>OZ020518.1:8507413-9073769 GCA_963971425.1 Bryoerythrophyllum caledonicum | reverse complement strand
CCATATAATCTAACCAATGAACAAAGTTTTGTCCTAGTTACCTTATCTCGAATTCGTGCTTCTTCTTAACTTGAATTTGTGCTTCTCCTTCTCGTTGCGCTCCACCACCTATGTGTTCATCAGCTCCTTGATCTCCTCTTGCAGCGCATCTTTGAACTTGCACGGATATGGTGGATGGAGGAGCACCAGCAGTAGGAGTTATGCGCGCGCACCTTCGAACTTGCACGGTTATGGTGGATGGAGGAGCACCAGCAGTAGGGGGTGTGCGCGCGCACACCTCTAGTCTACAATTACTCCATGAGGCGTCTCGCGAACTCCACGGGATTATGTTTAGGCGGCTAGGGTTTGGTTGTGGCGGCTAGGATTTCAGGTAGTGCTAGTGCCATACTACGAGCTACTAGTGCCATTCTACGAGCAATTACTACTTGACTTCAGTTCAGTGTGGTTTTGGTTTCATTACTTCTGTAGTATATAGGTTGCACTCACGAGTTGTTGACATCTATAATCTGTAATCATTCAACTTTTGTGGAATTTGCGATTTTGATCATATCAAAGTTGGTGTCCATGTGTGTGCTCAAATACTAGTATCAGATGAACTTACAGTATTGTAACCTCGTATTGAGCATTGAAGCGAAGAAGTCAGAAGCTTACCAAGTGTAAGCTTGCAATGGTTGCATGACCTGCAATAGTGGGTTGAATGCTCTGGGACTCTGAAACTGTGTCGTTTTCTCACCCTGGTGGTTAACACCATGAGGTACTTTAGCCCTAGCGAGCTTACTGAAGTAAAATTCTCCTCGATGTGCAAAATTCCTCCTCCAATCTATGCAGTACAAACAAATCTGATAGAAATCAGTGAATGAAGTAAAAATGCACATGACTGAGGTTTTGATTGCAAGAGAACTCATTGTAGAAAGTGGGAAGAGAAGAGACCTCTAGGGTTTGCAAAGAAACCTTATATCCATGTTGGAACCTTGTGCCACAAGTTTACTAGTCAGAATTTGACTTTAAAAACTTTGGACCTTTTGCTTTGTTTCTCCTTATGTTAAATTTTTTAATATATTATACTAAAATTTTGGGCTATATGTAATACGAAGGTACATATAGGATTTTCTTATCACATAGTTTACCATATAAACTTTATGCATGTGTAGGTAAAGTGGGAAGGGTTGAAAAACATGTCCAACAACAACGACGGAATGGTGATATAATGTTGAACGCCATCAAGCATCAGTGTGTGTACCCCTAACACCTGCAATGTATCTTGAGGTAAGCACTTATTTTTATACAAGTTTAAGATTGATTCTTGATTGATCTTTTGTATTATGTTGTTTGTAGAATAACCTTTATGTGGATGTACAAACCCTTTCTTTTATTAGCGATTGTAACAAGTTCCAATGGTGTTAGTTATAGCAAATAGATGACATGGTTCATTTTCTTCCCTAGGTTCAGTGGATTCCCTTCGTTTCAGTTCACTTCGATTCAAAAGATTGCATCACATGATTAAGGTTCATTATCATCATGTGAAGAATGATTAGTTCCGTTATACACCAATGTTTATGAATGCAAAAGATGTGTAGCATATTTAACTACTAATGGATCAAGTGTAAAAAATGGGCTTGTTGAAAGTTCGGTCAGGTTTCTATGGTGTCAATTTCCAACATTCCTCTTTGAAAATTTTACTATAGAAAGGAATTACCAAAACCTTAGTGGGTAAACAATTTTTACCTAAATTGGACATTAGATCAAAAAGTTTTAGGGTTTTAAATTTCAAATGGGATGAGCGGGCAAGTTGGGCACCTCAAAAAACTTTTCCTAAGACACTCTGTTGATTGTGAGATTTTCCGTACTCAAAAATAATATTATTTCCCTTGATGTTGTCAAAATAAGTTCTTGTCTTTAGTTTAAAATAGCATATCAACCCAAATCAAACATTTTCACACATTGTTAGTCAGTGTTGGGCAAGGTACCAAAAAAACTTCTTGTTTTCCAAATAAAACCTAGATATCTTTTTATTTTTCACTTTTTATTTTTTCCACAACAATATGTGGTGTAAACCTTCTTATTGACCATTTGGATTACGAATCTAAAACATATTAAGTTCACAAAAATTACAATGTGAATTAATAAATTCCGAACTTCCACTCCTTGCACAATTGTTTTGAATATGCTACACCCGTCCTCTACCACTAAAAAATGGTTTACAAGGAACTAACATCATGCTTAACAAGATGGTTATGGATTTAGACCTTGTGTAGTGCAAAAATTTGATACGGAGTGAAGTCAAAGTCTGTTGATCCACTGCACGCAAGGAAGAAAATGAACCACATGCTTGACTTCAAACACTATTATCTTTCAATCCGTGCGGTCAAAGTTTATGAAATTTTATTTGCATATTACTTAATAAGTCTTAATTGAGATCCTACGGTCAAAACTAGAAATAAAAGTTTTTGTTTCCTTTTTTGTTCATTGCACTAGAATCCAACAATTTTGAAGTGTTTTTGGTGTAGGACTGTCATTGTACTTTCAAGGTTAAAGACTCTGTGCAAGGAGTTCATGCTCTACAAGTTCTTAATTTTTTCATTTCAAAGTTGTTTTATCAAAAGGTCCAATATCATCATCATATTTTGAACAATGAATATGTGTTTAGAAACATATCTTTTATCAAATGAATGGTGCTTTGAGGGTTAACAATTAGTACATGTATTTTGACTAATGTGCAGCCATAATGTTCCTATTTTTTCAATAGTGGTAATGGAGAGCTGCACGATTCAGACTCCTTCGATACGGCCACACATCCAAAGGAATAATATGCATTCCAATAGCTCTGTGGGGGCTCGATTAGTACGAGCAACACATGCAAGGCAAATTCAACAGAGATCTGTTGGAATCACAACACGTGAATTGGAAAGGGCAGTAGAATTGCTTTCTGAAAGAGGAGATGTGGTGGGCTTAGCAACCAAGGAGCATGCATTCAAAAGTGGTATGGAATTGAATGGGTCGAAGTTGTTCCCATTCGAGGTGGCGGTGCGTATCACTATGATAGATGATGCATTGCATTGGACCGGAGAGATTGTAGGAGAACGCCTTGGCATGTGTGAGGGCTTGATCATTCGTTGGCATCGGTCTTTGCTACGTGTAGTGGCTGTAGAACCTGATATTACAAGTGTCCATGGTGACATTGGATCACAGATAGCACCTACACAAGTGATGGCCCCAGAATTTGATTATCCTGAGTTCATCAACACACCAGGATCCACCGAGAGGTCTCGACGCAGTAGTCAAGCTTCTAACGCCGTAGATGAAAATTCGTCGTTTTCCTAGCCTACTCCCTCAAACATCCAAGATTTGCCCCATGTAGATGGATTTGCTTATGTTAGACCAACACGTCGTCCATATTCTATACAAAATAAGAAGGAGAGATTCAAGAGAGAATTCAAGAGATTCATGAGAGCCATCATTGACAGAAGCTGCACCATCTAAGGTATCGCTTAGAAGCGTGCAAATTGCAATGGCACAAGGAGGATGCAAACACAATTGTTTGAGGGACGTTCCAGCAAGGTATCTATTGGACATGCAATATAATGCATGGGCTACAGAGTTTTCAGTACGAAGTACGTGGATATGACAGATGCTGGTTTTTTTTTACACAAGGACAGAAGAAACTCGTCCAGACAAGTTTGTAACAAAGTTAGATGGAAAACAAGTTTGCAATGTTTGCTACGCTCTTGGGGTTGGATATTCACAGAGGCGCTTTAAGCAATTGAAGAAGGACTATCTAATATATAGAAGAGTGACATCGATTCACGGGAATATCTTTTCAAATCCGATCAGAGAGAGCACTAGAATGTCTGCGGCAGAGGCTTGCTTTAAATCATTTGTCGATGAAGCTGGTTGTCCTCAACCTCATCGTTGTATTTGCCGTAGGAGTGACAACGAAGTGGTGCCTCTTATTCTCCTTCCTATGAATACAACCAAATTTGATGTATTCAATTACGTGAACGAGGAGGTCAAGAGAATTTGTAATGGGGAAACCATTTCTATGAGTTCGTTCCGGAGGATGTGGCGCATGAAGTATCCCTACGTTCAGGTACCTCCATTCTCAAGATTCTCAAAGTGTTATCATTGTTGGGAGTATAAATGTGCCATGGAGGGAACCATCAATGCGGATGCAAGGATTAAGATAAAGGAGTTGTTTATGTTGCATCTGCGCAGCCAGATGGAAGAACGTAGGCATTATTGGATATTCAAGAGGTCGTGTTATATTAGCCCTTAGTTGTACATGTGCATCATAGTGGATGGGATGAACCAAAACACGACGATGGTATTGAGGATGCGTCAGACTGTGAAGAACATTAAACACCGGTTTGTGAAGACCCATCTTTGTGGTGCTCTTGTACATGGGATTGGTTTATATTGCGACGTGTGGTTTGGGGCTCACCACAAACACGATAGCAACCAAGTTGTGAGTACATTGTTGTACGTGATAGGAGATGTGTTGCGGAGGAGGGGCTTTTTGCCACCAACGTTGCGAATTCAGACGGACAACTGCACACGTGAGAACAAAAACATTTATATATTTGCTCTATGTGCTACATTGGTGGGATTGGGGTTTTTTCAGGAGGTGGAACTATCTTTTTTTATAGTGGGCCATACACACAAAGATATTGATCAACGCTTCAGTTGTATATCAAATATGTTGAAGAGGTCGGACGTGGACTCGTTGAAGGAAATAATTAGTCTTATAGAACGAGGAACATCTTCTACGGAGGCATTTGTTAGCGCCCGGCTGCTAGAGAATGTATGGGATTGGAAATTGTTCATAACTCCTCACTTACTGATAGGTCAGGATTCATTGGTGGGCATAACATTTCCGCACCACATGCGATTCTATATGGACAATCGAGAAGGGACTCGTGAGGTTCGAGTACAACACAAGCATTATTGCAAGGATCCATGGGGACCGGAGGCAGGGACAAAAACTTTGAGGTCATTGCCAAATAGGGATGAGCGACCATCGTTTGCGGAAGTATTTGCAGCGGACAAACGGGAGTTGAAGGCGTTGGATGATTTCATTACATATAAACAAATGTGCATTCAAAGATTGCAGCATGAGGACAAGAATCGTGAGGCAAAAGTAGAGGTTGAAAGATTGAAACTCTATTTAGCTCAATTTCCGCACAAAGACCATAGCAATGAGCATCGTACTTCACCGTTTTGGCCTTCAGAGTTCTCCAACACCGGACCTACAGGGAGTGCATCTTTGGATGTAATGGATGGTGCAAGTGAAGAAAATCGCGAGGTAAATGTCGTAGAGCAGGTAGTGGCCATGCTTCCAAATGCCGAGGCTCAAGGATACTTTGGTCCTCGTAGAGGAAGACTTTCTAATCAAGTAGTGCGTAGGGCACAACGAACAGAGCGCAACTATGTTGAGGAACGCGCCTAAGAAGGAGCAATGTATGCAGGTAATCACGACCCATTTCCACCATTTAATCCACAATCTGATATCTGTTGTGGACAGTTTGTAGCCTTGAGTGTTGATCGAGCAGATATAGAAGGCGGTGTACGATTCTATGTGGGGAAAGTGATTGAGGAAGGAAAAAACCGATTGAGAGTGAAGATAAAGGTTTGTTGGTATTGGCCCATCATCCAAAGGGGGTTGTTAATGGACATGGGTCTTTTGCACAACGGTATGCAAATTGCATGGATTCATTCTGCGAGCCATCTGGGGAGAGCCATAGTTGGGTAGAGAAAGATGCATGCATTTTTTCATGGATAGACACACCGGAAAGAACCATGTCCGAGGCCAGCGGGTGGAGAAAGCGCAATGTATTTGGAGTGCAGGTTGAAAGCAGGATTCGCATTCTTCAATCGGCAAAGGCTCACATCCTACAATACATTGCAATGCAAACCAAAGCTATCGATGACGACCGTTTGCAAGCAGCCCTAAATTCTATGGAGTAGATAGTGTGCCTTTATGAGAGTGTACTAGTTGTGTATGGTAATTGATATATAGTGTATGTGTAAGAGTAGTATATTCTAAGGGTGATGTAAGACGTTATGTCATTAATCCTATAGAGTAAAGGTAATTTTACTATTGGTGCTAAGTCCATTTGTAGAAGAGTCTATATTTAGTTTCCACCATTGTATGCATTATGTACTACGTAGAATATCTTTTAATCAACTGCCAACCCTTGCATAAAGTATGTTTTTTGTGATTACGCCTGTTTGTACACTACAATCCTTCAAATCTATCTTTGAAATATTGTGAAACTATATTAAATACACATTTATCTAGTAATAACGAGGGGCCACCAAAAATGAGTTGAAAATGCCAAAAAATCGCTTCCAATATTAACAACCATGATTGTACGTAATATTGTTGCAGAACCTCAATTTTTTTTTGTTTTGAAAATAATTTTTTTCATTGTTTTGTTTTTGTAATTTTGTAATTTTGCCACTTTTGTTCGCAATGGCCGCCGTTGCATCCAAGTGCACTTTTATATGGCCAAGTGCATAATTGCTTAATTGTGTGTTATTGCTGGTGTATAGTAAGAACTTGTATTAAACTGAACGGTAAAACGTGTTTCATATTCACCTATGAGTCATGCATTGCTAAATACGTAAATCTTAAATTATATTTTCATCCTCTTACATGATCATACCACCTTTGCATACATTATTCGCGGCAATTTCCTAATTAAGTTTGCAGTTATAAATTTCTAACTGCAAACTTTATGCCGACTTTAACATGTTTCCCTTTGGATTATACCAATAATAGTGGGTAGAGAAATCTAACCCTAAACCTATATAAGTGGATTCCTAGAAGGTGGATTCACAATTTGATTCATTAGCAAGAGTCGTTTTGTTCGAGCTACATCTAGAGTTGTAAGTTGTACTTGTCTAGGATGTCAAGGTTTTTGTAGCACTTTAATGGGGTGACGTGCGGAGTGTTAAATTCCATGTCTGATTATGTACCTTGAGGTTCTTGTAAGGAAATTATTGTTTATTTTATTTATTTATTTTCAATTGTTGTTTATTCTATTTATTGTTGTTCTTATATTTTCAATCCATCTACAGTGTTAGGTATCGATATAGAAGCACCTTTATGGACAATGACGCCAACACCTTTATTCCTTGGAGACTTCAACGCGTGTACGGACAAATGCACTCTCCTTGCGGCAATCCAGAAGACGTATTTTTTGCTACAAGATGAAATTTGAGTAAATCCTCTTAAATTTGATGCCCTTCTGCCACATATCTTCCAAGCAATGCGCTTCAGAGTCACATCAAAGGTGATCCATCGACTTGTTGATAGCAGTGTTGTAGGAGCATCACTGCGATTGGCTTTATGGAGGGTGGAGAGAGAGTTTTCTGATAGAAACAACGCGAGAACTACCGAGGAACAATAGGGGTTGAAAGAGTATCCAGTCTTACACGCGTTTTAACGAAGTCGGCATCGGCATCGGAGTCAATGCATCTGCAATTGCAAACCGGGCGATGACGTACTCCTTGACTGTGGCCTCAAAACTCTGACAATCGAAGAGCTCGACGCCTTGGATAGACTCATTGAGAAGTTCCATAATTTCACAGCACTTCGACGGCGCAATGTTGCTGCAAATCCATGGCCTTCGGATGACTTAACATTGTAGTATCAAGCACTTCTCAGATCTGAGTGGAGGAGAGATTGGGGCTACCGCGGGCCAAAGAATTCAAGAATGGTTAAATTGGTGCCTCAAAACCCAAATGAACCTCGTTAGATCCTTCAAGTGGACAGGAATCGAGGGATCACAACTACGTGGGAGATAATGTATTGTACCTTCATTTCAAAACCACATGAAAGTAGACTCAATATGTTTCAAATTCTTCTAGTAACGGGATGCCAACATTGATGAAAATGTGCTTCTCCTAGTACTAAACCGTTCATTTTGTTGGCCTTATCCTCTGCAAACTTATAACATCTCTAACGTGTTTACATGGTTTCCACTTGTTCCCATCAATTAGTTTTGGACACTTTTCTTTCAAGGGTATGACTAAGTATCACGTGGATATTTCCTTCAAAAAATCTCGCATATTTTTTAAAAAGTAGTTAATGTTCCTATAGTCAAGTAATTATTTACAACATCTTAAAATATCCTAAACCAAATTCCACAGTCATAAATGTTGTTTCAAGTTTTTGAAGAATTGTAGCAATAAAAGCCTCAAAAATATAAAATACAATGTGTCCAAGAATCTTATTTTTACATTTTATTTTTCATATGTGTAGAGCCTAAATCCTAAAAATATATTTTTAGAAAATTAAGTGTAAAAAGGATTGTAGATATATGGAGAATTAAATAATTAATGACTAAGTTTACACTAAGTAGTTAATTAATTAAGAAGTGCCTATTCATATCCAAGAATTAGGAATTCATGGAAAAAGGGTTGAACTCGCACCCTTTGGAAAGGGTGTGCCTTTTCATGAATAGATATGAATAGATGTGAGGATTTAGTGGAATTTATCTTAATGGTTAATTATAGGAAAAACCGTTTTTTCAAGAGGTGTGCCTCTTGAATTTGAGTAGAATGACTAGCTTGAATTTTTAGCATTCTTTGCCATTACTATAGCAATTCCTTGGAGGAAGATTGGAGTGAGTCCTAGCTTTAGGTATAAAAGCTAGTTGATGATCTTATTGTTGTAAGAATATTTAATTTTATTAATATATACAATTATTATTGAATTTGCATGTGTAAAGTCTTGTGTGTGACCTAAATAATATGTATAATTGCAATAATATTAGTTCTTTATAGAATAAATTTGACATTGTGTTTTGTAAATGCAATTGTATGCATAAGGTATTAATTGTGAATAAATTCCTATGCATAAATGCATTAATTATTTAGATCTTCATTGTAGAAATGAGGATATCATCCTAATTGTTCATGTGACATGAAATTGTGTGTGTTAATGAATTAAATTTAATGTATTGCATATGAGTGAAATGTGCATATTTAATATTAAATCTTCAAGAGATTAAGTTAGGGAAAGATCCTAACTATGTCAAAGTGACATTGTGCATGATAAAATAATAATTCTAAAATGTGAGTGAAGCATTTAGAAATTAATTTTGAGTAAGTAATTTAATGCATTAATGTGACGAATGCATAAGTAGTTAATGTCAGACTTGAGTTTAAGTGTGGAAACTTAAAGTATTTAGACATAAGATGGGAGTCTTATGCATGTGTAAATTAGAAAACTTAAGTCTACAGTGAGGGAGAACTTAAGTATAAATGATAGAACTTAAGTTTGAGTTATAGAACTTAAGTCATGCAAGTGTAAGAGTGAAGATACTCTTTTTGCATTTAAGTGTTAAGGACTAATAGATAGGTTAGACTTAAGTCAGGACTTATAGTAGAATTACTTAAAGGCTTAATCTAACTTGTGTGTTGTTTGAGTTTAACACTTGTTGTGAGTACGTGAGTGCGTGAACCGTGGGACGTACGTGAAAAGTGGAGCGAATTGCACGAGGTAAATTCGTGAATTCTAATGGAATTAATGAAGGAACCAATCATAAGTGCAATGGATAGTATCCAAAAGCCGAAGATGGCAAACTAACATGCATATTCATAGTTAAATCAAGAGCAAGGCTCTACCTAAGCACTTAAATCCTTGGGATTAACACCCTAAGAGTGGAATGCTAAGTGTGAGGCATTTTAAGGCTTAATTTCCTAAAAATGAGTGTATAAACTTAAGTAATTTGGTAGAAAGATAGTTTTTGACCTACAATTAAAGACAAACTACTTAACATTTGACGCTAGACCATCTCGGGAAGAATTTAGAATCATAGGGAGACTGGTGTGAGTCTTGGATGTTTTGCGAATGTAAATTTTCCGGTTTACAATATGTCAATCTTATCTATACATAATCCACAGCCATAGGCATTGCTTTAACTTTTAAGAAAACATTTAGTAGAAAAAAAAATTAAAAATTTAGTGCTCACGGCTTGCCGCGAGCCGCTCGCAAGATAGCAATCCTGATTACAAATCACATATTCATATCAAGGAGTTGAAGGATAGCGAGAAAATGGTTAAATTTGTGGCCTTTGGTAAAGGCACAATCCTTGATGGAAAGGCATGAAGCTTCTAATAGTCTAAGTTATATAAGTGGTAGAAAGTTAAAGAATAATATAATAATATGACTCTTAGAAAATATGTAGTATAAATAACTACTTAAATAGGTCGTATTTACAATATAAAGACTTGGCGTGTGCATCTTAGCTTAAAGAAAGCTAGGAGGAGCTCTTATTGAATTTGTAAGAGTATCTATTTAATTTAAATCTTTTTTTTTTGTATCGTTTATGCATGTGTCTACTATTAAATAACATATTAATGCATAATGTGGGAATCCGTTTCCACATGGTTTCGGATATAACCTTGAAATCTGATAAACAAAGGGGGAAAATTAAAAATTTAGTGAATAGAGTAGTACATAATTGTACAACTAGACAAAAATAATGAATAAGGATTTTGGGCCTAACGGGAATTGTTAAACAACGTTATCTTAAATAATCTTTTGGAAACTCGACGTCCAGAGTATCCAAAAGATGTTCGAAATATTTCGGATAGTATCTAGAATCCAGAATAGGACATCATGAGCCCGACAGCATTGATAGAGGTCCGTACGTTGTGTCATACATAAAGGGGTTAGAAAAAGGAAGGCATCACCATTTTACCTTGTCGTTTTCTGCTCTCTCTCTCCTACCTTCTGTCTTCTTTTACTTTCGGAGTCCAAAAGTATTCCGAGTAGCGAGTGCTTTTGCGAGATCAGTGTGTGCAGGTGTGACTGAAAAAAAGTGAGGTTGAATAACATTTAGAGATATCTGTGGCTGGGAGTGGAGATCGGGCTGGAAGGACGCTATAGATGAAGAATACTACCGCCGGAGGGCCACCGATCGAGAAGGTGACGCCGGAATATCTCGTAGAAGACAAGTATGTCTAGGTCCTCTACCATTTTCTAGACGAAATGGGGTCTGTCGGACTCATGGAAGTGACGTGGGGTATAAAAGAGGAGGGCTTGGTGACGAAGTTGATCGGGGATCCGGACAACGAGAATGACGGCAGCCTCCGAGTTCACCCGGAGAGGTGGATAGTGGCCGAGTGGAAGTGGACGTACGACTTCAAGGACGGGGCAGTGAAGATACAAAAAAAATGACGAGTTTCTAGAGGGGGAATTCCGTCGAAATGCCGACCCGAAGGACGGCTACTACACGAGTGATCTCAGTGATCCCGAGGCTTCGATAGTCGTAGGATTCTCTATCTTCGATCCGGAGAAGCTCAAAAGGTTGGTGTCCAAGTGGGCATGCACCTTTCTAGGAGCGATGAGGAAGAAGATCACCGTTGACTGGGCCTCTTTGATGAGTGACCTAATCGGACGGTTGGTCAAGAACCTCCACCAAACGAAGAAGACCGGATTGTCACTTCCGTCCGACATGATTCACCTTTACGCCAAGCACCATTTGCTGACATCGGCGGAAGAAGACGGATACGAAGAACTTTTGAATATTCAGAAGTACGGCAGACCAAAGATAGACTCTGAAGACAAGCTCGAAGAATCGGAGCCCCCTCCGGTTGAAACCCCTTAGACCCGGAAGAAGAGTCGGTCAGCGCGGCGGGAGGCAGAATTGGAAGGAGCTCAACAAACCCAGATGGAGAATATACTAATCACTCCAGATCCAACTGGCCTATCCACCCAACAAGAACAAGTATCTAAGGCAGAGGCTCTGGAACTCAGTGGAAATTCAAGGAAAGAGATCATGGAATTACTAAAGCACGTGGCATGGAGAGCTGCGCTGCTTAATCAATTCACCGCGGAAAGCATGATGCTGGTGAAAGAGATCTTGGAAGAATTGAAGGTAGAGGAGGTGAAAAATATCCTTCCTTGGATGAAGGACCTCCGACACAAGGAGGACCAATTGAGCATACTAGAGGAACAACATGCCCCGTTGATCCAAGGGCGTGCCAAACTCCAACAAGAACTGGCGGTGGCGGAAGCAGAAGCAGCATTAGTAGAGGCACGGGTTGCTCGGAAGGAGGCAGAGGACAAGGCGAACGCATCAGCGTAGGCACTAGTGGAAGTCTGAACGATGCTGAGTTTTCCGGTTGATACGGTCAACCAAAGCCTCCTCTTTGATAAACGACTCAAGAATGAAGGAAAGCTGAATCGGGGCCAGATCATCTGGTTCCTTATGGATCACGGCCGGACGATGGAGAAGACCTGGAGCCAGATGGAGCTCTTGGTCAACAACATGGCACTTGAAGAACTTGTGGCGCCCACCTCACTAATCAACCTTGGTTCCTCAATGGATGAAGTTTGGCCATCAAGAAGAGCTTCGGAGGCTTCCAGGAAGAACAATGAGGTTTTCGAAACTCCGGACGCATCTTCTCCCATGAGCTGGAGTAACCTCCCCCTCCTCGGCAGGGAAGTGCTTAAGGCTTGGGAGAATACGCTTCCAAAAGCATTCTACCTAGAGACCCCTCTAGTCTTCCGGCGACCTTCCTCATCACCCTCCTCCATCCTCTAGAAGTCGACCTCTCCACTCTCGACAAGGCTCCCTCAGAAGAATTCCAGTGTCCGGTGTCGTAGCAGAGAGTTTGTATTCCAAAAAAACACTGAGTTTCTGCAACTTTTACTCAACCAAGTTCTTGGAGGTGTAAATCCAACTATATTTATAGATTTTCCCTTTTAAAAGACAATCACCTCAATACATAAGTCTTTGTAGGACAAAAGTGTCCAACTACTTAAGAAAACTATGTAAAACTTACAAACCTTAGAAAGGAAAACAATCCCGAATCCTAAGGGCATGTATCTCTAAATCCAACCGTTGAAATGACTACTATTTTTAGAAGAAGCGTTGATGTACTATAAATAACTACCACTCCAAATCTCAACCGCAAATTCGTTACGGATCTTGAGATATCGTCAAAATACTCACTGCCTCTTTAAACCCTTGCTTACAAACACCCGCGTACAATAATCTTCATAAATATCGAGAAAAATCTCCAAACGCCACGAAATTAAAGTTGTAGCTTTTCAACTATATGAACCACCTTCCCTAAAAATCTTAGCCAAATTCGCCCGAAAGCAAAAGATATGGCCAAAACCATCACCAACATCAAAGTGATATACTCACGGTCTTAGAAAATATATGCACTCTGTTCAACTCCAAATATCTCCTTTAGTACAACTCCAAATCCTTTGATTTTGCCGCGCACTAGATAGAAATTAAAAATACCTTTTCAACCTCTCCTCCCGATCTCCAAAAGCTCTTTTAAAACTCTTGGAATGCTCAAAAGAGTGGCAATAGGTCTTTAAATCGCCCACTAACCTCAAACGCTCATAACTCCTTCGAAACTCAAAATCCTAAATTTTTTGTTCCAAAACTAGAGCCCACAATCCCATCTATCCGATTCTGATCTTTACTTCCTTCCAATCGGTCTTATAGTTGCTCAAAACCCCCTAGCTGCCTCGGGCAGCCCCTTGAATCCTCATTGGTCATGGAAATTGGTGAATGGGATAAGGACTTTCATCCAAAGCCATCCTCCCTCCATTCCTCACCACCTCCCTTCATCCCTTGCCACCTCCTCTTATCCTTCTATCCCCTTGCCATGTATAAACTATCTTTATCTTCTCAATTTAAACATTTACATCTAAACTCTAAACTTTAAGCTCAATTTTTTTCTTAAAGGCTTAACATCAAACATTAAGTCTTAAATAATCTAGAGACCACAACTAATTAAAAAACATACAAAGTGAGCTTTCTATATCAACTTCCAATTTCATTTATCCACTATTCTAACATACTTCAAACTTATAAAGATATTACCAACCGTGATTGATTTTTTAAATATTTTAGGTAACCATAGTGCTACAAACACTTTATATGCTACTAGATAATATCTACACACATCGATCACGACTCAGAAGGTTGGCTAAGTGTTCCGCCACAATAAATTGATTCAAAGTTCGAATCTTGCAGATTATCTGAACAATTGATGTGGCGCGTGGTCCGGGGACTGTTGATACTTCAGCAGTGTAATAGCCGGTTGATGCTCTTGAACCCTGAGCTAGTGACAAGATGCAGGAATAATTTCCAAGATAAGGCTCGCCCTGGTAAAGTATGACCGTGTGGTAGAGGATGAATCCACTAGTCATATTTTCACTGTTGGCCTAGACCATTCAATACCCCCTTTTTTCTTATACTAACATATGTTTTCACATCATGTACTCAATTACTTCACGACACCGGGACATGATAGAAACATCGATTGGAATAGTTGAGAAGGCAACGTAGGTAGTGCCACCAACCAAAGACCGGACGCCAACTACATCAGCTTCCTGAAGTAAGGGCCAGGTGCCGGAATCATCTTTGGAGAAGGCGAAGAGAGTCGTGGACGAGTCCCCTTCGCTTAGGAATACTAGGAATAAGGGTGTCTAAAAGACCCCCTAGTTAGATTTAGGATTAGAGTTAGGAAATTCTTAGTTACTTAGGTTTAGTAGCGATTAACGATGGGGCTCCGAATTGCAACCGGCTACCAAACCTTAGACTAAGGAATTTTGTACCCACTTTAAGATTTAGGAACGGTAAATCCGGATCTTAGATCCAAATTTTTGTTTTTGAGCCAGGAATTATCGAACTTCTGGAGATAGGGCCTTTTTGTTGTCACGATAAAATTTTCCGGATTTCTCGCGGATTAGGTAGACTTAAATTAGGAAATTTAGCTTGTATTTAGTAAGTGAGTTTTAAGAAACTCATCATCTTGTTTCTCTTGCTGAGAACGTTGTTTTCAACTTATCACCATGTTGATTATGTTAAACTTGTGGTGTTGAGTGTTTTTTTGTAAGAAATGGATCCATTTTGGTTGTGGTGTGGTGATTAAGTTCTTTTGTGGTGAGTGTTAGAGTGTTTTTATTTGAGGTAACCAGTTGGAACTTGCATTGGGAGAACGCCGGGAAGAGCTGGAGAAGCATTTAGGGAGAGGCTTGATACTCTCTATGGTCCAGAGGTAGCCTGGAGGGGAAGAGATGTATTGCAAAGGTGTGCCTAGTTGTCTTTAGGGCACGGAAGCTACGTATGAACCCGAATTCCAGTTGACGTCGGAATCTCCTCCTACGATAGGGAAAAAGTCTAATGTGTATGTCTAGAAGGAAATCCTCTTTGCAAACAGTATGGCTCACTCAATAGAACCACCATAGTACTGACCGAAATGTCGTTGTAGTCCGTACTCGTCTCTGCATAACTACGTCCGGATAACTATCCGGATGTTGTGAGAGCGGGGGTCTAGTAGCAACAATCGTCCACCGGTTAGCGGAATATGGAGAGTGGTGTCTAGCCACTTTAAGTCACAAGACACTGGGGAATCCAGCCACTTACACAAACATGATCAATGGCCTTCCGATCACTCGTTTAAACTGTCCGGAAGACTCTATGAGGAGGAACAAAAATAAATAAAGCTCCCTTCGTGCTTTCCAGAAATTAGACCCGGAAGGTATTGTAAGAAGTTCAGAATTCGGAAGGATCCGGATATTGAAAAAATGAATGAGTAGGAAAGCTAACCTTTGGAGTAGTGTTGGTAGTTAATTTTTGTAGGTTATTTAGAAAGAAACAATAGGTCTCTGTGGGAGCGACACTGGAGCGGTTTATTTTGAGAGCATTTGACAACAATTGATTGCCTTCCGGAGGAATACTGACCCGACGACTTGCAACACATAATTAGGTCTTAATAGTCAAAATTAGGGCAAAACCCTAATTAGGTTAATAATGACCTTGTGTGTTTAAAGAGTGAACTTAAGTGAATATATTCTTATAGGAGAGTGATTGTGATTAAGAAAACTTCATACATGCTTGAGTAGAAGTACAAGTATAAATTAGAATCTTTAAGTACGAGTAGAAAATACTCAAAAAAATAAAAGAATGAGAGTGTAAGTCATCATTCTCATTAAAACAATTGCATTATAAAGCATTACGAGTGTATATTTCATGCAATGCATGAGGCATCATATGCATACAAGTAATTAAAGTTAGGTCTAGACTTGAGGAGGAAGTAGCCTTAAAGTAGACTAACTTTTTTGTGTGAAAGTTAAGTTATTGTTATTAATTTGAAAAAATAATGTAGATTGTCTAACTTGTGTGATGTTGAAGATCTAACCTATTGGTTGAAGGATTGAACCTGAGTCCTCGATGTGATTGGACATACGTGAAAAGTGTGGAGCTTGATTGTATGAAGTAAGTTTGTGAATCATTCAAGGACGTAATTAAAGAACCAAAAGCAATGAGCAATGAAATGGATAGAATCTATTTGCCCAATGTAGCATAGACTAGAGCTTTATGGCACACATATTATTGAGACAAGGAGCAAGGCTCCTGTCATGCACTCTTATTCTTGGGGTTTAACCAAGAATCTCTAATCCTTTAAGAATGAATTTTGTTTTTCTAAAATCTTCTAAAGTAGATTGATAACCTTGAGTATTTCAATAGAAGATAGCTTTTCACATGTAATTAGCATACAACTACCTAATACTAGTAGACGTGTGATCATCCTCGAGAACAAATCCAAATGAGTAAGTACTCTTGGATGTTTTGGAAATAGTGAATTTCCGCTTTACATCTCCATCCATATACACGTCCTTCAGATTTGCAACTCCATGTCCCAATGTGCCTAGCTCAACAAACTGTTGGGTTAGTAGCCCAACGATTTGGAAGGGCCTCCTTTTAAGCCACAAAGTTAGTTCATTTGTCTTTTCCGATAAAACTATCTATACAACCTCTGCCTTCCTTGTAGATATCTTTTCTGCTATTTCTGCTATTATATCATATTCACCTCAAATAATATACATTCTACATTTTGGTAAGACTACTTATTTTTTTGCAGTTTCTTGAAGTCTCAATTTTGATCATGAGACTTTTGGTTAAAATGCTGCATGACAGTAGCTTTGAAGAAATATGATTTTTTTCACAGTGGACCTTAAAAAAATTACGCTATTCTAAGTGTAAAACTCGGGACTCTAATATTTTTGCTAAAAGTTTCCAATAAAAATTACATACATGCAAGGAATATTATCTTTTTGGGTAATGCTAAAAAAAAATTATTGTCTTCAGTATGAACAAACATTTTAATTCAAGTCAAACATTTTCACACATTGTCAGACAAGGTATGGAAGAAAACTCTTCTTTTCCACATCTAACATCTTTCATTTGGAGGTCATTTCAATATGTAAACCTCATCATGTTCAAATTCAACACCATACATATAGATATTGTCGCCACTACACTAAAGGTTGTCATTAGTGTTAACCACACTATTTTTTTTTATAAATGCTACAAGATTTTACTCCTTATGAATATTTTTACCAACTATGTTTACAATGATCTCCCTCCTTAAGTAATATAGATAGATGTGCTCTCAGTAAAAATTCTTCTAAAATAAAAAGTTATAACATTTCCAAAACAATTAGTTTGGTTACACTTATGACCATATTTAGTGTTGTGGCAGATTTTGACATTAACTTTATGATCAAAGAAAAAAATGAGCAAATGATTTTAGGCACTCTACGAGGGGCTCCACTAAAAACACTCATCGTTCTCCTTCCCAGTGTGCCCAATCCCTTTATTCACCCCTGAACTTGTGGTGCACCAAGCCTCAGCCTTGGGTGGGTACACTTTCTAATTATTGGCATGCCTCCAAAACGCAATAAATAGCCTCCAATCACAGCTGGACTCACAGAATAATTTCTTCCTGTAGACCAATTCTGGCCACTCCAGCTCACTACTAAAGGAGCCCCCATCTCTCCTCTCCTGCTTTTTCCTCTCTTCTTTCCCTCACTTCTCAAGCAAGTGCTTGAGAGAGTCCATCTCACATCCCATATATGCACTCACACAACCAAACCCACTAGATTCATGTCACAAAGTGGTAGTCCACCTTCCACTTTGAAGTGGTAGTCCACCTTCCATTTCAAACTCTCGAGAAACAAAGTACACTTCTTCTCATCATCCCCATCACTCACACCGTCATCATGATGGGCATCCTTCACTTGCTTAGCTTACAAATGTTGCTTTCCATGTTCTAACTTTGTGTGAATGGGGAAGGACTCAGAGTGAACACAAGAGACAAAAGGCCATTTGAATCCTGTCTTCTTCAGGTCTAGTTTTAGGTGAGGTTTCGGAAAGTGTGTGTGTTTTTAGGGGTAGATTGGCAACCCTTGTGAGGATTCAAGGGATTGTGTGGAGGGTTTAAGCTAGTAGGGTTTAAGAGAATCACACTCGGTTCTGTTGCCTGAGATCATCTCCAAGCATTCTGATTCGCTGTAATATCTGCCCCATTCGGTCAGATTGACCTTCTGTACTTCTCTGTGTGTTTATGTGGTGAAGAGGTAGGGTTTAAGAGAGAAATCGTTGTCAAGAGTGAACTCCAAGCATTCTGGGTCTCTCTGAAAGTCTCCCCATTTTTTAGTCTTGGAAGAAACTTTTCAGTTAGATTTGCCTTGTTTTTTTGTATGTTTATGTGGTGAAGAGGTTAAGTTTTAATAGGCAGTGGCTGTCATAACTTTGTCTGAGATCATCTTCAAGCATTCTTAGTATCTGTGAAATTCTCCCCATGCTTTTAGACTTGGAAGAAACTCTTCACTTCATTTAGTTAATTTTGCCTTGTTCTTTGTAAGTTTATGTGGTAGAGTTTAAGAGGCAATGACTGTCATAACTATGTCTAAGATCATCTCGAAGCATTCTTTTTAACTCCTTGGAAGAAAACTTTCAGGTCATTTGGCTAGACTTGCTTTTTTCTTTGTATGTTTATGCGGTGAAGAGTCAGGGTTTACGCTGAATGACTATCATAGATATCATCCTGGTCTTCTAGGTTCACCACAATCTTCAGAATAGGTAGGGGAGCGGTTGGCTTTGCAAGGAATACTGAGGCTGTGAGTTGTGGCAGAGATGGACGGTGTGATCTACCTCGACAGCAGCGACGACGACGACGAGCCTGTGCGCGGGGAAGAGGCGCAGGAGGTGAAGTGCAAGCAGGAGCCCGGAGTGGAGCATCCAAACGGGGGTGCCATCATTCCGCAGGTTCAGGCTCAGCAGGTTCAGGTTCAGCAGGTTCAGGATTCTGGCGCGCTTGTGCCAAGGAGCCATGCGCAGATGCGGCACCATGAGAGGCCAGCATCGTCCTCTCCACCTGAGGATGGCGCTTCTCTCTGTCGCCAGTTTTGGCAAGCGGGCAACTATGAGGACCATCCTTCCAAGCGAAGGCGAACCACGCAAGGTACCATGTCTTTGCAACAGCATGTCTTGGATATTCTTCTCTATTCTAAGGTAGCTGCATACAAATGTAGTCTTGAATATCTTGCTGAAGCTGCAGACAAGTGTGGTCTTGTGTATCTTGCAGCTACCTTTGTATATTCTACATATGTATGCTGCATCAGGTCTTGGAAGCATATGTGGTTTGGTTATGTGAAATTAATGTATTTGGATTTTACACTACGAAGATTTGTAGCTGCAAGAGATTCTTCTCTTCAGACCTCGGCTCTTATGGATTTGTACTTTGGTCTGGCTATTTTACACTAAGCATTACGTCTTGGAAGGATATCTGGTTTGGTTAGTTGGAATTAAGGAATGTGGATTTTACACTAGTTGGAAGATTTTATAGATTTGAAAAATCTATGATTGTTCAGTTTTGTTAATTTGAAATTAAAGGATCGGGTTCCTAGTTTGAACCCACACATATATAAAAGAGAGGGAGAATGGACTAAAGATTTCTTTCATAAGAGTTACCCTTCAAGTGGTGTCCACCCTTAGAAGGGTTAGTACTTCTATTCTACTAACCTAGTTTTAGTAGGCAAAGTTTTTTGGAGATCGGAGTTCATCTTTCTTTCCTTATCCTTCAAGTGTTATTTCTTCAAGGGTTTTTTTTGTTGAGGGGATGGTATAGAGGGTTTGGGCACTTAATAGATGGTGAGAGAGGTTGCAGACCAATTGGTTTAGGCTTTTACCACAAAGCATGAGTGATTAGGGTAACACAAAGTGAAATCTACAGTTATGCATGACTTTTTGTTATTACTTCAAGTTGGACGAAACAAACTAATGTGCATTAGCCAATTAGAGTTTGCGCAAGTGGAGTTATCTATAAAGTTTGAATAGGATACCCTTTTTTAATTACATTATAATGTGCTTTCCTTACTCTAAAGTAGTTATTATATGGTCGGTCTGTCAATTAAGTACAGTCAGCTCCCTTTACACCTCCCTTTACAAGAGCATATGTTACAACAACCATTTCATTATTACAATTGGCTTGGGTCCATAACAAATATCTGCTCTCCACAACTCTATGGAAGTCACCCCTCATGACATTTATTGCATGTAACAGCCAAAGTACTTTTAGCTGTCTTTGATAAAGTGTTTGTATGAGATCGACCTTGGTGAATGTCAGCCGCCTTTCTCTCAATTGAGCTGATTTTACTTGAATTGAGAAACGAGGGGGTAGTTTAATGTAACTTTTAATGTCTCGAACATGGCTTAATAAGTGCCTTCTGGTTTTTGTAACAGGAGCTATGGACCACGTGCGAGTGCATCCCAAGTTTTTGCACTCTAATGCTACATCGCATAAATGGGCTCTTGGAGGTATGCAGAACAAACAAAAAAAAAAAAATAAAGAATGAAAGAAAAAGAACAAAAGTAAAAGAACAAGAAAGCAGAAGAAATTAGAAAAACCATTTTGTAGATGCATGTATAAATGTTTACTGAACATTTTCTAATCAAGTTTTACTTCGCCTTTGCCAGCTATAGCAGAGCTGTTGGACAACTCTATCGATGAGGTATGATAAACTCCTCTTCAAAAACTTTTAAGAGTTTATCTTTCCTTCACAATCATGTGAGGTTAGATTTGAAAATGATTTTCTTTCATATTTATGTCTTTTCATATTCATCTGAGACATGCATAGATCCCTTTTACATCATTGAATATATGGAATTGAAATAGCTTGTTTAGAAACTGGCCTCTATACCTACTTTACACTGCCAAGTGGTCATTGTCACAGGTTGTAAATGGAGCTACGTTTTGTTTTGTAGACAAGATTACAAATCCTCGTGACGGTGGTGCTGCCCTGCTTATCCAAGGTTCTTTTGTCCGCATCATCATCATTTTATGTTTTGGCTGTTCTGGCATCTTATGAATACTAACCATTTTTTCTGCAGATGATGGTGGGGGCATGACCCCAGATGCGCTCAGACAATGCATGAGCTTGGGCTTTTCTGAGAAGACTGGCGGCACTACCATTGGGCAATGTGAGGGCTACTTTCCTCTTACTGTTGTCAGGTTCCATGTTTGGACTTTTCTCAACAAACATGTCTCACGAGTTGTCAGTTGTATTAGACAAAGTTTTGACGATTTTTATGAAGGATTTAGACTCGCCCCTCACGTGACACACAATTTTGAGATGGAAAATGTTTGTGCTTCATGTTGAACCGAGATACTACTTTCCTGTACCTATTGAAGTTATTTGTTAAGTGAGGCAAAGATACCATGAGTTTTGACCTTCTTTTCTCTTTTCAATAAATGAAATCAGCTCTAAGTTCCTCTTTATATGAGGAAAAAAGCCCCTCCATTTTCTTGGTCAGTTCTAGCTTGAGTTTAGAGACCACCAAATTCTTAGTTGAGAGGCCACTAAGCACTTCCATTGATTTTAGAGCCATTCAGAGTGAACAAATAGTAGTATTTCATATGAAAAGAAGGGTGTCTTAATTAGACTTTGGTTGACTCCATATTTCTGGATTGGTTCTGTGTAGATGGCAATGGTTTCAAAACCAGTACGATGCGCTTGGGTGCGGATGTGATAGTACTTACCCGGAAGGGAAGTGAGAGCGGGTATGAACCGGATACCACTCAGTAGTTCTCTGTTATCTTTGAAGTTTCTAGCGCTTCGATCACAAACCATGCATGGAATATTTGAGGGAGTTCTTTTCTATTATTCCAAATGTTCGTGATTCTGCTTCTGTTGCCCCTTTTACTAATCTTGAAGTCATTTCTGGCAGGCTTGTGACCCAAAGTGCCGGATTACTCTCTTATACATTTCTGCGAAAGACTGGACATGAGGATATTGTCGTGCCCATGGTAAGCCATATATAGTGGTTGCAAATAAATCCTCTTGGAAATATTCATGACCATTCTGAAACTGGTGTGCATGTATTCATGCTCGTTGTGAGAGTAACTGTGCATGAATATCTTGTTATTCATGCTTCGTTTCTCATTACTTTCTTCGGGTTTAGTTAGAGCTTGGTATGTTGACCTTTATTATTTTCGTCTCAGGTGGATTACAACTTACAAGGAACTGGGGTCAGACCAACAGCGCTAGTACGATCCAACATGGACGACTGGCTCAGCAACCTTGCAACCATTACCAGATGGTCTCCATTCGTCTCGGAAGATGAGCTCCTTGAACAGGTCAGTAATCCTCAACCTTAGATGAGGTTGATTCTGAAACGAGCAAAAATTTAGAGCAGTACTAAAGGTCTTTCACATCTCAAACGTGTTGTAAGAATTGGCTATTTCCTTGTAAAACATTGGAAGTTACAACTACCATCATAATTGTCATTTTGGGAGTTGGAATCTAACTCAACTTTATGCTGTTACGCAGTTCTCCAATATAGGCAAGCATGGGACTAAAGTGATAATTTTCAACTTGTGGCGTGATGACAACGATGACTTGGAGCTGGACTTCGACACGGATCCGCATGTAATCTTTCATTCTTCAAGTGATTGTGATAGAGCTGTGAAGGTCCTAGGTTTAGGAAAGCTCAAGAGTGATATTGATGTTAAACCAGTTTGTTTGTTTTGGTACTGAATGAAACTTTTCTGAAGTACAGGATATTAAGCTGCGGGATAATGTGAAGGAGAACGAGAAATCGAGGAAAACCAGCTTTCAGACTTCCCTTGTTGAACAACATATCAGCAACCGGTACCGGCTTTCTTTACGGGTAAGGCTACTATCATAAATTCTCTCATTCCTTTCTTAAGTTATAAATATTGAGGCTTTTTGTGGATTTATTTTTGTGAATGCAGGTGTATTCCTCAATATTATACCTCGAAATGCCTGCGAACTTCCGAATTATCTTGAGAGGAAAGATTGTGCAGCACCACAACATTGTGGACGATCTGAAATACGTTCAGTATCTAAAGTACAAGCCCCACTTCGGAAAAGAGAAAGAGTCCATTCACAGAGATGTAATCTTATCAGTTCCCCTTCTGACCTGTACCTGGATCAAATAACGTTTGTTTTTATGTATGAGTGGAAGCTCATAAGTGGCATCTTTTTTATCAGCTAAACGTTTCCTTCTTTTTTAGATGAAAACTAACAGAGAGACTTTATAGATTCAGATACAGTATCTGATTCTATACGATATCCCCCTATCACGGACATACTTGAAACCTTTTTCGATGTCTTGGTCCCAGGTGTCGGTGGTGACCACTGTGGGCTTTACCAAAGAAGCTCCTATGGTTAATGTTCATGGCTACAGCGTCTACCACAAGAACAGGCTCATCATGGTAAACGCTCGTTATTCTTCATCATTATGATGATGATGTAGGACCACAAACTATTATATTTTCTGACCCTGCCTTTCTGATTGCAGCCGTTCTGGAAAGTCTTTCACGAAAACAGCAGTCGAGGGCGGGGCGTTGTCGGTAGGTTTTCTGTCCAATCTCTATAATTGACCTATGTACTAAAGTGATTGTCTAGACCTATGTACCAGTATTCCATAGTTATATGCTTGAGACGAGTTTCTAGTTTTATAAATCCCCCATTCATTTTGTGCTCATTGCAACCTATTGTGGCAGGTGTACTAGAAGTGAACTTCATAGAACCTGCACACGACAAGCAAGACTTTGAGCGCACTGCAGTGTTCATAAAACTTGAGACTCGTCTCAAGCAGATTACAATGGAATACTGGTACGTATCTGTTCAAGGTTTAGTGCAACTGAAGCCTCTTATACACCTGATTCTGGTTTAGTACCCTTCCTGCGACTGAAGCGATTGCAATTCTCTCGTACTGAAGCGATTGCAATACCCTTACTGAAGCGATTGCAATTCTCTCATACTGAAGCGATTGCAATACCCTTACTGAAGCGATTGCAATTTTTGATGAATTCTGGCCAGCAATCAACCCAATCAATCTTTAAAAAAGCATCCTCATAAAAAACTAAGAAGCAGGTTCAGTGATACTCACGTCTTATGGTGCGCATTGCAGGAAAGCTCATTGTCAACTACTTGGTTACAAGCCAGCAGGAGTGAGGACAATACAACAAGGTCCTAAGCCCACCAACATCGCAAATCCCATTTCTCAACCAAGTGCTGTGCCCCAACTAGAGTCACCAGAGGCTCTCACACCTGAAGTCCCCACTAGTTCCTCTCCAGCCTCGCCGCCTACAATGAACAATCAAGAGAGTCATCCTGCAAGCACATCAGCTTCAGGGCCCTCTACTCCGGATGGGAACAAGATGGCGGAGGGATCACGGCTGGAGAAGGCCAAAGCCAAGGCTGGAGCTGAAACACATGATTTGGAGGAGATATTAGCGGAGATTAGGGTGACAAATAGTAGTGATCAAGTCATGCCACTCGCCAACCGAGAGCCATCTACTAGCATGACTATTTCTCCAGAGAATAGTGGGTTGCTGGCTGAGATCCTGGATCAGAACACCGTTCTACGTGAGAGGTACCTTTTCTTTTTTGTCATGTCAATCAAGAGAGTGAGAATTCTTTTTAAAATTACTCTTGGATAGTCACCAGACTTACTTTGAAGAAGGGGTAGTGAAGGAGGGTGATTAGTGAAAGGTGATACTAAATTTTTCTCCAGTGATACCAACTTTCAGCTTTCGCTAACTTCGAGATTTTGCTTGTTTTTAGCAATGATTAGTGTAGTAACTTTTTAGAAGCCAATGGTGTTCTTGTACTGCAGATGTACGGATTTTGAGATGCGTGAGAAAGAGCATTTAGCAAAGGTAAGAAAGGTTAACCTTTTGAGTTTTACTTCGGTGCAATTTTATTTCAGTTCTTTGTTCTCTTTCATGTTCGGCCTGGTTATTGGTTGTGTCTTTCTGCAGAATTAGTAGCAGAGTTTGCGCTCAAATTATTGTTTTCCATATCTTTATTTCTACTTATGTCTCATCTTTGTATTCGTTTCATGGTGTTCTAGATTGCAGAACTTGAAAAAGAGTTGTTGGCGCTCAAGAGGGTGCACAGCTTGACACCTGATGTACCTCAGGTAAGAAATCTCGAATGCTATCTCATGTTACAAATAATATCATTTTTCTCTTTCCAAGAGACTTATATGGTAATCTCGTAGTATTTTCTCTACCCTTTTTCTAGAATCTTATTAAGCCTCTGTACTGTGCCTGCAGGATGAACAACTTTTACTTCACAATAATGTGAAAACCGAAGCTAACTGACTAGGCTCATGTTACTTGGAATGTAATGCTTTAAATTTGCCTAATTTTGCAGTAGATGTGGCACTAATCCAAAACCAAACCCTTTGTTGAGGGAAGATCCTGGTAGTGCACATCCATTTTTGATAGCAAACTGCATCAATGTGTTGTAGTTATAGAGAAAAAAGAAAAGAAAGAAAGGGAGGTAGACTTGAGGCTAAGAAGCACCTTTTTCCAACAGTGTGATGATCTATAGAAAAACACAGGCCTTTTACCGTGATTGTTACGATGGTGTTGGCTCTAGTGCCTCTTGGTTTTGGGCACTTCTACCTCACTGTTCGGTATTTCTTCAGGCCAAGAATAGTGATTGTTCTTTGCAAAACTTTGGTCTCTGTACCTTATAAAACCTCTGGCTGTGTGGAAAGTCTTTCAGCATTATGTCTTGTTAACCCCTAAATTTCCTTGACAATTTCACACCAAAATCACTTCAAAACTGTTAATTCTAGTGCAATGAGAAAGGAAGGGGACAAAAATTGTATTCCTAGTTTTAACCCTAGGATCTCATTTAGCACTTGATGAGTAACATACTCACAAACTTTCATCAACTTTGACCACATGTCTGAAAGATTATGGTGTTTGAAGTAGAAAAAATGGTTCATTTTCATCACTGTGTTGAGTAGATCAGCAAACTTTAACTTCACTTGGTGTCAAAGTTTTGCACTACATAAGGTCTAAATTTTGTATCATCATGTTGATCATGATATTAACTCCTTATACACCAAGTTTTAGAGGTAGAAAAGGGGTGTAGCATATTCAAAAAAATTGTGCAAGGTGTGGAGGTTCAAAGAAAGCCAATTTGCGTTTTAACTTTTTGGGAACAAAATTTGTTTTAGAATGATAATCCGAACCGTCAATAAGAAGGTTTACACCACGTCTTCTAATATTATAGAAAAAATAAAATGTGAAAATAATGAAGATCTCAAAGCTTTATGTGGAAAGGAAGAAGTTTTTTTGGTTCCTTGCCCAATGTGTGGCAATGTGTGAAATTATTTGACTTGGGATAAAATGCATTTATTCAATAAAGACAATAGTTTTATTTTGACAATATGAAAGGAAATAATATTACTTGCTAGTATCTCAAATTTACTAGAGTGTCCTAGCAAAAGTTTTGAAGTTGCCCGACCTATCCGCACTCGACAATATTTTCTTTAACCCCTAGGAGCCCAAGTGTACATGGGGCGTACATTTTGAATTTTGGACAAGTTCCTGAAATTCAAAAAAAATCTTTTTTTTTAAACTCTTATTCTAAATTGTCCCTGATAAGAGCTCCATGGAGATATTTTTATTATTATTTTTTCATTCATATCTGAAAGTTAGTACTACTCAAAGTTAGAAATGGGGACTTTGGGCAACTCCAATTTTTTTGTAGAAGTCTCTATTGACATTGAGATTTTCCATACATGTCAATAGAAGTCTCTATTGACACTAAGAATATTACGTTCTTTGAAAATGTCAAAAAATTCTTGTCTTTAGTGTAAAAAAACATTGTAACTCAAGTCAAACATTTTTAGACATTTTGGGCAAGCGGGGAAAAAAATAGACAATTGGTGTGAAATTGTCATGGGCTTTTAGGGATTAAGATGGCATAACTATTTTTTTATAAGTCCGATGAGAATAAAAATTATAGTCCCGCATGCCTCTTGTCGTCTTGCATCTCTATACAAAATTTTCTAGAATTTTGAATATTAAATTGCATGTGTGACCATATTATAACAATTTAATTATGCTTACTTTCTAAAATATCCAATAGTGTATATAATTTTTTTAAATAAAATAAATTATAAATTTAAAAAGACATAAGTACTTCAAATATCATCACCTCGATGCTTTTTGTAGTATTTGTAAAAACTTTGAGCTAACTTTGTAGCAATAATTGGTCACAGAATGATCCAACACGCTAAAATATAAATTCCAATACAAAAGGAACTTAAATTAGTCAATCAAATACCTTAATACTTGTTAAAATATTGTGTTGCCATCAACGAGTATATTCCAACCAGACGGTTTCACCTAAGTTTTGCATATCACCTAAGTTTTGGCTTCACTTGACGGACAATATTCTATTACATGTGTACCAAGTAATGATCCCTATCGTTGTTAATGGGACAAGGACAGTCCCTTGTATAGGGCCTAAAGTCCCCCAAGTCTTCATTATGCTCAAGGCCCCCTGGCAAGTCCAATTCCCTTAACCCCTAAGGCACCGTGATAGTTTTGCACCAAAAACACTTCAAAATTGTTGGATTCTAGTGCAATGAATAAAGAAGGAAACAAAAACTTTGATTTTCAGTTCTGACCGTAGGATTTCAATAAAGGCTCATTAAGTAATACATGTACAAAATTTCATAAACTTTGACCGTACGGATTGAAAGATTATAGTGTTTGAAGTCAAGCAAATGGTTCATTTTCTTCCCTGCGTTTAGTGGATCAGCAGACTTTGACTTCAGTTTCTGTCAAAAATTTTCACTACACAAGGTCTAAATCCATTACCATCTTGTTAAGCATGATGTTAGCTCCTTACACACCAATTTTTAGAGGTAGAGACGGGGTGTAGCATATTCAAAACAAGTGTGCAAGGAGTGGAGGCTCAAAATTTGTTAATTCACACTTTAATTTTTTTTGAACTTAATATGTTTTTGATTGATAATCCAAATGGTTAATAAGAAGGTTTACATTACATATTGTTGTGGAAAAAACAAAAAGTGAAAAATATGAAGATCTCTAGGTTTCATGTGGAAAAGAAGAAGTTTTTTGGGTACCTTGCCCGACAATGAGTGACAATGTGTGAAAATGTTTGACTTGGGTTGGTATGCTATTTTTCACTAAAGACAATAACTTTTTTTTGACAATATGAAGGGAAATAATATTACTTGCAAGTACTGAAAAATCTTACACTCAATAGAGTGTCCTATCAAAAGTTTTTGGAGGTGCCCGAGGTGCCCGCCCTCCCCATTTAAAATTCAAAACCCTATAACTTTTTCATCAAATGTCCAATTTAGAGGAAAAAAAATTCCCACTAAGGTCTTGGTAATGTCTTTCTATAGTAAAAAATTAAAAGAAGAATGTTGGAAATTGACACCATAGGAACCTGACCGAACTTTCAAAAAGCCCATTTTTGATACTTGGATCCTTAGGGGTTAAGTCCCTTAACCTGTTAGCGCCTGTATGGACTACAAGAGTCAGAGACAATCTACAAGTGTAGTAGTTTATGCAAAACGTCATCAACACGGTAGGTACATTTTAGCACAAAAATCTACAACTCCACTTCGAGGAAATCACTGTAGTTTGTTGATGCCTGCATGGATTTGAGATTGGATTAATTTTTTGGAAAGCTAATGAGGAGCTCTAAATGCATTTAGAGTACGCAAGAGACAATAGACTATTGTAGAAATAATTACAAAAGAGAAAGCACAAAAAACGACCCTGCCAAAGCCTCTAATAACGCGCTCAAGGGTTAAGTCCGCACTTTCCCTTAATATCACCAAGTCCCACAAGTCAATACTTTCATCAAGTTCCACAAGTCCCTACTTTTGTCAAGTCCTCAAGTCCTCACTTTCTTCTAGTCCCAAAGTCCCAACTTACTTGAAGTCTCTTATATCTCCACTTCCTTCATTTCCTCCATGTTCACTCTAAAACGTTCTAAAACATGGATCTAATAGATATCAAGATTAGAAAGGGGTTTGGATGCACTACCCACACCACCTTTTGCACACTTTCATAATCTTACATAAACAAGCAATCATGAGGCATGTCATACATACCTTATGTTTTGGTTAACTTAGGTTTTGGCTTCATCTGATAGATACCACAACAATATTTTATTATACACAAGTGTAGTCGACTTTCAATATTTGAAGTGCGTAAAGTCCCAATGACATAGCCGAACAAAATGTCGGGGATATCACCTAGGTTTCTGGTATCACCATATCTTAGTGCAAGGCTTCGTCCTATTGTAATATTGTGTCTTACCGTGAGAACATGTTCCAGCGCGATACCATGTCCCAGCATCATAATATGTCCCAGCACAAGCTCTTGTCTTGGCGCAATATCTTGTCCCGACACAAGACCCTGTTCCAACGCAATATCATGTTCTGGAGCAATTCTATGTCTCGATGCAAGATCATATCATGACGAAATACATTTTTTTACTGCGATACCATGTTCCGGCACAAGTTCTTGCTCTATGCAATACTCAATCTTGACTGTCATTTGACGTGGCGTCAAGGGCCTCTCCGCATTGTAGTGTTTTAGCGTAGAATAGTTTGTTACTAATCTACGGGTTTAGGTACGTACGGCGGCGCATTGCATTCATTCATGGATGATTTTCATCCTCTTAAGGTTGTGTGTGTACATATAGCGCTGCACACGTCTTTGACTTGACATCTTTGCCAAGTCAAGCTTTGTGCATGAGTTTGAGGGTGTTTAGTGATTATTATTGTTTGTAAGTGATTGTTTATCATTAGTAAAGGCTCTACATTCTCTTATACTACTTGCACTTGTTGATTCTTCTTTTGTGGAGTGCGAGACGCTTGACTACTCTTGTGATTTACTAGTTATTCACTTGACAAAGATCATCCCAAGTTCCTCTCTTTAGTTCTTGAATTTGAGCTTGGATGAGCTTAAAAAAATTGGGTATATAGAATGATGTTGTAGAGCGCGTGTAATAAAGGAGAATGCAAAAATAACTTGCAAATCCGACAAATTTTGAGGAAGATATGACAGACCGAAGAATTGGAGGAGGAAGAGGAGTTGTTGGAGCTGATTTCTCCAGTAGGGCGTTCACATTGTAAGTGGTTCAGGACTTTTTCAGAACTAATTTTTTTGTTACCCCATTCACACAATGTTGGGCAAACGTTTCGAGCTATTGCGTGAACCGGTTTCTTATTAGCTATGTTTACATTGGGAGAGATCCAATTGCAAATTGGGTAAGTTATTCGGTTAGGACCCTAAACCGTGCCGGAAACCTTAAACCGCCAATTTTTGTGCCAAAGTTGGTGGAAATGAATTTTGCAAATCCTACTTATGCGAAAATCATTATTTTCAATTTCGAGTGCGGTTATGTACTCCTAGTAATAGTATTAGTCTAGGAGAGTAGACAAATTGAAATTTTAGGTCTTTGGAAAACCCATAATTTTATGTGGCTTTAAAAAAAAAATTGGTGTCTAAACTTTGGAGGTAATTTGCATGGACAATTTGACTCGGATGTAAGTTAAATTTGCGCCTTTAGCTAGGGATTTTGCCATTTAATCCAATTTTAATATAGAATAGGCTTAGTGGCGCGTTAAATCACCCATTGTGTCAATTGCATTTGAAGGATTTGTGTTTCTAAATTCATTGGTCAACGTCCCACTACTTCTTAGTTTTAGACATTAGGGGGAATACTTTTAAGTGTTTCTCTTTGCATTGCGTGTATTACAACTTCGGGCCATCCACCATAGGCGTGTGCCGGTGGCTCTGAGCCTGTCCATTCTGCTACTATGTTTTTGGAGGAGATGATCCGATTTTGATTTCTGGATTCTTGTGCGGTACCTCCCCCGTATTGCGGACTTGTTGCCGGTGTTTTTTGATGGCCATATTTTTTGTCGTCTCTAGATTGTAATAGGATACCGAAGGAGTGAAGTTGAGTTCATGGTTGACAAGACCTATTTATGTGGAGGGTTGTGATTGGACATATGCTAGCCGGAGGTGATGACCAGTGAACAACAAAGTTTGGTGGTTTTGCAGGTGCAGTTTTCACGTTCGTACCCTTATCCTTTAGATAGTACTTGTAGATAGATCTCGAAGTGGTTTTTGTTTACGGTGAGTACCTGAAGTCAGTATTACCGCTATTATTTACGAGACCACCCGGAGAGTGCTTCTGTCAAAGACTTTGGGCCAGGGTCGGATCTTGATGAGACTTTTGAGCATGTTTCGGCATAGGATATCGGCCGTAGGCTTTGGGTCTAGGGCGTGAGCACGTTTGACCACATGGAGGAGAATCTCCATCATGTTGTTCAAGATAGGTTCTCGGGACGGGGTAGGGGCATATCCTTACCTGATTGGCGCTTCCGATTACAGACCTGGATGAACGAAAAGGGCCAGCGGATGCCTGTCGTTTAACAAGTGGTATGAGTTTAAGCTCTTGCCGCAATATTTGGAGCTCGAGGCCCTTTACACATACATGATGTGGATCATTCAGCACGAGGTAGACATGCGCCTCTGTAAACCGTAAAATCCACACTCGCAAAATACCCAAGACTCACAAGTCTCCATATGATTCTAAATTCTTCCCGGGATGGTCTAGCGTCTAGTGGTTAGGTAATTTAATATAATTATCACTTAAAATATGTCTCTTGTAACAAAATTTAAACTATGATGCATTTATTTAAAGATTTTTAGGTTAAACAATCTACAGTCTCAAAGAATTGGGAATTTCAATGTTGACACAAGATGAAGAGTGATTGCGGCAAAGAGCCTTGCTCTCTGTCTTCCTTGTGTGTGTGCCCAACCTTTAACTAAGCCTAGCTAGGCTAATGGAGCTTGTCCATTATTATAACTCATTGCTTTGTTTCTTTATTATTTGGTTGATTATTAATTCATTAATTACGTCAAGCAATTAATACTTCTTTCTTTAATCACGTACGTCCACAACTAAACTTTTAAGCTCCAAGTGGCTCATCAATCACACACATTAATTTAAACAATTTCATTTGTTAGAAGTTAATTAAAAAATAATTCACTTTGAATTCTATACTCCAACACATTCATTTTCAATCAAATTTAATTCCTTTAATTAAATTTACCATGTAATACTCTTAATCTTAAAGTAATTCAATTCTTCTAAAATAACTCTATTTTCTTTAATGCAATTAATTCCTTAAGATTAATCAATTAACTTTCACTAAAAGAATTCTTATCTTATAATTTGATTATTGTTACTAAAATTCTTATTCACAAGTATATTTAGTTTTTAAATATGTTTTATTTTCTTTTAATGTCACTTATTCAATAAGTGCAATATTAAATCTTCTTAAATTGCCTAACAATTTTAAGATATTATAATCAAATAAATTTCCACTTTCTTAATTATTAAAAATCACTTACACAAGTCACATGTGCAAAGTTTACTTAATCAATTAGAATCAATACAATTTACACAACACAATATATATTCACATAAATATTCTTTCAACCATTGCAAGAATTACTAGCTCCAAGCTAGGACTCACAATTGCTTCTTCAATGTGGTGAATTCAAAAATGAATTCCTACTCCACTTAAACTAAAACTATGAAGAGTCACACTTTTTTCTAAAAGGTTTTTTCCTTCCACTTCTATCCTTTCAAGTTTCTTTAAACCTTTTCAACTAATTAATAGGTGTGACTATTCCATTAAGTCTTTTCCTTAATTTCTTTCATACTAGCATTATTTCCTTTAAGCTATTTCAAGATTTTTATTTATTTTTAAAAATTCTCTTAACTTTTACTAATAACTAACTATTTTTTTAGTTATTTTAATTCTTTTAAACTGTAAGTTTTAGAAAAAAACTAAAATTGATATTTAGGCTCTACAGCCTCGTTGAGGAGTATTGATGCAAGTGTGTGGAGTTGGTGACTGCGCTGAAGGAGAGTGCGGTTGTCCAACTCTCGACTTCTACCGAGGAGTCCAAGGTGGAAGAAAGTTTCCTCGATGAGGACTCAAGGGGTAAAGGTGTTGTCATTGTGGGCAAATGGACTCGCATAGGGGCCATGTCTTGTTTGGATGTAGCCACACGTGCGACATTGGTGGCGGTTGTCAATCCGCCAACCTTTGATCTACTCGCGCTATTTATGGCACATCTATAGGAGGAGTACAGAGGGTTCATGCCTGATCAGATGCAGCGCATCCAAGATTTGTGCCGGGAGAAGGAGGATATCCCACGCACTATGTATACTTGGTTGGCACGATTGTCAACGGAGGCCGGTGATGTGTTCACAAAGTGTGAGTTTGTGAAGATCTTCATATCCAAGATATATTAGCGGATGGTGGATTTCATTGGTCCGCATCTTCTTTTTTGGTATCACAGAAACGCCACTTTGGCACAGGCTTTTGCCGAGGTGGAAGCGCTTGATAGAGCACTTGGCGTGAGCAAGACCACGGATTTGGTGACGTCACTATTGGAGGCTCCGAAGCCCAAGATGCTTGCTATAACTACTAGTAGCTTGGCGGAGGCACAATCCGAAAATGTTGTGCATTGTTGGACATGTAGAGAAGCTGGACATACCAAACAATACCCTAATTGCTCCAATAAGAAGGGGGCAGGGGCGGGGAAGGCCGAGTCCATGATTGAGGCGGCCAAGCCTACAGAGAAGGTTGGGGTGTCGCAAGTCGTTGGGTCAGTATTCCTCCGGTTAGCAATTAATTGTCATTAAATACAACCAAAGTAAATTGCTCCGGTGTCGTTCCCACAGAGACCTATTGTTTTTTTTTCTGAATGAACTACCAAAAACTAAACTATCAAACACTACTCCACATGTTAGCTTCCTACTCATTTTTTTGCTCAATATCCAGATCCTTCCGGATTTTGGAGATTTTAGAATAGCTTCTGGAACTAATTTCCGGACAACTGGGAAGGAGTTTTATTTATCTCTGTTCTTCCTTAGAGTCTTCCAGACGGTTTAAACGAGTGACCGGAAGGCCACTGATACTGTTTTGTGTAAGTGGCCGGATTCTTCACCGTTTTGCGACTTAAAGTGGCTAGACACCCACTGCCTGGTAACTTAAGGTGGCTAGACACCCACTCTCCCTACTCCGCTAACCGGTGGACAATTATTGCTGCTCGACCCACGCTCTCACAACATCCGGATGGCCATCCGGACGCGGTCACGCAGAGGCAAATCTGGACTACAACAGTACTATGGTGGTTCTACTGAGTGAGCCTTACATTTTACAAAAGGACCTTCTAGACATACACATCTGGCTTTTTTTCTATCGTAGGGGGAGATTCCAGCCTCAATCGGAATCCGGGTTCACACGGATCTTTTGGGCCAAGAGACTACAAGACACACCTCTGCAATATGTCTCTTCCCCTCCTGGCTACCTCTGGACCCTAAAGAATGTCAAGGCTCTCCCTAATCTCTTCTCCAACTCTTCCAGGTGTTCTCCCAATGCAAGTCCCAACCGGTTACTTCAATTACAAACACTCTAATACTCACCACAAGAGAACTAAGTCATCATACTCCAACCACAATGGATCCGTTCCTCACAAGAAAACACTCAATCACCACAAGTTTGAGATAAACAAATTAGTAATAGATTGAAAACATTCTCAGCGAGAAGAAACAAGATCTTATCCTAGTAGCGGAAAATCTTATCCTAATAGCAAAAAGGCCTTATCCCCAAAAATTTGGAAATCTGATCTCAGATCCGAAAATTATGGATCTCAGATCTAGATTTTCCGCTCCTAACTGGGATGGTAGTTTTGGAATTTCTTAGCCTAAGGTTTGGCAACCGGGTGCAATCCTGAGCTTCATTGTTAATTGCTACTAAACCTAAGTAACTAACAATTCCGAACTTTAAGCCTAGACCTAACTACGAAGTCTTCTGGGCACCCTTATTCTGGCCGCTCCTACGCCAAAGGGATTCGTCCACAACAACCTTCGCCTTCTCTATCTTCTCCGGAGACGATTCCGGTACCTGGCTCTTGCTTCCGGAAGCTGGAGTAGTTGGCTCCCGATCTTCAGTGGGTGGCACCACCTGTGTCGCCTTCTCTGCCGTGCCGGCCGAGGTTCTCATCATGTCCATGTTGTTGGAAGTCTCTTCCGAAAGACCCCTGATAGTGGGGAGGTTGTCTTCCGGAGGGTGGAGGAGGGAGAGAAGGAAGGAAGCCGGAAAACTGGAAGAGTCCATTGGAAGAGCGTTGCCGGGAGCGTGTCCTTCCAAGACTTGAGGGTCTCCGTGCTAGGTAGAGGGAGGTTACTCCAAGTCATTGGTGACAACGCATCAGGAGTACTCATAATCTCCTTCTCCTTCTCCTTTCCGAAAGTCCCTGGTGCTCTACTCGATGGCTCGGCTTCTTCTGGTGAGGAGCCAAAACCAATTGATGAGGTTGGCACCACGAGTTCCTTCCAAACTACGTTGTTGACCAAGAGGTGCATCTGGCTCCAAGTCTTCTCCATCTTTCGACCGTGATCCATGGGGAACCGGATGATCTAGCCCCGGTTCATCTTCCCTTCCTTCTCCAAGCATTTGTTGAAGAAGAGGCTCCGGTTGACCGTGTCAACCGGAAAACTCAGTGCTTCCCGGACATCTACAACTGCTTAAGGCGATGCGGTGACTCTGTCCTCCACTTCCTTCCGGGCTGCTCGTGCTTCCACTATTGCCGCTTCCGCCATTGCCAACTCCTGCTGAAGCTTTGCACACGCTTGGATAAAAGGGGCCTGCTGCTCCTCCAATCAGGGTTGTTCACGGAATGTCCCCATCCGAAAGACCAGGAGGTTCGTTCGTCTGTCCGTTAAGGGTCGGGGGAGATCCGTTAGGGGTCAACTTAGGGTTGACCACCCGGAAGGTTAAAACGGATTGCCAAAGATATTCTTCTTTGATGGGATAACCGTGGCACGAGCGTACTCGCCGTTGGAGAGCTCAATGAAGTTGGCGGCCACGAACTCTTGACGAGTCTGGACCCAAACTTTCTTTGAAAGATTGAACTTGTACGGTGGTCAAAAGATTGGGTGGTCCTCCTCCAATTGGATGTGTATCCGGTTCTCTCTATACCCTTCCAAATCATGGAGACTAAAGGCAAAACAACAACAATACAAACGTATAAACGCTCGTATCTTCTGTGCCTCGGCACTTGTAGGATGTGGCCCTAAATCCAAAGGCCAATTATCACACTCCGTCGTCTCTAACTCCACTGTAGAAGACTCACCGCGTACCAGCACGGCTGATAATTGCTACATAGTAGCAGAGAGGGCATTCATGCCCTCACTCATGGGATCTTCAGGAAATCTCGTGTCGTGTTGATAAAACTCGGCGAAGATATCACGGCCATTATTTCGACCAAAGTCCTTGGCCAAGGCTGCAAAGACACGCTGAGCACGAAGCTCCTCACTTGCATGTCTCTTAAAAAAAATAGCATCTCTCCTTCCACGAACTTTGTGAGATGTGACACCGTTGCCCTCTAAGCATTAGAATCTATCTCCAACACGCGTGGATGGTCACGCAAAACGTGCAGAACAACGCAACAGAGGCCACAAATCTAAAGAAGAGTATTGAGGTCAATGGCTTGACCAAAACAAATAACACTACAAGAAAACCAGCCCAATGTGACTAGGTTTTATGACTACAGTTGGGCATAAACCAAAATGTGACTAGCACTGTTTCTAGTCATTTTGACTTAGTCGCTTCGGACAATCTGAGTGGGGGTTATATCGGACACTTCTGGTTCCCAATACTGCGTTCCCACAATGTTTTGGGACCTCAAAACGGGACCTGCAGTGGGACTTGGGTCCATATGACTCTAGATAGTCATATATACATGACTACACGTAGTCATCCATATGTAAATAGTGACTGAATGAATGACTATTTCTAGTGAGGTATAAGTCAACATAATACTGGTTTTATCACTACGCATGGTAGTGAGATGGTGACTAAATTGAGTCATTCATTGAGTTGGGAGAACGTGACTCTTTGGAGTCACATCTATTTGGCAACCCCTAGTCACAAATACTCAAATAGCTTCCAAATGGTATGACTAAATGTAGTGAGGTATCAGTTAATACATGATTGGTTTTATCACTGCGCATGGTAATGAGATCTTGCACGCATTGAGTCATACATTGAGTTTGGAGAATAAGACTCTTTGGAGTCACTTCTATTAGACTACCCATAGTCACAAATATTGAAATAGCTTCTGAATGCTATGACGAATTGTAGTGAGATATTAGTGATCACATCAACGGTTTTATCACTACACATAGTACTGCGGTAGTGACTGCATTATGTCATACATAGACTTGGGATAATACGACTCTGTACAGCCACATCGAAGTGACTATACATAGTCTCCAATGCTGAAATCATGAGATGGACATGACTAATTGTAGTGAGGTATTTTGAGAATATAGCAGTGGTTTGATCACTACCACTGCTATATTCTCAAATAGTGATGTGGTTTGATGTGGTTGCAGGGTTGTCATACTGGACGGACGTCCAATTTGCCCGTCCGTCCGATTCGCCCGTCCGATAGAGCTCTCGCCCGTCCGATACGGTCAACGTATGGTTGACTTACCTGCAAGGTAAAAAATAGGCGACGTGGCAGCCACGTATGAACTAAAGTACTGCCACGCAGGATTTAAACTAAAAAAATGAATAGTTGACTACATAAAATAATATATTGGCCGCAAGGACGTATCCGCCCCTAAATAGTAGGGGCGGAGTCGTCACCGCCCCTAAATGGTAGGGGCGGAGACGTCCCCGCCCCTAAATGGCAGGGGCGGAGACGTCCCCGCCCCTAAATGGCAGGGGCGGAGACGTCACCGCCCCTCCCCGCCCAATTTTGGAATCAGGATCTTTGAACGGCCATATCTCACTCAAAAATAGTCCAAATTAAGCGTGTGATATGTTTTTTGGCATCTACGCAAAATTTAGATGTCAAATCACACCTCAAACGCTTGATTTAGGCTATTTTTGAGTGAGTTATACCCATTCAAACATTCTGACTCCAAATTTAGGCGGGGAAGGGGCGGGGACGTTAGGGGCGGGGACGTGAGGGCGAGGACTCAACCCTTTGAAGGTTGTAGAGGAACAAAGTTGGGCAAACTCCATTCTCGCCTTGGCAAAGGCCTTCCTCCTTCCTATGCGTTAGAGAAACGATATTTTTAATGTAAATTTAGTTTTCCTTCCAACTTCTAGGGAATGACATGATTGCCGTGATGATTGAGGAATGCAAAGATCTTGTCGGAACCAAATATAGCGGCTTTTTGCTCTAAATGATTCTATTGGACTTGAATTAGGAGAAGGAGAACTACGGTCTTCCAATGGGACCGGCGTGAATGTAGTGTTCGTTCATTCTCTTCACTAAGCATATGGCCACGGGACATAGGCTAGTGTACAAAGAACTACTCTTTCCCCTCTTGAGGGTAAACACTTTTCCACACTAAGTGCTTCCCTACACTAATTGCATTAAAGATAACCGACATGTCATCTCTCCCAAGGGCTTTGTGGGTCCCCATACAACGAGGCCATGGGATCTCCCACCATAATTGGGTGGACTATGGTGGTACTTGAATTAGAGTGTTGTATTACACTATAAACAACAAATTCTTTTTGACATTTTCAAAGAAGGTAATATTCTTTGCACAAGTGAAACCTCCTTTATTATCGACGGACAAATACCATTGAGCAATGTAGTTTTAATGTAAAGATGTGTTCTTAAATGACTCATTTTAAGGTCATATTCAAATTTATGAAGCATAATGTCGAATCATCCAATGTGTAACAACCCCTTTGGAACAATCCACGAATTACTCTTCATAACCGCAGGGTCGATGAAATATCTATCTTTAAATTGTTGAGGTTATGATTATTTATCGCTTTATTCAATCATAAAGAAAGATGATGCAAATAAAAGCATTCTCTAAAGGCCACAATGTTCCAAAGTCAAAGTGGTTCTCTCACAACACTTCTTACTAAATGGTGTCAATTTAACTTTAAATTGATTAAACCTTGCAAAGGTTAGATGAAACTCCAAAAGGCTTTGCAACTAAGGGTGACACCTTCAAAAGGTCACATTAAACATGTCTATTGTAAAAGCTATGGATGTAGGGGACAGACACACGACCAAATGTTTTTTAGTATACATATAGGTGTACAAAAAATATAAATGTCAATAGAAGCTCTAGTAAAATTTCTAGCAATATAGGACATAACTATTAACTTCTTTGTTGAACACATGTCTATATACAATAACAATAGAACTTTGTATGGTTTGCATGAAATTCTTTTCCTAAATAAATATAATTTTGACTTTGTGATGTACTATACATATGCCGTATTTATAAATTGGGAATGTCAATTTCTTTATGTTCAAATGGAAACTATTACATTTCCTCTAACACGTGCAAACTATTTATATGTTCCTTAACTTTTTTGTTTATCTTTCCATGCCCCTTCTTAACATTGGATTCAATTGTAGAATACGTATATATAAAGCGTATTACCTTCTTCTAAGATTCCAAAAACAAAGTATTTTCTTTGTTGTTAAAATACATTTTAATCCAAGTAGAGCACATTTACACTTTTTGGGGAAGTTGGGAAAAAAAGTAATCTCGAAGGGGCCACTGGCATAAATTGTAGAAACGACGTACGATAAAGAAATAGGGGCAAATATATTCACTTAGGATAAATTTTATAAAGAAAGTACATGTAACATACATTGCTTTTAAAGTGTGAAATATGGTTATAAGTAATATATAATTAGATATAATGTCCAAGAACTATGTAATTGATACATACAAAATATCATGGAAAAAATAGGTACAAAATTTGAATGGTAGATTATACTGATTTAGGTTCTCACTATTTCTCAATGGATGAAAAGGGGGTATTTATTGTGGGGCACTCATGCAACATTTTATTGTTGAGTAACTTGTACATTTCCTCCGTGGTTAAAAGTTTACAGGAGCCCTTATGTTTGGGGATATATATAATTCTCTCATTGCATGTTTAAAAAATTCGTTTGTAAAGTTAAGTTGCGTAATTCCTTTGTAAAGTAAAGTTTAAGAATTGTTACACAAGGGATATATGGACATTGGATGATTTGACATTATGCTTCATAAATTTGAATATGACCTTAAAATGAGTCATTTAAGAACACATCTTTACATTAAAACTACATTGCTCAATGGTATTTGTCCGTCGATAATAAAGGAGGTTTCACTTGTGCAAAGAATATTACCTTCTTTGAAAATGTCAAAAAGAATTTGTTGTTTATAGTGTAATACAACATTCTAATTCAAGTACCACCATAGTCCACCCAATTATGGTGGGAGATCCCACGGCCTCGTTGTATGGGGACCCACAAAGCCCTTGGGAGAGATGACATGTCGGTTATCTTTAATGCAATTAGTGTAGGGAAGCACTTAGTGTGGAAAAGTGTTTACCCTCAAGAGGGGAAAGAGTAGTTCTTTGTACACTAGCCTATGTCCCGTGGCCATATGCTTAGTGAAGAGAATGAACGAACACTACATTCACGCCGGTCCCATTGGAAGACCGTAGTTCTCCTTCTCCTAATTCAAGTCCAATAGAATCATTTAGAGCAAAAAGCCGCTATATTTGGTTCCGACAAGATCTTTGCATTCCTCAATCATCACGGCAATCATGTCATTCCCTAGAAGTTGGAAGGAAAACTAAATTTACATTAAAAATATCGTTTCTCTAACGCATGGGAAGGAGGAAGGCCTTTGCCAAGGCGAGAATGGAGTTTGCCCAACTTTGTTCCTCTACAACCTTCAAAGGGTTGAGTCCTCGCCCTCACGTCCCCGCCCCTGACGTCCCCGCCCCTTTCCCGCCTAAATTTAGAGTCAAAATGTTTGAATGGGTATAACTCACTCAAAAATAGCCCAAATTAAGCGTTTGAGGTGTGATTTGATATGTAAATTTTGCGTAGATGCCAACAAACATCTCACACGCTTAATTTGGACTATTTTTGAGTGAGATATGGCCGTTCAAAGATCCTGATTCCAAAATTGGGCGGGGAGGGGCGGTGACGTCTCCGCCCCTACCATTTTGGGGCGGAGACGTTCCCGCCCTAGTGCCACGGTGGTGTGACACGTCCGTATGTGACGTGGCGATCACAGTAAAAAATTCTTACTTGCAAAAAATTACTGGGTGCACTTCGGGCAATCTGTCCGAACTGTCCGTCCGTGTCGTCCGGACCGCCCGTCCGGTTGTTCCGTCCGATCACCTCAACCCGTCCGTTATGACAACCTTGTGTGGTTGTGACTGTATTGCATCATACTCACGTGAGCTAATACGACGTTGTAAAGTCAAATATGCTTCACTACACATAGTCACTCATATAATTTGATGACTGCATGGAGTCATAGTATACTAGTTTCATTCACTAATGGGAGAGAAATTTCAATATTAAATCGGAAGCATCTGACTAGAACTTGGCTGTCCGTAGTCTAATGCAAAGATATGCCATGGAGTCGAATTTGCCATTCTTACTGTGTGTAGTCATAGATTTCAGTTTCAGATTAGGGTGATAATGAGATCTGCTGACTATTACAAGTCAAACGTGCGGTTGTGAGCACTGCGTCAGGTCATGGAAGTGATTTTCACGCATTTCATTGAAACAGAAAATTTGTGTTCAAACAAGATGCACTCCAACTGGAAGGGGATCAGCCTAAACTGCTTGGGAGAAGGAATGTCCATGAACTCCGAGGGCCACAGTACAAAGTGCCCTACTGCTTGTCTTGCCAAGGTCACAGGAGGATCATCTAGATCTACGGGAGCAAATAAACTGTAGTCGTCATCTAGGCTTTTTAGCACTTCTACAGACACTGTACCTGCAATTATGGTTTTCCCGTGTAGAGAGAAGCCCCAGCTACATTCTGCACTTTCCCGAATGCCACAACTTTATCCTCCTCCCCTTCTTCAAGTCCCTTGAGTCTCGCAGGGTCACCCTTCTTGAACTCCAGGTCCTCCCCTTCTTGTACAGCCTATATTAAAAAAAAATACACACAATACAAGGATTAGTTGGGACTGAATTGCTGCCTTCATACAAAGATGTACTTCTCCAAGGCTCATGGCACTTATTTAAATTCAATGACTGTGAGAAGTCACGTATTCTAACGTCATTATTAATCTCAGTCACATATTCCAACTTTATGACTGTCTCTAGTCAAGCATGGTCACTCGTTCCATATGAATGACTAAAAACAGTCACAAACTTGGCATACTGAATTTGTACAGAACTAAGACACAACATTCCAAGATGTAGCCATGGCACTTACAGCTGAGCTCATTGGTGCGTTCACGTTTTTCTTCGGTCTCACAGGGTCACCCTTCTTCAACTCGGGGTCGGGGGTTTCTTGTACAACCTATAAAAGTAAAAAAATACACAAAACAGGGATCAGCTGGGACTGAATTGGTGCTTTCAGAAATAAAAATGTGAAAATACAAGGTTGACTACACATACATGTTCACTCCCCTGTGCGTTTATATTTCTCTTCCTCTTCCCTTTCGCGTTCTGCTGATTCTCAATGTTGCCTTCCTTGCTCTTTTCAGCTTTCTCTTTGCTCCCCCGGACTGCCCTTTGCTTCTTTGTGTCATCGTGGTCTTTCTTCAGCTTCTCAACCTCTGTCAAACGCATTTTCTTCTGGGTGCGAGTGTCGTCCTTTGCAGGCTTAGAAGCCCTCAAATTTCGAGTTGAGTACACAACTGCGGCACGTCCTCCTGCCTCTGCCACGGTCACTGCACCACAATCTGGAGTGCCTCCTGCAGGGTTGTTCAAAGTTCCCGTTGTCCGTGAGTCCTTCACATCACCTACTGCAGGAATCTCCACTGCCTTATCCGGATCTGCAGGCTGCAATTCGCACTCCCCTGCTTCCTGCAATCCCTATTAAGTACAGAGGCAACACGTCAATAGGGATCCTCTCAGTCATTGCTTTCAATCATGAGCAATGTTCGTGATTCCGTTTAACAATGCCACACCTTCTTTACCATTCTAGTCACTTATTCAAATTCTATGACTATGAATAGTAATATATTCAAAATTGGTGACTGTGAGAAGTCACATATTCTAACTTCATTACTAATATTGATCACGTATTCCAGATTCATGACTGCATCTAGTTAAGCCTGGTCACTCGTTCCATATCAATGACTACAAACAGTCACGAAATCCTAGGCACATTGAATGTTGCAAGAACCAAGGCACAATACACATCAAAATGCTATTCGTACCTGTAGTGCCATGATACTTTCCTGAAGGTCATCTGCCTTTTGTGAAGTGTCGGAGCCGGTGGACTCTGAGTTGCAGCTGCACTTTTCACTTGCTGCCTTCGTGGGGGTGACAACGGGAATCTGCAGGTGCTGCATGATGCGTTCAATGTTCTTCTCAATGGATCTCCGCCAATCACTATCGTGCTCTGGCTGTGCATCAGACACTCGGCTACTCGGGGAGGTTTCCTTTCCCGGAATGAGTCTTCGAGGGGCATATTTGACCCGTGCAAGCTCCCTTTCAATTTCACCCCTAGTTGGGCTTCTCTCCACCTCAATGGCCTGCACAAGAGATGTTACATTCCCTAGTTAGTGCTGCATGATTAGTGCCAATTGTAGAGGCTTCTCTCACGATTGCAGGAATCTGCTACGTTGTCGGGTTATCACCAAAACTTCACGGGCTTCTGCAAGGCAACGAGCAAGACGTGCAGGAAGGACTGGACTTGGAAAATGTGACCAACTTCAACACAGTCTCGCGGGCTAAGGAATGAGCTGCTGCCGTCAACTGTCCTCAAAAAATGATCGATTAACCTGGTCGGACATCTCTATGACTAAACAGAGTCACAAATTTGAACGAGATGACTGAGAACAAGCACAAACTCGGTTTCGATGACTGCACAATCACGAATTTGAACGAGATGACTATAAACAAGCACAAACTCGGTTTTGATGACTGCACCTAGTCCCTTCAAGGCCTGATTTGCGCTATGGCACAGTTATACAGCCTTTGAGATCAGGAGCTGTAATGGACTTCTGACAAAACTAAATCTGAATAGATGCAAGTTTCTCCAAGTACCAGTGATCATCTGACTTTGGAGGCAGTCTACAAAGCTTGGAATGATTGTCATGAAAGACATAATAACATAGAGTGAAAACTAACCAAATTAGCTCGAACATATTCTTCGTTGCGCCCTGCTGAAGACGGCTTCCTCACTTGGGCTCGGCTGTATCGCAGCTTCTCTGCTTCATGCTGTATTGTCTCCTCCAAGATGAGTTTTGACAACTTTACCCAATGGTCATGCCGAATGTGCTTTGGCTTGTCCTTCCCTTCTTGCATTCTTTTCTTCAACTGATATCTCTTCACCTTCAACTAGCCCTTCAAAATGCTGTGGAAAGCCTCCTCTGTCACCTTGCCAAGGCCCCCATGGTACTCAAAAGTGTTGTCCACTCGTTCCTTAACAGCGAGCAGCATAGAAGTGTTGAGATTCTTGTAGTTGTCTTCGCTGAAATCTATATCCTGCGCATGACCTCGAAGACAAGTTAGCCACAGCGGTCGATTCTGTCCTTGCAGATGTCCTCTCAGGTCCACCTCCACAAGGTGTTTTCTGGGCCCTCCTGCATGCAAAACTGTGACCTCCTGAGCTTGTTGTTGCTTCAAAGCAACCCGTCGTCTAGACTTCTGGTCTTTGAAATATGAGGGTTGACCAAAGCTCTCAGTCATCTCTGATGGAGAATATGTGGAGGAGTTCACCCCGGGCTCCTGCAACTCCATCGCTCGCCTCCATTGCAGTACTTGCAGGTGCCTTTCTGTAATTTTGAGGTCCAAGCTGGTAATGGATCCATGGCGAGGAACGGCTGTAGGCAGGCCACGCGAAGGAGGTGTGTTGCCTCCTTGGTCAGGATGAATCTCAGTTGCAACATCATTGCAGTAGTCGAAGGCCTCCCCTGATAGTGAATCCTCTGATATCTTGAGACGTTTTCTTTATTGAGGTTGGGTTGCTTGCTGCGGACGTAGGCTTGTTGACCTGGGTGTGGGAATTCCAGAACCCGTTGGACCTCGCTTACGCACCTCCCACACAGATGGCTCGATTGTCGGTGCTCTGCCCTACACAATGCGTTCCACAAAAATGAATCACTAACAATATGAACGAAATGGAGTTATGTAACAAGCCAAGAAGCAGAAAACAACATCAGTAAAAAAACTTGAGCTTCATACTAGTTTTGTGGTCAGAATTCTTGTTCATGTGACTAAGAGAAGTCACAGACCTTGGAAACATGACTGCAGTTTCAAGGCAAGCAAACACAAAATCCATGCCATAAATTCAAACACCTACTATGAATTCAGTTTCTTTGTTGCATCGTTACTGCAGTTTCAAGTAAGGAAACAGAAGATGAGCTATAGTTTCAAGCAAATGTTGCAACAGTTTCAAGCTACAGAATATGAGCCACGTATCCTCTACATTAGCACTCTCTCGTGATGTTAAACTTACTCATACTACCCCAAAATGCATCGATCTCATGATATTTATCGATCTCATGCTATTTGAGATTGAGCATTCTCTATCATTAAACACACACCAGTTCGTGATCTTCACCATTTGCGAGATGTTGAAGATTGAAAACTGCCATTTTGTAACATGCAAAACTAGAGAACTAACAAAAAATAGCATCTCCTCAAAAGAAGAATGTAATCTCCAACACATCAGTAATATACAGTAAACAAGGCGCGGGGGTGGCAGCTCTGTACATAAGAGAATGTGCATGCTAGCAGCATGTAGCACCAGGTTCTGGGTAAACATGATGAGCGAGAAGCAGTCCTGGAACGAGGCAAGAAGCAAAGGAAACCTGCAGGGTACAGATTTGTTGGGCTCCATACTAGTTTTGTAGTCACAAATCTCGTTCATGTGACTATGAGCAGTCACAGAGCTTTGAAAGATGACTGGAGTTGCAGGGCAAACAAACACCGATTCAAGGTACTTTGATGGAAGCATAAATCCCAACGAATCCAGGTAGTTTGATGTTTGCAAGCGAAAATTGTGCACCCATCAACATGTTAAAAAATCCCAATACTCAGTTAGTACACTCACCTGAGATTTTTGCTTGCCTCGATGGGGCTTTTGCACTCCTACTGGCGAGACCTCATCATCGCCATTGCCACGCTCGTCATCATTCTCGATGTCAGTGCTCTCCGTTTTCTCCTCTTTGCTGTGCCACTCGTCGGAGCTGCTCTTCACGCTCCTCACGGTTTCCTTTGATTCCTTGCAGAGCGCGTCTTTCTGCTTCTTTCCCGCTTGCGTGACCTTCCAGCTTTTGGTGGTGGTTGTTTAAGTCGCGAACTCCGACGCACCAGTTCCCCACCGTCGCTACAGTTCAAGCAATCAAGAAGTCAGAACAAATTGCGGAGGTGTGAGCCACAAAAACGGCCCACGATGACAAATGGACCACACATCATGTGCGTTAAGGTTAACAAGTAGTAGAAATGGGTTATCCCATTGGATTAGCTTGTGATTTTTGATCAAGATGGCTAAATAAGCCTTTCCATGCGCTAATTCCTCAAATAGGAGCCACCTTGTGGCAACTACGGATTTTATGAAGTTCACTAAAAAAATAAATAGAAAGGAAAAAATAAAGAAAAGGTTGGAAAACAAAAAAAACAATAGAAAGGGATTAGAATTAGAAGTGGTGGAGAAGAATTTACCTCCTACCGAATCGGGGACCGCCATTGGCGACCGTGAGGAAATCACGGAAAAAACTAGGAGAAGAAGAAAGAGGATGGTGACGAGAAAAGAAAAAGAATGAGGCGTTAAAAGCCCTTAAAAAAATAGTCAAAGGGATCCAAAAAGAAGTGAAAAAAAAAACCCTCACCAATCACTAAGTAAATTAGGAATTCCCCCAAGCAAGGGAAATTCAAGCTAGGTAGAGTTAGATTTTTTTGCATCCTTGAATTTAGCTTAATAGCTCACTTATTGAGATCATGCACACACATGTGGCATGGAGTCAAAGTTTAGATTTAGATATTCCTTGATTAGTGGGACACCCACTTTTGTTAAATGCAAGGGTGGCTAGTGATTTATTAGCTTTTTAGTTACTATTGTTTAGTGTGACCATTAATGTACCCACCCAAAATTGGCGGCTGTGAACGACGAAAGGAACGACCTTGGGAACAGAGAAGGGAGTAAGGGCCTTGGGGTTACCCCCTTGGAGGCGCTCATTCGAAGTGTGTGTGGTAAGAGCTAGGAAACCGAGAGAGGTGTGTGGAAGAGAGAGAGAGGTAGGGTTCCAGATTTCCCCCTCTTGTGGGCTGGATTTTGATTCAAATGTTACAAAAATTAGATAGTCGATAGATTAGAGCGTTGGCTTTCCAACAACATCAAGAACGTACGGATCGGAGCTGTGACAACGAAGATACGAGCTGCAGAGCGAGGACGACCAGCTGGAGGATCGGCGGCGGATCTCACTTGTCCTCAGATTTTCCCTTGTCAGTCGCAGATTTCTAGTCCGATCAAACTAAGATTTTAGGAGAAGATAGATTAGAGCGTTGGCTTTTCAACAAAATCAAGAACGTATGGATCGGAGTTGTGACAACGAAGATACGAGCTGCGGAGCGAGGACGACCAGCTGGAGGATCGGCGGCGGATCTCACTTGTCCTCAGATTTCCCCTTGTCAGTCGCAGAGTTCTAGTCCGATCAAGCTAAGATTTTAGGAGTAGATAGATTAGAGCGTTGGCTTTCCAACAAGATCAAGAACGTGCAAATCTGAGTCGTGACAATGAAGATACAGGCTGCGGAGTGAAGAGCACCAAGAAGAGGAGGACGACCACAGCACAAGAACGAACACGAACACAGCAGAGGGTGAATTGAGCTGGATCAGGGAGCCTTCTTCCTCTCCCAATTGATTCATTATCCTCTTGATTGCATGTGGAGAAGGAACCCTAAATTTTCTAGTTACAAAAATCACGCGGAAGCGCTGCCAAATTTTCACTAGGATTAGGGTTTGCTATCAACTCAACCAAACAATCGGTTTAATCTACAATAGTAAATGAAGGCAGCTGGAGGCTCATGCATGGTATAGTGTTTGAGTAGGGCCACTTGTGTGAATGCATGTGGTATACACGTGAATTGTCGTGCACGATTTTGAATAAACATGTATGTTAAGTGTGCACTGCTGGTCGTTGGCTGTGAGTCCCGGATTGAGTCAACCGGTTAATTGAAGGCTGCCATCGTGCTAAGCAAGAAAAACTAATAAGAATACAAAAAACAAACGTAAAAAACGGAGTCATAATCACGAAGATAATGAAGAATTAAACTTTTAACATAAAAAGAGGAGCCTGTCTGCTGGTTGCTGCTGTCAGGGTCGCACTTGGGCCTGGAATTGGTGGTTAAGGTGCTAATCAAGTTCACAAGGCGAAATTGAACCTAATGGAGCTTTAAAACATTGGAAACGGAGCTTTGAGGCGGAATTTACGCTTGTCTAAAGGTTGGATTCAACCTAAGGCTGAATTCAGCCATCACATCACTAATTATTAACGAACCCTCTTAAGTGACCACGCCTTGGGTCATCATGCTTGTATGAATGGTTAAAGTATGTTTGCACAAGGGGCTGCATCCCATATGTAGGGACCTAGGGTCTTGTGTTCAAGATAAGCCACCCATTAGGGGGCGGTTTATTTGGCTCACAGGAGGTTAGGAGGACCGCGATTGCGAAGCACCTGGAATGGCTGCAGGTCGGATGGCTGTAGGGTTTTGTACGCGATTGCGAGGGGGGAGGTACGCTAACCAATCGTCAACGGCCAGTGCATTCAATGGACAAAGTTAGGGTTTAGGGTTTCGTACCCGGGGCAGTTTTCGAGGCTACTGGCGCCAGCGCTGTGAGTGCTCTTCGTCGCGGTCTTCCCCTCTCCTCCCCCCGCTTCGGTGGTTCTCGACTCTCTCAAAGATGCTACCAGCTGCGGGACTCCGAGCTCGTGTAGCTTGAGGGAGTTCTTGCGCAAGTTCTCTTGCCACAGCCTCTCGTACTCAGGCACTTTGGCCTCCTCGTCTCTCGTAATCCCTTCCTCCCGTTTGGAGCCTTCAGATGCGTGGAAAACCTGCTCGCCGGAGGAGGTGTTGCCGTCAGTCGCCAAAGGCGCTTCAGCGGCGTTCGTGGGCGTCGCCATCGCTCGAGGCAGCAGCAGCAGTGATGCGTGGGAGCTGTGCGTTCGCCCTTGCAATCGCCATTTTGAAAAACTGAGGTACGATTCCGCCGCCACTGTCAATTCGAAAACATAACCCCTAAAGTCGAAATCGACCAGAAGGTTGTAGAGTTTTCCCATACCTTTAAAATGACACCATTCATGCTTCAAAATTCCTCATACTTTAGGAGATATTCACGGTCAAAGTTTGAAAACACTGATAGGGCATGCTGAAATCTGCCCAAAACTGCGGTATATGCTCATTTATTCTCAAAATCTGCCCAAAATCAATTAGATCGCAGTAACTTCAAAAATTCACCAAAAATTGAGATTTTACTCTTTTTTGAATTTTGTTTTTTGTACATGTAAAAGAGGTAGTAAAGCATGATCTCACCGTTTGGATTTTCAATCCGATAATTTTGCATGCCTTTTTAATTGTTGAAAATGGGCATTTGTATTTGTATTTCAGCATACCTCCATGTGAGAAATTAAGCATTTCTTTAGGTTTTATAGGTCCTATGAGGGTAAAAGTTATATGGACATATTCCTTACTGACATAGGAACAAGAATTTGAAGAGCCTCATGTCAAATTTCCTTTCAAAATTGGTTTTTTTGGCCCCCAAAACATTAGTTTTCCATTCTACAACAAGGAAAAAATCTTTTTTTTCAACTTTGAACATTACGATCTCACAAATGGAGAGGAATTTGAATCTAAGATTCAATATGCATGTACATGTACAAGTTAGGTACTAGATCTTACGGTTACATACTCGAAAATTTGTCAAAAGTTAAAAATTTTCACCTTGCATTGAAAGAGGGCAGTTTTGAGGGTTTTTGGCAGTTTTGAGGGCTTTCGACTTTAGGGGTTAATGCGAGTTTGATAGAGAGTAGCACCACTACGCTAAGACGCCTGTACGTGGATTGCTTGTACGGTTTCCTTGATCCGTTATGGTTTAGAATGTGATAGATTTATGAGTTTTGAATGAGTCCCAGGTCCTTAAGGGCTTACTTGATGTTGTTGTTTTACACCAAGGCTGCAGGTGACGGTATCCATTTCCAGAGGCAAAGGCGGATTGCAAAGGCGGGCTTTTTGGCCAATCACAACCTGAAGGAAGCTTTTGATTAACAGAACATCATTCTCAATGAGAGGTACCCTTTAGAATAGAATTTCAACACCAGTGTTGTAGAGAAGCTTCCTCTTGCAAGATTTTGAATGTTAGCATTTGAAATTTTTGCTTCTGATGTAAATTTCTCTTTGCTGGGCACTTTAGGGAGTTGGTTGATACCTGACTTAACTGGAACGACACCTAAAGAGCTTGGAAACATGAGTGTTGTTTTCAGTATGGACGAGGTGATCATTTATGAACGCGTACTCTTAGAAATTCAGTAGGAGTGTGCACTAAAACACTCAATCCAATGCTTTCTGTTGACCAATGTTAGTCATGATTCTGGTTCTTGTGACTGAAAGGAGTCAGAATCCTTGAACACATAACAAGTTCAATAGTTAGCTCTTTGGTGCATGTAACTGGAGGCAGTCACAGAGCATATCAACCTGGATGGTTGCAACAGTGTGATTCTATTTTTATTAAGGCCGGTAGTGTGATGCCATTCATGTAGTGTTCAGACTGCACTATCAGACATAATTGGAAGTGTATTAGCAAACATTGCGAATGAAGTATGAAAAAAAAATGTGCATTATACAGAAATCTATGCATTATAAAGTAGGTGTTACTATATTTAAATGCTGACACTTACACAATTTTGCAAGTTAGTGTGGCGGATGAGGAAGTTCCTAACTGATTGGTATGTTTGACACGTAGGTGCGAGCCAGTGCAGCGAGTTCGAATCCTGTGAGAGAAGTGATTGACACCACTTTGCCCTTCTGCTGGGGTAGCGAATTGAAGTTTGAGTAAGCCACATTTTGCTGTCAAATACAGTAACGTGCTGAATAGTAAGGGTGAGTGGCGTCCGTATTCTACTTTCAGCTAGTAGGAAATTGAAGAATATGGTAGAGTTGTTTCCAGGATTTCCATGTTCTGTGCTACGGTACACTCTCTAGTAACAGCTGATGCAAACACCATGTCATGCGTACAGAAAAAAGGGAATGTGTGCCTTGGAATTTTGAATGCACAAGGAGGGAGTGCAAACTCTATGAACATCCTAATTGGTGGTACGAGTTTCTATTTTTCACCCACTTCATGTTTTGTTGAGTTCATTGAGTACTACAGATTGCCAATTTCCAGCATGGGAATCTTCGATTGAAGTCGAAGAAATTCTCTACTGAGAAAAACTAGTTAGACTGTAAACTGATGTTTTGTTCAGTTTGTTAGATGTGCCTTTACATGCAATTCCGGGTTCCTGTGGTACCTAGGTTTTAGAACAAGGTAGTGCAATGTATGACCACGCTTAGTCATACGTGTGGTTCTTATGACTATAATCAGTCACAATACCTGAAAACATAGCGAGATCTGTAGTCAGTGTTTTGGTTCATGTGACTAAAGGAAGTCATGGAGCTAAAACATCTGTGGCAAATGCAAGTGTGATTCTGGTGTAACTAAGGTAGTTTCTTCTATCGTTTGTGGTGTGAGTAAGGTAGGTTCTTCTCGCGTTTACAACATCTGCGGTGCGCACGTTCTCTGATCCAGAGTATTTTGAGACGATTGTTCTAGGCATAATTCTGCCGTATACCCTTTCATGCAAGCTCAGTCTTCGTCACGGTGCTGCACTAGCAACTGCATAAGTCATTCGAGCTTTGCATGATTGTGGGCACCAACTAACACCAGGTGAGGGATTTGGGCACTGTAGAAATGGAAATTCACTGAGTTTTATATGTCACTCCTCTTTGCTGTGTGATTTTGAAGTGATTTTGAGCTTCAACCTCGATGGTAGCTTTGAAGAAGGTACTAAGGGATAGAACTGCGTCAGTGTTGTTTCTGGGATGTTGTAACAAGATAGTGCAATGTATGACCACGTTTAGTCATACGTGTGGTTCATGTGACTGAAAGCAGTCATGGAGCTTAAACATCTGTGGCAAATGCAAGTGTGATTACTCGCGTTTACTTGATTGATTAAGTTAGTTTCTTCTGTCAATTAAGGTGTTCAATAATGGCTGAAGTTTCAGCATGGGCATCTTCGATTGAAGTGTGCAAAATGATCCACTGAGAAAAAGTAGTTAGACTGTAAAGTGATGTTTTCTTCAGTTTGTTACATGTGCCTTTACATGCGATTCCGGGTTCCTGTGGTACCTTCTCCTGTGATAGTTAATTTTAGCTTTGAGAGGATTTGATCCGTTTCAAATTGTATGATTTGGTTTTGAGTTTTGCTCTTTGAATTTCTTCTCTTCAATCAGTGGATGTTTCGTGATGCTCAGGCTGCTGCACAGTCGTTGCTTCTAGCTGTTCAAGAGATTGCAACGCCTGGTGAAGGACAATCTGACCAAGGTTAGTCATAAGTTTGGTTTATGTGACGGTACAAAGTCACAAAACTTCATCATATGGCGACTTCAGTAGTCACTAATTTGGTTCATGTGACTGACGGCAGTGACGGAGTTTAAATTTTGATGGCAAATTCAACTCTGATTGCAATATTGATGAAGGTATTGAGTTCATATGCTCAATTTTGCGTGGTGTGTGTATAGGAGCAGGTGCCATTGACCGCTTTACATTGGCAAATGGCTAGCCGTGGTGCGAGAGGGGCAAGCGACCTCGACCTCTGGGAATTGGAGGAGAGAGAAGCAGATAGACTAGGGCTAACCAGTTACCGTTGCCCATGCAGAAATTGCATGGGAGGTCGTTGCATCAGTAGGGCAACCATTCGAAAGCATCTTAGGACCATTGGAAGAGACCCTCAATTCACTGTGCCTATTTTGGTATGCCTAAACTATGTGATGTAATAAGCAAGTCTTTTGATGTCCATTGCTAAAATACTTTCAACGATTAATTCCAAGAGTGTGCTATGCTCAGGCGGGTCTCGTGGATGCGGAAAACGACATTGTCAAAGAGGAAGTCAGGGAAAGCCCTATTCAGCTTGAGGACGACAATGGGGGCATGGACGCAATAAGAATGATCATGGAGTGCCTCTCTAGATACGATAACCTCGAGGACGAAGACCATGAGGATTGTACTCCAATAGACGATGAGGAGGAGGATGAAGCAATCCCGTGGGAGGAAGGGGATTGCACGGCAGATGTAATGGAGGAGTTACTGGAGCATGCCCGAACTCCTCTTTTTGCAGGTGCCACAACAAGTCGGTTGGTCTCAACTCTCCTGCTACTCAATTGTTTTGCGGTGTTTGGAGTATCGAATGCATTTGCTGACGAACTACTTCAACTGTTGCATATTCTCCTTCCAAGCGACAATTACATACCCCTTTCTCACTATGAAGCCCGGAAGTATGTGGTGAAGTTGGGACTGTCTTATAATAATATACATGCATGCCGCAAAGGATGTTGTCTATTCAGGAATGAGTTGCAGGATGCGAAGTCCTGTCCAAAGTGCAACGCCCCGAGATACAAGTCGGAGTCCAGCCGAATCCCCTCCAAAATTGTACGCCATTTTCCGTTGATTACCCGTCTGAAGCGCATGTACCGGTGTAGAAGACTGGCGGAACTTAACAAATGGCATGCCAATCAGAAGGAGGGGAGTAATGTGGATTGCGTCCCCGATTCGAAGGCCTGGAAGCACATTGAGTCATTGGATGCTAACTTTACAGCTGAGCACATGAACATACGCTTGGGGATGGCTCTGCACGGAGTGAATCCGTTCGGAAACCAGTCGCTTAGTCACTCGACATGGCCAGTTCTCCTGGTGAACTATAATTTGCCTGCATGGCTAGTGACAAAGCCATTTTTTATCATGCTTGCATTGTTGATTCCAGGGAAAGAAAGTGTGACATCGGAGAACATCGATGTGTACCTTACTCCACTGATTGAAGAGCTCTTGGAACTCTGGAAAGGGGTACCAGCGATAGATGTGTCTGAGGAGCCTTGTAGACAGCATTTTAAACTACGGGCTCTACTTCTTTGGTGCATTCACGACTTCCCTGCATACGGACTAACATCTGGCCAAGTCACAAAAGGGTATAGAGCGTGTACGGAGTGTGGGCCAGATGTTACAACTTGGCGGTCAAAGGCTTTAGGAAAGAATATATATGTGGGTCACCGCCGGTATCTCAATAGATGGCATCCCTATCGTAGGCTCAAGCAAGCATTTGATGGTCAAGAGGAGCACCGGCCGCCCCCTCCAATTCTAACAGGATGCGACATCAAGGGCTATGCACATGAGAGAGTATCCTTCTTGCAGGAGTGAGAGGGAAGAAGAGGTGGAGGAGAAGGAGACCCCATTCACCAGACCGGAGTGAAGCGGCTCTCAGCTCTGTAGCTGCTGCCGTATTGGCAGGTACTAAACGCATTCACTGGTTCTAGAAACTACTTTCAGAATTGTTGACTGAATCTAGTAACATGTTTGAAAAGAAGGTTGACTGTGAATAGTGCAATTTTTGAAATCCATCACTGCATGTAGGGAGAAAAACGAATATGGACCTATATCTTCTTATTGAATGCTTGAGTTTCTTTGTCAATACGGTAGTGAGCAAATCTGATGCTTGAATGCTATGCTAGGATTTCTGGCAGGACCTCCTCATCAGACATGTTTTGGATCCCATGCACTGTGAAAAAAACATATGCGAGAACGTGATGAAAACAATTTTGGGAGTCCGTGACACTTTGAAGGCCAGGCTAGACTTAAAAGAGGCCAATATTCGACCACATCTACACCCGCTTCTTGGAAGGAAACCTGGGTCTGTCGTACTTCCAACAGCTTCATATGTACTATCAAAAGAGGAGAAGGGGAAATTTCTGGACATTATCCGCAATTTGAAGACTCTTACAAACTACGCTGGCCAACTTGCAAAGTGCATTGCATCGGATGGGGACTTGAAGGGGGTGAAATCTCATGACTACCATGTCTTGATGCAACAGTTGCTCCCTTTGTGTTTGCGCACTCTCTTGGACAGGGTTACACGGGTGGCAATTATGCGGCTTAGTCGGGTGTTTGTATGATTGTGCGCAAAGTCCGTAGATTCCTCGTCCATGGAACAGTTATTGGAGTACACAGCTGAGACACTATGCATGCTAGAGAAGGTATTTCCATCTTCATTCTTTGATGTCATGTCACACCTTTCTATTCACCTGGTGCAACAGTTGGATGTATGTGGTCCTGTACACACCCGATGGATGTATCCTATTGAGCGATACTTGAAGAGACTGAAGGGCTATGTTAGGCAACGAGCAAAACCCGAGGGATCCATGGCGAGGGGGTGCATAATAGAGGAGGCATTAGGATTTTGCACATAGTACATGCAAGAGTGTGAGCTAACACGCACGAGGATCTGGGACGATCAGGAGGAAGTAGGGGCCAAGAGTGAGGTCGTGGAGGGTACAGGTCGATATAGACTCTTGACATCAGAGCTCAGGGCATGGATTCACGAGTTTGTTCTCACAAACGCGGAGCCTCTACAGTCATACAGAGAGTAAGCTTCACTTGTTTTAGTCATGCGCTCTGTCTAGTAGGGACGATGTGACTGTGTGTAGTCATCAAAGGTCTATTGCGTACTAATTGTAGTCATCATATTGCAACACATGACTAGAGAATGTTTTGTAGAGGCGTTTTCTCTAACTGCTCCCTGTTTTTCTTATCTAAAAACTTTCCATTCACTGTGGCTTTTAATCAGACGTCACTACTTGGAGATGGAAGCACGGCACAGAATGCGTGCAGAGATACGCCGTCGATCACGGGGTAGAAGAGCAGAGTATCCACCAATCGCAAGGAATGAGCAGTTTTCTGAGTGGTTTCTTGCTGCAGTGCAACGGCATGTGGCAGCAGGCACACAGGTCAATGAAGATGTTCTTGGCCTTGTCCTGCCACCTTCATGTGAGGCAAAATCGTATCGCAGCATGTATGCATACGGGAATCATATACGTGTGCGCGGAGCAGAGGTAGACTTGTCAACGTGCGACAGCGGAGTAGCTGCAACATTCTCACAATCTTGCCGTGCCAGCAGAAAGGACAAGAACCACAGGCTCGTGAATGTGGAGTACGTGGGGTGGGTCGAAGAGATTATTGGTGCTGACTATGGGAAGTTTGAGTTACTGCTACTGTATTGTAAGTGGGTCCAAGCTACATGGATTGGGCCACGGGCAACTATGAAGAGAGATGAGTACGGTTTCACTCTCGTGAACATAGACCGTATCATTCCGTACTCATCAGATTCGTTTGCGTTTCCTCTTCATGCTCAACAAGTCTTCTTTGTTGACGATGTGGCACATCCTGGGTGGAAGGTTGTTTTACGCAAGGAGGCACGAAGTGTGAGAGTGACCTCCATGGCTGAGGGAAGACCAGATCTACACTGCCTAAGCGTACGGGACGATGCTGAAATTCAGGGATTGATGGCACAGAATGTCACTGACGATACCGCAGCAATGCCACATGTTTTATCAAGTTCTAGGGAGCTGTCTAGCAACGAGGTGCAACTTGCTTTGCAAATGGAGGATACAGAGGCGGACTACAATGATGAGTCACCACAGTAGGAGTGTAGGAGCCCAACTACTATCTGTAGAATTTTGGTACAGCTAAGGAGTAGTCACAGAGATTGCACAGTTAACAAATTGGAGTTGTATGGAGAAAGGCAGTTCATTACCAATATAAGTAAAGAAAACTGTCCAGTTGACTATGTAGTGTTGCAATCATTACCTGTATGAGTAAAAAAACTGTGCACATGACTACAGTATTTTGCAATCACTTTGACATCTCAAAAAAGTTTGTGCATCATGAAAATAAGTAGAAAGATAGAGCACGTGCAAATCAAGAGTTTTGGACTCTTCTGCAAGTAGTCAGTAATTGTTTGAAGTTGTATTTATAGGTGTTGCTAACATGCAAATCATTACTTATATAAGTAAAGGAAACAGTCTACATGACTGTGATTTTGCATTTATTACTAATTGTAGTAAAGAAAACTGTTCACATGACTGTATTATTTTGCAGTCACTTTGACGTCTCAAAAAAATATGGGAATGTGATCAATAACGGCTTTTTTGTAAGCATGGGAAATCTGTATGAAAGTTAAGCCTACTAGGCAATTTTGTGCATCTCGAAAGCAAGTGGGAAGATAGAGCAAGTAGGAAGATAGAGCAAGTGGAATCATGATTTTTGGACTCTCTTGCAAATTAGTTACTAATTTTTGAAGGTGTATTTAAAAGTGTTTCTAGAATGGTGCCCTAAAATGACATCCTAGAATGTTGGCGCGCAAACATAGTAGTGTTGAACAGGGAAGTTATTATGTAAGTGGAGATTATGGACCTACTCCAATTTCACAGCACTCACCTATTGAGCCAACGAGTAGAGGACTTCAAAATCATCTAATTGACATATATGACTACTACTAGTCAGGTTATTTACTACATGACTGCGTGTAGTCACCCAAACCAACTCTCTTACTACAATAAGTCATACATAAACCAATTACCCTTACCATATGACTACATTACTATGACTACACATAGTAAGCACTCAGAGCATGACTCTGGGAACCGGGCAGGGGAACATATGTCCCGTTCCTGTAGCCGTTCCCACCCAGGTCCTCAAAAATATGACTACATATATGACTAGTGCATGACTGGACCCTCTTAGGACTGATTTTAGACTAAACCAATGACTGAGGTGACTACGCAGTCATATGCGCTTAGTCACATCCAGTCACATTGGGCTGGTTTTCTTGTAGTGTAACAACATTGGCTTTCAAAGAGATTTGGTGCGGCGGTGGTGCCTGTCACCAAGTCCATTGCCCACTTCCTCTCATTGGCCAAAAACTCCTTGTAGAATCCCAAACCATGTCCGGATTGTATGTCTTAAAGGCAAAAGACCCCGGGAGTACATGAACATGGGAAATACCCCTCAAGTGAAGCCAACGCGGTTCACCACCGCGAATGAAGGCTCATCATCCTTAGTAACCTTTGTAGATACACGGGGGTCTTCCAAGTTGTAATTGATCTCACGGCGCATGGGCCATTGCACCTGAGCAAATGCAAAGGTGAGAGTTGTCAATGATGCCATGTTGGTCCAAATTCAACGTGGCTGATGGGTGAAGAGCCCAACGTTGCGACATCTACAAACGTGGGGGGACCAAGAAGATGATGGATGTATGCCCCATCCTTACGCACCTTTGTCTGTGTATCCCCTTGAGGGAGTACATTCTCAATAATGTACCTCAATGGCATAGATTGGTGGATAATACACAATTGGATGACCTTGAGCAAATCCGCAAAGAGCCTTGATCGTCAAACATCCAAGCCGCTTTGACTGCTTGCATGTGAATAGCCTTGGCTAGGCCAACCGACAATCACTAAGTCCACGTGACCTAACCGCCGCAGATCATCTTCACTAATCAACGCCACATCACGTGGTAACTTGCAAAAATACCATTGAATGGCAAACGACCATAACTGCTTCGAATACAACGCCAAAAGACGTTGAATGCGATGGTGAGTGGCACGGTTGGCTGCAAAGTCACTATCCATGTGGATGTATTGTCATACCTTGAGTTCGACCTCTAACACAATTGCGAGCCACGTACCAATATCGGCAAATAGCTCCATGAGGGTAATACCCTTATCCCTTGGTCGCTACTGAATAGTGCGAGCAAACAACGGAGTAGAAGGATCCATTGAGAACTGTGGAGCAGGGTTGTGATAACGGACGGGTTGAGGTGATCGGACGGGACAACCGGACGGGCGGTCCGGACGGCACGGACGGACGGATTGCCCAAAGTGAGCCTAGTAATTTTTTGCAAGTAAGAAACTTTTACTGTGATCGCCACATCACATTCGGACGTGTCACGCCACCGTGGCACTAGGGCGGGGACGCCTCCCCTGGGGCGGGGACGTCTCCGCCATAGGGGCGGGGACGTCTAAGTCCGGGGGGCGTAGACGTCCCCGCCCCTCATGTAGGCGTCTCCGCCCCTGCATCATTGAGCGGAGAGACCTTAATGTCTGGAAGCAAAATATGTTTATTACATTAAAAAGTTTCACGATAAAACAACAATTCCCTAATCTCATACTTCCAAACGAAGTAATATCTTGTAGTTATCTAAGAAACCTTTTTCTCTCCTAGCTTCTTCTATGAATAATCACAACTCTCTTGATTTCGCATACATATATGTAGTTACTTTTCTTGTCCTTTAATTATTCAAACGACCCGATCTGCGCACTCCTTTGGTGGATGGGCCACCCATAACCGCATCTCGAAGGATGATATCATCATCATCTGGTGCCTCATCGCAATCTGGACGGTTGTCATCATCAGCTCCTTCATCGCTCTCATCTTCGAATTCTCCATTGCTACCATCCGTAGTCCAAAAGCCCTCTATTTCAGAGTTGTCATTGCGAAGCTCTACAACTGTTTCACCATCGCACCGCGAGCGTCTGAATCTCTTTTGTCGATGTGCGTGAGGATCATCGCCGTCGGAATTTATGGTTGGGCCGCTGGTAGGACGAACTACTCGATTCGGAACAACAAACGCAGGAGTTGTTGAAGAGCGTCCTGGAACATACATGTCCAAAAACGGTTGTACAACCACGTTCGGATCTTGTGCCCCTATTCCAAGGAGGGGACGTCTACGATGCCTTGAGGAGGATGCTTCGCCGTTGTTTCTTCCTTCACGGCCTCTAGCCGCTCCACGGCCTCTAGACCCTCCACGAGCATTAGTCCTTCCACTCGGTTGTATATATTGACCCATTGGATGAAGAGGCGTCCTTGTAGCGGCCAAAGGGGGTCTGCCATTTTTGGTAGTTGTAGCGGAAGTGTTTAGACCCATCCCCTCAACGTCTATACTTCGTTGGAAAGGTCCATACATGGCATTCGCAGTTCTAGGAGAAGAGGAATTCCGGGAAGGCGGCGTTGGTACATTCTGGTCATTGATAACCGTAGGCAACACCACAACCGGAGATGGTTGTCGCTCAAGGTCCTCTGTGAATGCAAAAGCATCATCGGGGTCTACATATTCCGGGTCAAAATGAATGCCCTCATTTTGAGGAAGATGAGGCAAAGGACTGCGACGAGGACTTTGATTCCAAGGTCCCCAACAACCTTGAGCCAATTCTTCTTCCACATCGTCATCATCTCCGTAATAGTTTCTCGTTTCCTCAAGATGATCGGCGCCTTCCGCCCAAAGATTAGGGTGTCTCCGGTACTCGAGCGGAGAGCGGGGAGCTGCCATATTGTGCTCCTCCTCTTCCTCGGCTATCAACACATCAAATTCACGATTAGGTTCACCCACCGGGACTGGCCCCAGGGCATCAGGGTCAGAATCCTCCGAGTGAATATTCGCATCGTACCATCGAACGGGATCGGCCCCTGGTCTTTGTTGAAGGCATTGGCTATTGGTATAAATATACACCAATGACGCAGCCTTTTCCATCGCTAATCGATTTCGGCTCCTATTGTGGACAAACGAGTACATACTCCAGTTTCGTTCGCAAGGGCTAGATGAATACGTAAGGGCTAGAATACGAACAGCTATTTTAGACAATGCCTTGTCTGCAATCCTAGCGCACCATTGGTGGAGTTGAAGCTTTGTCTGGCGGATGTCAGATGCCTCGGTAGGGCCATATGGTCATGTGCCCTCCTCGTAGTGTGTTAACTCATATTGGATGTCGTCATATGAGACTTCCAATACCTCCATCATTTTGCGAACAACTTGATTCAATGCTCTTTGTGCGATTTCGTCAGCCCTAAGCGCCACATTATCCTTGAGGTACGGATTCAAAAGAGCCTCGGCGTAGTGAACATCGGTAAAAACCATTTGCCACCGGGCATCAAAAGATTGCTCAAGAGTGGATGCTATGTCAGCTCGTAGAGTAAAGGGTGACTCTCTCAAAGAGTACACGTGTTCTTGTAAATTATGCATCACGAGCCACGCACTACCCATGGCTGGTTCGCGGCCATCAAACACACGCAATGCCTTCAAAACATCCCCAGTCATGTGCACGTAATTCTGACATCGTTGCCAAAAGGCCACATCTTCGATGGTGAGCACCACATTACGCACTGCGATTGCTGCTTGCTCTCCATTTTGTTTATTCCATAGGGTTGCAAAGTAGTTTACAACACGGGGGTGGTCTTTCAACTGCTCCAACACTCCTTTGAGTCTCACCAATCGATCCAGCATAAGGAAATTACAAGCAAAGCGGGTTTCAGTGGGCACTACAATATGCAAGTTTGGACTCAACTCACAAAGTGTCCCCATTGTCGAATGATGGTTTCTAATATATTTGCACAATTTCTTTGCCCTCTCTATTAAATCTTTAAATTCTTGGACCTTCGCCCAATCTTCCAACATGAGATCCAATGCATGTGCCATGCACCCCTGCTTGTGAATGTGCGGGTATGTGAGAATAATATCATCCATCGCTCCAAGCATGTTGGGAGCATTGTTTGTACAAATCTGTGTCACATTCTTGGAACCCACCTTCTCAATGTAAACTTTCACTTGGTCCGCTATGTACGCTATGGACTTCTTCTCACCACTGGTGTCTATGCTCCCCAAGAATACGTCAACAATGGGGCACGACATCATTAAATTCATGAGGGGCCTCCGGTGGACATCATCCCAACCATCCGTGCATATCGACACCCCATAATTCTTGATTGCAAAACCAACTTTGGCTTCAATCTCTTTCTCAATTTGCAACCTCTTAGGTTCAATCAATCTAGTCCTCAACTGGTGATATGTAGGAGGAGTGTGCTCAAACTTTGCCACGGATGTTGCCCTAACAGCATCGATGAACGCTTGATTTTGCGCCACATTAAAAGGAACATTCGCCTCATAGAAAAAGGTCGCCCACTTCTCATCAAGTTCCTTCCTCTTTGCAATGTTAAAAGCATCAAGCATCCGTTGTTGATGTAGTTGCCCAAATCTAGTGGACTTCGAGGCGGTAAGACCACCCGACGCATGTTCGCGGTTGTTTCCTTCAGAGAGATTAGGCACTCCTTCCCGAGGCCCACTTGTTACCCCACCCGCACATTATTTTGAGCGTCAGATTGGCTTGAAGTGTCAATAGTTGGTGCCCTTGATGGAGCACTCGGACCTGAATCTCCGCCATACATGTCCCCGCCCGTCATTCGTTGCGAAACAATGTTTCCACAATTGGCAAATCGACTTCGCACATAGAGAGGTAGGCTACGACAAATCGACCTCTCTGACTTGGCGCCATATCCAAAGTGAGCGAACACACGCTCACGTTTGTAGCTAAAAGTATAGTTGCAGAAAATACAACTCACTTTGCCCCCATTGTCACCAAAATTGTACCAAGGTTCCCATTCTTTTGTTTGCTTCCTTTGACTTCCCATTGCATTCACGGCTTATGCCAAATAATGTGCAAGTCCCGTCTAAGCCAAAATACGGGGCTAGTTATAGAATAGAATCAGGTTAAAATATAAGGTTTGAAAGCCCTGGTGCACTGCTTGAACTAATTTTTACATCACCTCAGCCGCACACCAGTGCCGACTGCCACCAAAGTAGACTCGCAAGGAGCTCAAACTGAATTGAGGTCCAAGGGATAGAGGCCAAGGTGACAAGCGTGAGGACAAACGGCCTTCCCCGATCCTTTTATACACGAGCCAAGAACGGGTGGGACCTGAGGCGCTAAGGGCGGGGACATCTCTGTGAAGGGGCGGAGACATCTCCGCCGCTGCTTGAGTAAGGGCGGGGACGTCTCCGCCCCACCAGAGCAGGGTAGGGACGTCCCCGCCTTTACCCCGTGAAGGAGTGGGGACGTCTCCCCAACCGAGAAGAAGGAGGCCTTCGGGGCATTTTGGGTGCTTAGGCACTCCTCCTCTCCATTAGGAGGGTGGAGGTTTTAATATAGGGTGCCTTATTTTTGGTTCCCACAAGATTGCGACGCACTTAAAATAATAAGCAGATTATGTCTATGTAGGAAGGCTAAATGGAAAGTACTACTTTTGTACTTTGATGGCATGCTCTCCAATAATGAACACCTTTATTAGCTCCTTTTTAGATCAAGTAGTGAATAGCTTGTGAGCTATGCAAGTCCCCATCCATAATGGGTAGTATAAGCCTCTAGTAGAATGTAACGTGCAAGTTCTCTAAATAAATAATTTAAACACAATTGCCCCACAAAATATTAGGAATGTACCACATACCATTAAGGAAAAAAATAAATCAAGTAGTGAATAGCTTGTGAGCTATGCAAATCCCCATCCATAACGGGTAGTATAAGCCTCTAGTAGAATGTAACGTGCAAGTTCTCTAAATAAATAATTTAAACACAATTGCCCCACAAAATATTAGAAATGTACCACATACCATTAAGGAAAAAAATAAATCAAGTAGTGAATAGCTTGTGAGCTATGCAAATCCCCATCCATAACAGGTAGTATAAGCCTCGAGTAGAATGTATCGTGCAAGTTCTCTAAATAAATTGTACCATTACAAACAAAAAGGATATTTAAAATCATATAATGTTTAGAGCAAAAGTATTGTTCACAAAATTGATTTCCTACGTCCTAAACCTTTAAATACTCCTAGTCAGTTGTAACGTTGGTGAAGGGCTCGTTCCGTCCTCCTCAGCCTACACGTGCTTGTGCCTTTTCGCTCGCGACTTGGACGTGGGTTCCGTCGGAGTCAGCATCTGAACTTGACGTGTCAGTACCATAGCTAGGTGTGTCGTCCATCACAGTCATGAACTTGCCCAATCCACCTTCAGGATAATTGCACCATCCCATTGGAATTATTTCATTTTCAGGGCGAGGAATTTTTACCTTCCTCAGCATCGACTTCAAAGTGGACCTATCCACTATCTTGCCCAACTTCACCTCCGCATGAACACCCCGCGCAATGAAGAGATTTACTTCGTTGCGTTTGACGAATGGGACGTCATACAACACTTGGTAAACTTCGATGCATCGGTTTTTAAACGCCTCGTCGACGCAATGTTTCAAGTTTGCCTTGTGGAAGCGCCGGTGATAGTTGTGTCGCGCCTCTGGGAAAGCCTTGTCGATGTGGCACCACTCGATGTAGTTCGCGCAATCATCAAAACTCCATGGCTCCACTACGTCCTCCCAACCTCGAAAAGCCAACTTCTCGGGATTACGAAGAACGTGCAACCGCTTCCGATAGGCGTTCCCCGCTCGTGCACGGGTCTTGTCTCGCTCCTCCTTGGCCAATTGTTCGGATGAAGACATGGTGTGTACGTGTGAATGCAAATTTCTGGCGTGGATGGATGAATGAGACCTCGCACAACGCCCACATCCAGCTCAATGAAGAGATGGTGGATAGGAGTATGCGAGGCGGGGACAAATGAGGTCCCCCTCCATTAAAATAGTAATCCCGTGGGGGCAGAGACGTCTCCGCCCCACCAGGGCAGGGGCGGGGATGTTTGCTTGTAAATTGGGGGGGGGTTCGTCCCCACAAAACTTTCCAAGGAGGCGTTTGAGGCCACTCTTGCTTGGCCGAGGCACTCCTCATCTCCATGAGGCGGGTGCACAATTAAATATGGGGTGATTTATTTTTGGTTCCGACAAGATCCTAATGCACTTAAAATAACATGCAGAGTATGTCTTTCCCTAGTTCTAGGGAGGAAGGCAAAATGAAAAGTACAACTTTTGTACTTTGACGGCATGCTCTCCAATAGGGAACACCTTTATTAGCTCCCTATTAGTTTTGGAGCAAACATAAGAGTGTAGAAAATTATTTCCTTTCAAATTAAAAAAAAAAAATTCCTTGTCTTTAGTGGAAAATAATGCTTCAACTCAAGTCAAAGATTTTCACATATTGCCAAAAATATAACGGGCAAGGTACCAAAAACAAAAACGTCTTACCACATAAAACTTAGAGATTTTAACTTTTTATACTTTTGATTTTTTCCACAACAATATGTGGTGTAGACCTTCATATTGACCGTTTGGATCACCAATCTAAAACATATCAAGTATCTAAAAACTAAAACGTTAATTGCCCATTTTTTAGCTTCCACTACTAGCATAGTTGACTTGAATAAGGTGCACCCTTTTTCTACCTCTAACAATTGGTGTATAAGGAACTAACATCATCCTAAACTACCATTAGTAATGGATTTAGGCCTTATCTAGTGCAAAAATTTGATACCAAGTAGTGAATAGCATGGGAGCTATGCAAGCCTTTCAATCCGTGTGGTTAAAATTTATGAAATTTTGTGGGGACATTAACAAATTAGAAGTATTTATTGTGATCCTATGGTTAGATGTAGAAATAAAAAGGTTTTGTCTCCATTCTTAGGCATTATACTATAGCCTCGCAGTTTAGAAGTGTTTTTGGTGCAAAAATGCCTTGGTCCTTTAGGGATTAAAAATGTTTGGAGGTAATGCTTGTGTCCTTTGGCTCCTTGTGATTGGAACGTGGGATCTGTCAGAGTTTGTATTTGCGTTTGAGGGATCGGTCTCGTACGTGTCGACCGATTCAGTCTTTGCCATCAATTTGCCCAATCCGCCTTTTGGATACCTCCGTGTCTCCATTGGAATCAATCCATTCGCCGGAGAAGGAACTTTTATGCTATCTCCCATGGCTTTCAAGGTGGACCAATCCACCCTCTTGCCCAACTTTACCTCCGCGTGGACACCTCGCGCAAGGAAGATATTTATTTCATTGTGTTTGATATAAAGGATGTCGACAAGACCTGGTATACTTTAATGCACGGATTTTTGAACGCCTCGTCGGTGCACTTCCATAAATTTGCCTTGTGAAAGCGTCGGTGATAATTGTGTCGCTCCTCCGGGAAAGCCTTGTCGATATGGCACCACTCGATGAAGTTTGCGCAATCCTCGAAACTCCATGGCTCCGGAACTTCTTCCCAACCTTTTAAAGCCAATTTCAGAGGATTCCGAAGCACATGCAACCTCTTCCGCTGTTTGTTTCCCGATTGTAGTCGACTCTTGTCTCGTTCTTCTTTATTCATTTTTACTGGCGTGGCCATGGGTGGAGAAAATCTGAATAATGTATGTGATGCGAATGGATGAAGTCCTCACACGACGCCCACAACCAATTCAATTAAGAGGTGGATGAAGAGGGAGTATGTGAGGCGGGGACAATTAGGGGTGTGCACGATATTATATAGCCGATAGACGAAGCACTGGTCTAGGGTCCCCGGGCAGGGGCGGGGACGTCCCCGCCCTACTCCGGGCAGGGGAGGAGACGTCTCCACCCTGCCCAGGTAGGGCGGGGATGTCTTCGCAAACAGAACCCTACACCATATAAATAGGGGACATTTTGTCCTTATTCTCTGCCAAGTCCACTCCCTAGGCCTCACGTGTCAGTTCGCTTTGCGGCCTGAAAGTGAGTTTGGTGGGTGATCGGGCTTGGCCCATTTATTGTATCCAGACTCTTTGCGGTTTTTTTTAAAACCATCAACTTGGAATTTCGACCACGGTAGGGAGTTGACTGTCACATATGGCGGGAGAAGGAAGTAGGTCGATGGAGAAGCGCCCAATATTTATAGATTTGGATGATGTTGGTGAGACGGTGCTTCCGTCCACCAACACGGAGTTGACTTCGGGATCATTGAATTCGTCGTCATCGAGCGGGAAGAGGCGGAAGAAGACACCAAATCCGGGCATGCCCCCGCACGAATACATGGTTGAATGTAGAGGGATTGCCGTCGAGTTTTACAACCGCCAAACGAGAGGGGCGTTGATGAGGAGCTATTTGAACCATAACGAAGAGGGATACCACAAGTTGACCATTGACATGCGACACAAATTAATGTCAACCCTTGATAAATCTAAGAAATTTACGTCACGGGGAAGAAGGAGGATGAAAGCAAGTGGACCCTGGAGGAGCACGCACTAGTGGCAAAGATGAGGATGATCCAAGGCTTCGTTCAACGGTACTCTTCTTCCCGTAAGAAGAAACTAGCTCCTTGGAAAGCGACTACTGAGGAGCAAATTTTGGCTCACTGCGTCGGTGGAACTTTCAAGTGGTTTGAAAGTTGCGCTAAGGTGATTCCAATGCCAGGACAGAAAGCGGTGGGTGGCTATGGGGATGTACGGAAGGTGATGATAACCAAATTGAAAAACATTCCAAGTTGGATTTGCTTTGCCGGAAAGACTCTGACCAATACCAACGAGAGGGAGAAGCGCCGAAACATCATCAAGGAGGCTGGAGGGTGTCTGGTAGTGCATCCAGGGATCATTAGACTTGCGTACATCCACCCGAAAACTATGGAAGGGTACACGCTCTGGTGGAATAGGAGATCTCTCCATAGTTTTTTGTCCAAGTATGACTCGAAAGTGGACGAAGCATTGCCGTTTGAACGGATTGAGATGCATCCGAATACCGGGTTGTCGATCCAAGAGCTTTGGTGGGTAAAAAACTTACCGCCAAAATCGAGTGAACCTCGCGCTATCGTTGCTTGTCATTGTGGGAAAATGCCACGACGCCAATTATATACACAATGACATCTCTCCATCGAATGTTTTGCTCCACTTTGATGTGTGGTAACCCGATACGGTGTACATCGGAATCTGCGATTGGGGGCTTTCTAGTCGGGTTGTGGAGAATGAGCCATCAATGTATGGTTATCAATTCAAGGAGGAGCTTCAACAAAAGAGAGAGCAGTGACCGTTTGTGGCACCAGAACTGTTCTATGTTTTTGGGCCGCAAGACTCCACCAACTCGCTTGAAGTCATGCAACGGTCACACCTCTACTCCAAGGGAGCAGATGCATTTGCGGTGGGTTGGATTTGTGAAAAAATTTGGAAAGAAGATTGGGACACTTCTTATTTTACCACCAAAAATACGGAGCAGTACGTAAACCTGAAGCTGAAATTTACAGCGTCGCAAAAACAACTGCTCGAAGATCGGTCTTCTGTGCCAGATGTTTTAGACACATTAATGAAACCCCCCCACAACTGGACTATGCCTCTATGTTGTTACCGACAATAGTTTTTTGTTAATTAGCTGCATTAGTTTCGCATGTGGTGGTTATATAGGCAATACGGCATTTTCATAGAAGAATATGTGTACTTGGCAATTGCCATACACTATATTTTAATAAATATTGGATACGTCCAAATCTTAAATTTTCAGTTCGAGATTTGTATTTGTTCAAGCACAAATAATTATTGATACACTGTTGATACACTAAATGTGCACAAGTGAAAGAAATAAATTTATTATTTATACAAAAATTCATACATAGTGTAGTAAATGGCATTTAGTGTCCGGTTATGTCACTACACTAAGTGCCTCATTTGCAATTGGTGTATGGGTTCACATTTAGTGTATACTACAGCAAACATAAATTTTAGTTTACCAACATAGTGTGAATAGTTAAACACTATTAACTAACTCATGAAGGGGCGGAGACGTCCCCGCCCCTTTATGGGCAGGGGCGGGGACGTCCCCGCCCCATACGGGGCAGGGGCAGAGACGTCTCCGGCCCTGCCGGGGTTGGGCGGGGACGTCACCGCCCCACCTCCCTCTTAGCATTAGTCCCCGCTCCTACTCAAACATGACCCTGTCCTACGTGGCAGCCATGAGGTGCCAACACGGCTGCCACGTCACCTGTTTTTTACCTAGCGGGTAAGTCAATCCTCAGTTGACTGTATCGGACGGACGAGAGCTCTACCGGACGGGAGAATCGGATAGACGGGCGTACCGGACGTCCGTCCAGTATGACAACCCTAGCGTAGATGGGGGGGCAACAACGCTAGGATGTGAGCAGTGAGCGGTGAGCGGTGAGGAGGGAGGATAAAAATGGACATGAATATTCTAATTATAGGAATTTTCTATAATTGATTTTTGGAATTTTCTTTAAAAAGTAAAATTTTGCAACCTATTACCGTGGTTTACAAATGCCTTCTGTGATTTTTCACTTACAAATGGGCTATGAAATTGCTTCACATAAAAATAAATGTTGAATTTTAGGGACAAACCTAACCAAAATTTAATATGGAGTTGATTATTTCTCATCATTAAATGGATGAATAAGTTTGGATGATATATTTCATGGATGGATAGAGTTTATGGATGAATGAAGTTTAGGGCATCCATTCAAAATCTCATCTAGTTTTATGAAAATTTCTCTATGAGCGACATGAAATTTAATGGGAAACAAAAATTATGTTAGTTTACAGTGCTTCATAACTCATGCCGCATAAAAAAATATACCTTTCAAAAGTGAAGATGAATCACTGAACTACAAGATTTTAAAGAAGCCAAAAGAGGTTCTTCTGTGCCAAAGAGCCTACTAGGCCCATTTTAATTTTGTTTTTTTGTCTAATTTATTTGATTTTTTTTCCCGTTCCCAACAACGGGTAAAACATGTTTCAAAATGTTTTTCCTTAACAAATTCTACTATCTCTACAAGTGAAAATCGTTGAACTTCACAAGTTTTTTGTGAAGCCCAAAAGGGTTCCTCGGTACCAAGGAGCCATTTTGGCCCTCCAAAGTTTTGTGTAGTTTTCAAAGTTAAGCTATAAATGAGGCAATAACTTGCCATAACTACTATGACCAAAACAAGAAAAACCTAGAGATTACTATTGCGGAGTAGGAGTTGTACTTCATTGAAACTAAGACTTGGTGCATGTATTTACTTGTCGTCTTCCAGGTTTGCCTTGCACAAAAATCTGTATACCTAATACAAGTGTTTACAATTCACCCTCGCTTTGCGTTGGCCTAATGCTCCACTGCGATGAAGATTATAGCGGAAGCAAGAATTTTAGTGTTCAAAATTACATAAAATTTTGGAGTGCCAAATGGGCACTTCGGTACCGAGGTGCCATTTTTTCCCTCACTCAAACTATGTAAAGTTATAGTGGAAGCGAGAATTTTAGTGTTCAAGATTTCATAAAAGTTTGGAGTGCCAAATGGGCACTTTGGTACCAAGGTGTCATTTTTCCCCTCACTCAAATTGTAGGGAAGCAAGAATTGTAAAACTATGTAAAATTGTAGTGAAAGCAAGAATATTTGTATTCAAATATACGGAGAAGTTTGAAGTGCCAAATGGGCAATTTGAATAACCCCTTACGGAGAATTTTTTTAATGGGCAATAATGCGATTTTTTTTTTGTATTTTTGTATTCTTTTTTGGTTTCCCTTGGTTTCGCCCACAGGGCACTCCTCGGTACCGAGGAGCCCGTTAGCCGTTTTAATTTTTATATATATATATATATTTTTTTTTTATTTGCCCTCAGGGCACTCCTCAGTACTGAAGAGCCCCTCGGCTATTTTTTTTTTTTTTTTTTTTTTTTATGTTTTTTTTTTTAAACTAATTTTTTTTGGTTTCGCCATCATGACCCTTCTCGGTACCGAGGAGCCCTTTGGCTGGTTTTTTTTTGTTTTTAAAATTTTATTTATTTATTTATTTATTTTTGGTTTTGCCCTCATGACCCTGCTCAGTACCGAGGAGCCCTTTGGTTGGTTTTTTTGTTTTTTTGTTTTTTTGTTTTTTTTTGGTTTGGCCCTCATGGCCCTCTTCGGTACCGAGGAGCCCCTTGGCTAGTTTTTTTTTTTCTTTTTTTTTCTTTTTTTTACTAATATTTTAGAAGTTGCTATATTTTTTTTAACTATAAGCTGAGCAATCATTCATCTTCATCCATCTATCTACATTCATCCAAATATCATCCAAGTAGTTTATTTCTGGGTTTTTTAATCCAACTTTCTCCCATTTTGATCTTTTTTCATACCACAAAAATAGGTCACAATGTAAAATTGTTTCTTGTAAATCACCCCAAATCTGTGGTTATAGGGTGCCCAACTAAAAAAGATAGATTGCTTACTACTCACTGCTCACCGCTCACTGCTCACTGCTAACTGCTCACATTCTAGCATTCCTGTGCGTGCAGGGGTAACATTGAGAGAAAGTGAGGACTTAGGTAGAGCCGATGAAGACGGGCGCTATGGCTAAGAAGAAGAAGACAAACAAAGATGGAAGAGAGAAGCAAGACAAAGTGTCGGCCGCTGCACTTCCGCCTTTGATGAAGGTCCTGCCGGAAATTCTTAAAGACCCGGACGAGTACAATTTACTGAAGGGGAGCTTACAGGCAATGGGCTGCGACGGATTCCTAAACGTTGCTCGGGGCATCCGAGAAGAGGTGTTCGTCCGAGAGTTGATAGGTGCGCCAGACTCCAGGTACAAAGGGATGCTGCAGGCACATCCGGAAATATGGGGAGTTCCGGAATGGACGCAGGCAAATGACTTCCGGGCCGGGCGTATTGTGAACAAAATAAAACCCCCCTAGTGGAGAGCCTACTTGAACACAACATCCTACTTTAGGGATTCAGCCCTTGTACAACCAACACTCAGACCCATACATGCATACATCACAATAGGGTGTAGTGGGGTTCACGACGCGGTTAAATAGAATTTGTTCAGCATAGGTGAATTAGGGATGGATTCTGCCTTCGCCTTATGGCAAAACTTTAGATGCCCATATCTTTTGCTTCATCGCTTTAATTTCAATGTTTTTTGTTTTTAAAAGAATCAGCACGTCCTTATCAACTTGAGGAGACTGCTTATGAATAAGTCAAGACTGAAACACGGCCTCCACAACAGCCAACAACAGACAAATCCCCTCCAAAATTCCAGAACTTCGTACATGAGGAGGAATGTTTGCCTGCCTCTTGTGGCGGTTAACTTTGTGAAGTTAGAAGACTTTGGAGCCCTAGAGATTTCTGTTGAAATCAACGGGTGCACTATCCGGAACGTTTCGGTAGACGATGGATCCAGAGTTAACCTTCTCCTAGTAAATACCGCTGCTGATCCAGGTTACACCGTCATTAAGTCCACAAATCAGACCCTCTGGATGGCAGATGAGTCACGGGTGGTTCTGGTTGGAAAGCTATCCGGAATTCTAACTAAGATTTCTGGAATAAATTACTGCTTAAATTACCTATTAATCCGTGTGGAGGAAAGGTGGCCCTCGCGCCTATCCCATGCTCTTAGGACAACCGTGGTTGTATTTAGCCAAAGTAAAGATAAATTGGGCGAAGAAGGCCTTTTCCTTTGGAGATCCGGTTGTGGTTCTATCATAGCGACCGGAGCAACATCAAGGCGAGACGAGTGGCTCGGACGGCTACACCATAGACTGGACAAATCCGGAGTCATCCGATTCCATCCAGTCATACCAACTTCAGGAATTCCGGGAGATGACAGAAGAAGATTTTGGATTTCCGGAACCACTTCCGGAACAAGGTATTCTGCGGAACCATGACAAAGGAACGAGTCCACCGGAGGATAAAGAGGGCAATTGATCCCTCGTGTAGAGTTCTCGGCCGATTGGATCCAGAAGCAGATAGCGGAAGGGACACTATCAACAGTTCCTTCCGGGACATCCCTGACTTCTCATTCTTGGGCGGAATTCCGGGCTGGACCAGAAGCCGGTGAGACGGACTCGGTCAAGACCATCGTATCTCCGGAAGATTACGATCATGTCAAGGTAACAGACAAGAAGACCTTCTTTTCGGGGAAGCAACTATCTATGGATGAGCGGAAAGAGTATATCAAATTACTATTAGAATTTGACAACGTGTGTGCATGGGCACCCTCCGACCTTGTGGGAATGTCATTAGAGTTGGGGGTGCATTATATTGGCTTGATAGACGGAGCCATACCCAGCCGTCAGCGCCAATACCGACTCAATCCCAAGTACTCTTTATTGGTAAAAGATGAGTTGGAGAAGCTGCTGGAAGCCGGATTTATCTCTCCGGTCAACAATTCTGAATGGGTTTCTTCCATCGTTATTGTTTCCAAGAAGGTCGGTCCGGACGAGAAAGTGAAGATTTGAGTGTACTAAGACTTCTAGAAGCTCAATGCTGCAACCAAGAAGGTTCACTTTCCCTTATCCTTCATCGACATGGTCTTAGACCACGTGGCCGGACAGAAGTGCTTCAGCTTCCTCGACGATTTCTGTGGATACAACCAGGTATCAATCCGGGAGACGGATCAGCTAAAAACAACCTTCATCACGGATTGGTGAACATACGCGTTCAATTGGATGTCGTTCGGACTCTGCAACGCACCTATAATATTTCAGCGCCTTATGATGGACATCTTCCAGGATTTCCTTAAGTATTTTTTGGAGGTATTCATAGATGACTTCTCCGTCTTTAGCAAGAGGAGAGAGCACCTGTCTTGCCTCTGGAAGACGTTCCGAAGGTGCCGGGAAATGAACCTCAAGCTACATTTGAGTAAGTGTTTTTTCAAGATGATGTCCGGATTACTCCTAGGTCATATAGTGAGCCAGCACGGGATTCTGTCGACCTAGGAAAAATTATTATCATGCTAGCTCTTCTTCCACCCCAAAATCTTTGGGAACTCTGTGGTTTTTAGGTTGCGTCGGGTACTACCGGAGGTTTATCGAGAATTATGCCCAGATAGCCATACCCTTGACAGAGCTTTTGAAAAAGGAGATGGAGTATGCGTGGACGGAAGTGAGATAGGCAGCCTTAGAAGAGATGAAGAGGCGGCTGGTGACGGCTCCTATCTTAGCCCCACCGAGTTGGATGAGGGAGGTTCACGTAACTCTACGCCTCTAGATGGTGCCTAGGAGCTATACTCTCACGACCAAATGAGGAGCAACCAACCTACTACGCTAGTCGGCAGATGAATCCGGCGGTGAGGAACTGTACAACCACCGGGAAGAAGGCTCTGGCGGTGATCTACGCGTGAAAGAAGTTTTGCCACTATTTGTTGGGGTATAAGGTAATTTTCCATACGGATCATGATTCCTTGAAATACGTGGTTAACAAACCGGATCTATAAGGACGACTCGCGCTTTGGATCTTGCTCCTCCAGAAATTTAACTACGAGGTGCTAGTTAAATCCGGTAAGTCAAATTTGAACGCGGACTACTTGTCTCGGCAGCGAGGACCAGAAAGTCTGAATGAACTTCAAACAGAGTTTTTGGATGAGTTTTCGGATACCAAGAACTTGGAAAGCATATAGAACCCAAAAGAATTCCATGCATCCGGAGATAGTTTGGTCTTCCTGACTAAGGAAGAAGAGGATTTGGAGCTGTCACCCATAATGAATTACCTCCGTACCCACAGTTGTCCAGAAGGGCTGAATCGGGAAGAGAAGAGTGTTTTTCAACACCGGATAGCTCCTTATTTGTTGATAGGAGACGTGCTCTTCAAGATTGGAACGGATGACAAGATGAGACGGTGTTTAGAGCCTAGGTACCGGATGGCAGTCATTCGGAGGATACATGACGGGTTGTCCGTACTCCGGAGGTCACTTTGCAGGTGTCACCACCGTCAAAAGGATTCGAGCAGCAGGATATTGATGGCCACATCTCAACCGGGACGTTCGAATCTTCATCTGGAGTTGTGATCTATGCGAAAGGACTAGAAATCCTACTTTCCGGAACCATTGGCGCTGACCTCAATTGTACCGCTGGCACCCTTTGAAAAGTGGGGAGTGGTCCGAGTGGACTTTGTAGGCCCTTTTCAAACCCTTAGAAGTCAGAAACACCGGTACATCATCTTGGTAACGAATTACGCCACAAAATGGGTTGAGGCGAGAGCAACCCGAAAGAATGATGCCGAGACCGCAACAAGGTTTCTGTTCAAACGAATCATGATGAGATTCGGCCATCTGCTCTAGCTGGTGAGTGACCGAGAATTCCATTTTCTGAATGAGGTGGTCTCTGACCTAAATGGACGATATGACATCCGACACCGGAGGACAACCTCCTACAATCCAAATGCGAACGGGTTGACGGAGCGTGCCAATGGCATCATATGCAAGATATTGACCAAGGTGGTGACCTCCACAAGACGGACTGGGACAAGAATCATATTTCAACGGTCTATGCTTACAATATCCCACACAAAAGTACCACCGATAAGAGTCCCTTCTTTCTGGTTTATGGACAGGAGGTGCTACAAGCTATAGAAACGGAAGTGGAGACCTTTTGGATCTTATCCGCCTGGCATGGGGACCGGACAGAGGAAGTCCAACAACGGCTGGAAGACATCGAAAATCTCAAAGAAAGCCAGATGGATGCCCTCCAGAGGACCAAAGAAATTCAAGGAAGACGGAAGGAGATGTACGACCGGAAGTTGCCCACAGACACCGGAATTTTGGAAGTGCTCGTTTTTTACAGCCGTCATAAGGATTTCCCAAGTAAATTACATATCCACTAGATGGGCCCCTTCCAAATTCATAAAATTTACTCAAATAGGTCACTTGAACTAGAAGACCTGGAGAGAAAATCCCTAGATACCACGGTTAATGGGTCAAGGGTGAAATTGTACAAATCGGAACGCGTTTGCGAGGGCGCTCACGGGTGAAAAGAGGTCATGTGAGAATCTGTTCTCACAAGGTTCCGGATGTAACCTTAAAATCTTGGAAATAAAGGTGAAAAATATAAAAATTAATGAATAGAGTAGTGTAGAATAGTACAACTAGGTAGAAATAAGGAATAATGATTCTGTGCTAAAACGGAATCATCAAACAACGTTATGTTTAGCCCCTTTTGCGGTACCTAGACGTTTGGACATTCAAAAAATGTCCGGAGTATTTGGAAGATATCCGGAATGCAGCAACGTTATCATGAGTCTGACAACGATTTAGGGTGAACGTACGTCACGTCTTATATAAAAGGGGTCGAAAAAAGGGAAGCTTCACCATTTGTCATTTTCTACTTTCTCTCTCTCTTTCTTTCTGCTGTCTCCGGCTTTCATTTGCTTTTCAGCATCCGGAAGTATTCTATGTAGCAAGTGCTTTTGTGAGGTCAGTGCGTGCAGGTGTGACTGGAGAGAAGAAAGATTGAGAGTTATCCATGGCTAAAGGTGGAAAGCAGGCCGGAAGAACGTTGAAATTGAAAAATACTATAGCTGGAGGGCCACCAATCGTGAGGGTGACTCCGGAATACCATGTGGAAGACAAGGACGTTTAGATCCTTTATCATTTCCTGGAGGAGATGGGGTGCGCTGGACTCATGGAGGTGGCGTGGGGCACAAAGGAGGAGGGTCTGGTGACGGAGGGTCTAGTGATCGGGGAGTCTGACAATCAATACAACGGCAACCACCGAGCTCTTCTGGAGAGGTGGACATCAGTAGAGTGGAAGCAGGCGTATGGCTTCCGGGATGGAGTAGTGAAGGTGCCGGAAAGAAACAACAAGTTTCTTAAAGGGGAGTTCAACTATCACGCCGACCCGAGGACGGCTTCACTACAAATGACCTCAGTGATCCCGAGGCATGGATAGTCGTAGGGTTTCTAAACCCTATATTCCATCCGGAGAAGTCCAAAAGGCGGGTGTCCAAGTGGGCGTACACTTTCCTAGGCGCCATGCGAGGAAATATCACCGTCAACTGGGAGGATATTATGGAGTTGCTTAAGCACATGGCCTGCAGACTCTAGATCGGCGGAGACTATCGCCGGCAGACTCTAGATCGGCGGCAGACTCTAGATCCTCCCCCGGCAGACTCTAGATCTAGAGTCTGTCGGCGATATCTAGAGTCTGCCGGGGGAGGATATTATGGAGTTGCTTAAGCACGTGGCCTGGCGGACCGCGTTGTTTAACCAATTCATTGCGAATAGCATGGAGCTCGGGAAGGAGATCTTGACCGAGTTGAAGGTGGATGAGATTCAGGATATCCTTTCCCGGTTGAAGGATCTCCAATATGTGAAAGCGCGGCTAAGCGTATTGGAGGCAAGGTTGTCATAAAGTACGGACATGGCCCAAATATTGCGGACTGGACGGACATTCGAACGGATGAACTGGACAATCCCAAAGAAAAATCGAATATTGAAGGGAGGAGAAAAAATTATGGCGGTCAATTTTTTTCCACAATTTACGAAAAGTTAAAGTGATACAATGACATGGACAGGCGTTTAGTGATGTGGACGACTTGGAAGGCCACGTCTGCATTTCAAATTTGGAGGGAGGGGGGGACAAACGCCTGGGGAGAAAGGGACAAACGCCTGGGGAGGGGGGGCGCTTGTGGGAAGGCGTTCCCACTCACTTCCGGACAGTAGCACTAAATCCAGAAAGAAATGGGAGAAAATAAAAAAAATTAGGTAGTACGCTCTGTTTTAATAGCATAAATAGGTCCTTGGTAGAAACATGGTTGTTCCGGCGTCCGTCTGTCCGGCTGTCTGTTTGATAGAGGTTGTTGTCCGTCCAATAGAGAATATTCCGGCATATTTGGAAATATTCTAGAGTATTCCTATAGATTTGGAGAGTATTCACTAAAATATTCTAGGCATCTGTCCAATAAGGGTGTTGTCCGTCCTGTCCATTTGTCCAACTATCCGTCCGTCCGCTGTCTTTGGGCCCCTATTCGTCTATGTAGAAAACCCTTGGTAAAAATAAGGTTTCACTACTAAACAGGCATCCTTAAACATGACAGTTCCGGTACTTTTCCGGAAGCCCAGAAGCCGGAGTACGGTGGGGTCCGGAACCGGTCATAACGATCTGGACGATATCCGGATTCGGAACTGTCATCATGACCCCAACAATATCCGTACATCGTGCTGGATATATAAAGCGTCTGCCAAAGAAGGGCGCCATCATTCTCGTTTGTCGTTTTCCGCGCTCTCTTCTTTCTTTTGCTTCCCTGCGCCTTCTGGCTTCTAATTCTCTAGTACAAAAGTAGTCTAGAAAGGAGGGTCTTTGTGAGGTCAGTGCATGCAGGTATTTTTGGAAAGATTGCGCTGCGCAAGCATACCGAGAGGTGGGGCCGGATGGCGGGGAAGAAGGGCAAGTCTCCAGCCGCTGGAACCCTACTACTCCAGAAGGTGGCGCCGGAACTTCCAACTTCAGAGGAGGAGTTTAGGGTTTTAGAGAGCTACTTGGAGCTGATGGGTTGCAACGGACTTCTGGGAGCGCCATGGGCCTTCCAAAGTGAGGCGATGGTGAAGGAGCTCGTGGTAAAGCCACCAAACCAGTATGACGGACGCATCTGGGCGCATCCGAAAGAATGGACTGCAGCAACTTGGAGGGACATCTACGGCTTTCGACATGGGGTAGTCAAGGTGGCGGAGCGCAACGACGTCCTCTGGAAGGGAGAGTTCTTGCAGAAGGCCAATTCTAAGGACAGATACGTCTTCGACGACCTTACGGATCCAGATGCCAGGTTAGTCATCACCTTCCTAAACCATGTTTTCCATCCGGAGAAACCAAAGAGGATAGTGGCGAAGTTAGTTAGTCTATTCCTGGGAGCGATGAGAGGAAAGCATAAAATGGATTGGGCGGCCCTGATGGGAGACCAGGTCGATCGGATAGTCAAGAACCTCCCGAAGGCCAGGAAGACAACAACACCCCTCTCAACATACGTGACATCTGTATGCCAAGAAGAAGATGTTGAGTCCGGAGGAACAAGACAAGTTCGATAAACTGCTTAGCATCCAATCTTACAGTGGGTGGGAGACAGAGGACAAGAAAGAGGACTTTGAAGACTCAGAGTCGCAGACATCATCCCCGCTATGAGCCGCCAAAACGGCTCCGGATGATGAATGGGTTGTACATTGATGGTGTTAGGTTTAACTAGTAGTTGAAATGGGTAATCCAATTAGATTATCCCATGATTTTGGATCAAGAAGGCTAAATAGCCTTTCCATTCGCTAATCCCTTAAATAGGAGCCACTTTATGGCAACCACGGATTTTATTAAGTTAACCAAAAAAATAATTAGGAAGGAAAAAATGAAGAGAAGATTAGGAAAAAAACAAAAACAATAGAAAAGAAGGAGAAATTGAAGTGGTGGAGAAGAAATTACCTCCTACCGAGTCGGGGACCGCGATTGGCCACGGTGAAGAAACCACGGAAATAATTAGGAGAAGAAGGAGAATGATGGTGAGGAGAAGGAAAGAAAAGAAGAAGGCTTAAAAGCCCTCAGAAAAGTAGGTTAAAGAAATCCAAAAGGCTTGGGCAAAACCCTCACCATCACTTGGTAAATTAGTCCTAACCCCATGCAAGGGAAATTCAATTTACGAGGATAGCTAGATTTAGCATCCTTGAAATTAGATTAATAGCTCACTTATTGGTGATCATGCACACACCATGTGGCATGAGTTAAAGTGGGAGATTTAGATATTCCTTGGTTAGTGGGACATCCACTCTTGTTAAATGCAAGGGTGGCACGGAATTAGTTAGTCATAGGTTAATGGTTTTTTATTGAGGAAGGTCATTAATGGAAGAAGGCAAAGGCGGCGGGGAATGCCCTTGGGAATGCGAGGGGGAGCAAGGAGCTTGGGGGTTACTCCCTGGAGGGCTCTAATTCTGTCGTGGGTGAGTGAAGGAGAGTGAGATAGGAGAGTGAAGGAATGTAGGAGCGTGGACTGGGAAGAGTCGGAAGCCCCGGCTAGTGAGTAGAGTTTTCGTAGGAAGTAGCGAATTCGGTAGGAACAGCAAGAGAAGAGCACGATCACGAAGAAGGAGACGAACAGCAAGAGGAGAGCAGGATCATGAAGAAGGAGACGAACATCAAGAGGAGAGCACGATCACGAAGAAGGAGACGAACAGCAATAGGAGAGCACGATCACGAAGAAGGGCAGAGGGTGAATTGGAAGGAATCAGGGAGCCTCTCCCTTTCCTTAGTTTAGTTCATCAAGTCCTTGTGCATGTAATTGAAGGAACCCTAATTTCGTTATTTGCAATAGTAGTGCGGAAGCGCTGCCCAATTGTTACTAGAATTAGGGTTTGCATCAAACTAAGAAGATAACCGGTTTTTAACATACACACGAGGTTAACGCAGTTAGAGGTAAGCATGTGGTAGGGTGCTGTAAGGGAATTCCTTGCGTGAATGTGCACGGTGTGTATGTGATGTATGGTGCATGGTCTTGAATAAACCATTAAGTTGAATGACGAACTGCTGGGAGCCTTAGGATAATCTAGATGGGTAATTGAACATCACCAGTGCGTTGATCACGAAAAAACAATAAAGATGCAATAAACAAACACAAAAAAACGGAGTTGTAACCCAAGAGATAATAGGAATACACATTCTGGAGTAAAACAAGAAGCCTGTCTGCTGCCGCTGCTGCCAAGGTCACACCTAATTCTGGAATTGGTCATTAGGGGTCTAATCAAGTTTGTGGGGCTGAGTTGAGCCCATACAAGCTTTAAAACATTGGAAACGGGGCCCTAGGGCAAAACTTATGCTCATTTGAAGATTGGGTCCAAGTTAAGGCTGGGTTCAGTCACCACATCATTAATCAGCAACAAAGAGTCCAAAGTAACCGCAATATGGGTCACCACGCTTGTATGGGATATGCATGAATGGTTGAATAGGGCTTGCACAAGGGGTTGTATCCCACACTAGGGTCTTGTGTTCAAGATAAGCCACCCATTAGGGGGTGGTTTATTTGGCTCACACCCGCTCGTCACCAAGAGATTCTAGAAGCAGAGCAGGTTAGTCCAGAAGACTCTAGAACCCGCAGGTCCAAGCCAGCCTCCGGAAGAGATGGAGACCCACAGCCCGACCGAGGTACCACCCTCCGGAGCGCCACCGGCCAAACTCCACAGCACCGGAATAGAGCCGGAACCAACTAAATCCCCAAAAAAGACCGGCCGCATTCCGGAGGACGTTGCGGAGCTCTGCCAACATGTGGTCTGGCGAACAAGGATCCAGGACGGAGAGATCCGGGAGCAAACGGCCATGATAATGGCCATCATAGAAGAGGTGGGGACGAACGACTCCGTGGATCCCACGGCTTAAGAAGCTGATGACCAAGGAAGCCTTGGTCCGGCAGCAAGAGCAGCAGCAAACCATCCTCACTCAGACCAATGTCCGGCTCTGAAAGCGGGTGGAGCACACGGAGGCTGCTCAAGAGCAGGCCTAGCAAGCAAGAGCCGAGGTAGAAGCGAAGATTTCTAGCTCCGCTCAGACCTTGACGGAAGTTCGTGCCGCGCTCGACTATCCGGTGGACGCCGTCAATCGGGCTCTCCTCTACACTAAGAGCCTGGAGAAGGATGAGAAACTCAACAGATGGTAGATCATCCGGTTTCTTTTGGACCACAGCCGAAAGATGGAGGAGACCTGGAGTAAGATGCAAGAGCTGGTGAAGAACATGACCCCCGTAGCTCCAAAGGCACCCTAGGCTCCAGTTCTGGAGGCAACACTGGCAACACTGGCTAGAGCCGAGCCATCGGGAACTCCACTTGGACCTGCAGCCGCAACATTGCAGATATCGGCCGGAGGTTTCAATGACCTCATTGGGACTCCGGGTTTAGCCTCTCCGATGAGCTGGACCAAGGTGCATTTTCCAAGCACGGAGACCTTCTAGAAGTGGCAGAGTGTCATGCTAAAAGGCCTCTCGCAAGAACCCTCTCTGCCCTTCCGGATTCCGTCGGAGTGTCCCTCTCCAGTTCAACTGTGGGCGACTCCTCTACTTCGCAGCCAAGCAGTGACTGACATAGATGTCAGCCCCAGCGAAAGTTTTCGAGACCTACCCAACCCTCCAATCCAGTCACCTTCAACACAGACCGGCACACCAACAGCGAGAGATCCGGAAACTCCTTCCAGTCAGAAGGACAAGGAGCCCGAATCTACGCCGGAGCCGCCAGCGTCCACTCCGGAGCAGCCAAAGACCAGTGCGGCCGTAGAAGAGGTAACCCCTATTTGTAGGAGTCTTAGAAAGAAGAGCCAGATTACTCCATAGTTAGGGTCTTTAGTGAGCTAGGTTTAGTAGCGATTAACGATGGGGCTCAAGGTTGCACTCGGCTACCAAATCCTAGGCTATAGAATATCCTAAACTGGTTTACTAGTTAGGAGCGGAAAAATCGGATCTCAGATCCATATATTTCAGATCTAAGATTTGAAATCCAGATTTTTAGGGATAAGATCTTTTACTTTTAAGATAAGATTTCTCGGATTTTTGGCGGATAAGGTAGGCATTAGATTGAGGAGTTTAGTTAGTTCTTAATAGATGAGTTTTAGTCAACTCATCATCTTGTTTTCTCTCATGAAGAGTATTTTCCATCTATCACATTTTCTCTTCTTGAACTTGTGGTGATTAAGTTTTCTTTCTTGTGAGGAACGGATCCATTGTGGTTGGTGTATTGTGATTTAAGTTCTTATGTATGGGTGTTGCAAGGGTTGCATTTAGAACGCTTAGTTGGGGCTTGCATTGGGAGATCTCCCAGAAGAGTAGGAGGAGAGATTAGGTAGGGACCGGAAGTAGCGAGGAGGGAGGAAGGAACGTACTGCGGGGGTGGGCATGGTAGTTCCTAGGGCCCGGAATACCCATGTGGACCCGGATTTTGGTTGAGGCCATAATTTCCCTTTACGATAGGAAAAAGTCTGGTGTGTATGTCTAGAAGGAAGTCTATTTATAAGACGGTAACACTCATTGAGTAGGACCACCGTAGTACCAACCGGAATGTTGTTGTAGTCTGGATCAACCTCTACGTGACCGCATTCGGAGGGCCATCGAGGTGATGTCAGAGTGTGGGTTTAGCAGCAACAAATCAACCACCGGTTAGTAGAGTAGGGAGAGTCGGTGTCCAGCCACTATACGTTTCTGGGCAGTGGGTGTCTAGCCACTTTAAGTCACAAGACGGTGGAGAATCCGGCCACTAACACAAAACAGGATGAGCGGCACTCGGCCACTCGTTTAAAAACTCTAGGAGGAACTCCATTTGAAGTTATGTGGGACCCGGAAGGATTCGGAAGCTATTTGTATGAACTCCGGAATCCAGAAGGATCCGGATGGTAGATCAAGGGATGAATAGGAAAGCTAACTAGTGGAGTAGTGTGTGGTAGTTAGTTAGTTTTTACTTATCAGTTAGGGAAAGAACAATAGGTCTCTGTGGGAACGAACTTAGAGTGGATATTTTGGGTACATTTATGATTTAGCTACAACTAAGTGCTATCCAGAGGAATACTTACTCTACGACTTGCAGCACTGCGCACGCCTTGAGAGGGGGTGCGGACGTCTCAGGGAGAAGGGGACGTCTCGGGGGGCGCGTACGGGGCGCGTGCGTCTCCAAAGGGGGGTGGGCGCACGTCTATTTTTTTTTGAAAACATTTCTAACAAACTAGTCAAGTGAAGTTTATGAAGTTTATGAAGTTTATGAAGTATATATAGTGAACTTTTGACTTCCACTTTTACTTTTTAAAACTTTTGACTTCCACTTTTACTTTTTAAAATGTGTTATGCGTTAAAACTTAAAAGTTACTAACACAATTAAAAGTCTTAAAGTTCAAACTCAAATTTATAAAGAGAGAATTTTTTTTAAAAATTATAAGGCATATGAATCTAAGATTCATCTCATCCAAATGATATATTTGATATGCGTCATTCATTTATTATTTTTAAGTGTAGTGGAATGTATAGATCCAAAATTCAACTCACCCAAATGATATATTTGGTATGCATCATTCATTTATTATTTTTAAGTGTAATGGAATGTATAGATCCAAAATTCAATTCATCCAAATGATATATTTGACATGCGTCATTCATTTTTTATTTTTAAGTGTAGTGGAATGTATAAATCCAAAATTGAACTCATCCAAATGATATATTTGATATCCATCATTCATTTCTTATTTTTAAGTCTGGTGGAATGTATAAAAGTCTACTTTAGGAATAGAAAGTAAAACAGACTAGAGATAGACTACAAGTTTCTATGATGAAGGAACTTAGTATACAAGGCTCAGGGGTGAGAAGGAAAGGCCCCCTTGCCCGATTACGTGTGGAAATTTTTTACTTGGGATAAAATGTTTTTTTATACTAAAGATTTTTTAACACTAAAGACTAGTGATGTAGACTTTAAGTGTTGAATGGGGCGCGAACGGGTCTAGGGGGGGGGGCGCGGACGAGTATATAAAGTTCAAGGAGTTCGGGCCAACTTCATTCCGTTCCATAGTGGCTCCTTGTTCTGATGTGTGAACGCGCGTCTTGCTTGGAACTACAGTGGAATGTTCAAATTTGGAAGGGGAGATTTTTGACCTTTTTCTGCAGGAACTATTTCAGGTTGTCTTCAAGGCAAGGATCTGGCAAAAGGCCCATGTTTGTAGATTTGGATGCTCCGAAGGCGATGGACTCAATGAGCCGGGTAGGATCAGAATCGGCAACTGGTTCAACTCCTTCTTCCGGCTCTGGGGGGAAGAAGAAGAAGAATACTTCCGCCAACGAGAGGGAAGAAGGATATCCACCAAAGGAATACACACATTTTATTTGAGAGGTGACCATCGCTTACTATCGTATTTGTACACGAGATATGTTGAAGAAATCATTTTGGGATTATGGACATGCGGGGGTTTTGAAGCTATAGGCTGATTTGGAACGTGAATTTTGGAGCAAACTCGCTCAATCTGAGCAGTTCATGGATTGCATGAACAAGTATTTCCATGCTCCAAAATGGATGGCACAACAAGTCAGCACAGCTACAACAAACATTACGCATGTGTTTGAATGCGTGGTAAAAATAGCGAGGGGTGAAGCTAGGAGCAATGAAGACGCTCAATTTCTTGAGAAACTAAAGAAGATTCAAAAAGAATGTGGAAAACATTCCAGAGGCAATAAGAAGGGCATGCCTTGGAATGAACGAGCGCTGAAGGCGGCAATGGAACAACACATGCACTGGGGAGTGGTGTGATTAAGTTATGGGCTATTCATTCAAATAGCATGGAAGCCTATACATTGTGGTGGAACGGTGATAGGATTCGCAACTTACAAAAATTCAATAGCTTGACGTCGGAGGCAATGAGCAACAAGGAAGTCATGATACTAAAACATCTCACCATGGAACAGTGCGAAAGAATTGTTGCCTTTGGAAAGAACAGAGCAATGTTGGCTTGGGCTCCCATATATATAATGGATCTAGTCCATAAGGCAAAAATCATTCACAATGATTTAACATAATCAAATGTTCTTTTCCACTTTCCATCGAAGGATGTGGAGAAAGTATAGATTCGAGTGCGTGATTGGGGGATGGCAAGCCGAATTGTGGAAAGCAAGGCCTCGTATTTGGTTTCTAAGATGAAAATCAATGCTGGAAAATGAAGGAACGGAAGCGGTATGTCAACCCAGAGTTGTTTTTTGTGTTTGGAAGACCAAACGACGATGTGAGAATCCGTTCCCACAAGGTTCCGGAAGTTAACCTAAAAATCCGGCAAAACAAAAAAAATTTAGTATTAGAATGTTAGAAAGGTAGGTTTAAACCATAGCAAAGGGAAATAGCAAATAAGACAAATAAGGGGTACACAAGATTCTTAAAAGCTCTTATGGAATGCTATAAATCCGAAAAGTCCGAGTCCGGTAGTAGTCTTCACAATCGGAATCTTCCGGAAATATCTAGAACCAAAAGGAACCTTCCGGAAAACTCCGGAACCGGAAGAAACCAGAGCCGGAAGACACCCGGAACCGGAAACGGTCCGGATCCGAAAACGCCATCATGACCGTAACGGCCATCCGTACATCGACGAAAGTATAAGAGCAAGAAGCTAATTTTGGCTTCCCACACTTCTTTGCTTGCTCTCTTTCTTTCCCCCTTGCTTTTCACCTTCATGATTTTGTTAGACCGGAAGTGTTTCCGGTAGTGAGGATGTTTGGAGAGGTCAGTGCGTGCAAGTGGTACCGGAGAGATTGTAAGGGATTACTATAGATATGGCAGAATGAGGAACTGCTCGGGCAACTCGAGGTACGACGACCAGCCGTCTGTACAGCGGATGGTCCCGATCATACCGATTAACCCGGAGGAGCTGGTCGTCCTCAAACATTACCTCACCAACTTGGGCTACCGCGGGCTGCTCGACGTTGCATGGGGCACGAAGGAAGCAAAACTGGTGGTGGAGCTACTCGGTGCTCTGGACAACCAGTACAACGGCACCATCCCAGCTCACCCCAAAACTTGGGGTGTACCAGAATGGCAATGTACCTACTCCTTCGACAGCGGAATCGTGAAGACGGCGGAGCGGAACGACGACATCTTCGGAGACGAGTTCACGAAGCAAGCCGACCCCAAGGAAGTTTACAGCACCGATGATCTCCGGCATCAAGACGCGCAGATTGTGGTAAGGTTTCTGAACCCCATCTTCCACCTGGAAAAACCTAAATGGGTGGTGTCTAAATGGGCCACCACCATTCTAGGGTCGATGAGGGAAAAATTCAGTGTAGATTGGGCCTCGCTTATGAGCGAGATGATAAACCGGATGGTGATAAGGCTCCAGAAGTCGAAGAGAGCCGGCACCCCACTTCCCTCGTACCTTATCCATCTCTACGCACAACACGACGTACTTACACTGGACGAGCAAGACGCGTACGAGGAGCTACTCAGCATCCAGAACTACGGCGGTCCGAAACCAGCGTCTGACAACGAAGGTATGAAGATCGTTGAAGTTTCAGTACCCGAGTCGCTTCCCCAACACCGAAAGAGGAGCCGATATGTATAAAGGGAGTCAACGTCGGGACCCACCTCATTGAACCAACCCACGGGTGTTCAACCTCAAGGAACCCCCGGAAAAGCTCCACATAAAGGTCGCATTCCTCCGATGGAGCCACCGACACTCGTCGGGGTCAACGGACTTGACCTGCTAGAGCTCATTCAGTACGTGGGTTGGCGTGCGGCCATCGTGTGCCAATCCGAGGCACGACACGTCGAGATTCTTGACGGCATTCGGCAAGAGCTGGAGGTGGAGAAGTTTGTGGACATATCGACAGCAATCCCGGAGCTGCGGAAGAACACGCTCCAACTTCGAGCCTTGGAAGATCAGCAGGTGGCTATCATCTGGTGCCGCGACCAATTCGCTGCCAAGTGCGACGAGACGTTTACGGCGCTGAAGGAATCCTGGACGAAGATGAAGGGAGCCGAAGACCGAGCAAACACTTCCGTCCACGCCTTGACAGAGGTAAAAGCAACACTTGCATTTCTGGTTGACACTGTCAACCGGAGTTTCCTCTTCACAGGTCAGCTGGAGAAGGAGGACAAGATGAACAGGGTCCAGATTATACGATTTTTGCACGACCACGGCAGGAAGATGGAGAAGACGTGGAGCCGGATGCAAGAACTGGTGGCCAACATGACCACGGAAGGATCGGAGAACCCGAGCACTCAAACACTGGAGGACCTCGCCTTTCCGGTCCAAATCCGGACCTCTCCGGATGAAGCCGGACTATCGAGAGTGCATCCAGAGGCTGCCGGAAAGCAGAAGGTGATCATGACTTAGCTGAAGCCCGCTGTACACATGAGCTGCAGCCCTCCCGGTAATCCTAACGAAGGTACTGGAAAACACTCGACGGATTTACTTCCGGAGATAAGTCCGGACAAAATCCCTTCTCCCATCCAGCCTGCACCTACTCCTCCTTCATCAAGCCGCCGGAAGTCAACTCCCTTGCTTGTTAGGCGCTAACAACGGATCCTCCCAGTCCCAGAGCCCAGTTCCAGGGCTTCTCTGAAGCTCCGAAGACTATTGTGGTGGAGACCACCGCGGATCCAACTCCACCGGCAGCACCACCGGTACCAGCTTCCGGAGCCGGATCACAGGAGATTTCGGCAGCTACAATGCCCTAGCAGAGGAGAGCCGGCAAGTCCAAGGCAGAGGCTTCCACGAGGCGTACCAGTCCCCGATTCAAGAACGTTGGATCACCCCCTTAGATAGGTTTAGATTTAGAAGTAGAAGCAACTTAGTGATCGAGATTAGGTAGCAATTAACGATGGGGCTTAGAGTTGCACCCGGCTACTTAATCCGGAAGCTAAGACCTTTTTGTAACTTCCGGACTGTTGCGTTTTTTTCGGATGTCTGGAATCCGGACCAGGGGAAATAGGATCTGAGATTCACTTTCCCAGATTTTTAGGGATAAGATCCTCCGGATTTCTTGTAGATAAGATTAGCCTAAGATTAGGAATATTTGTAGTACTTAGTAGATGAGTTTTTGAAAACTCATCACCTTGTTTTTCCTTCACGTTGAATATATTTCGGAGCCATTACTAGATTTGCTACCTAGTTCTTGTAACGAGAGTTGTTTTTTTTGTAAGGTACAAGGTCCGTTGTTGTAGTACTTGTTGTGAAAGTTACTTTGAAGAGAGTGGTATTTGATTGTACTTAGGAGTGAGCCGGTTGGGATTTACATTAGGCACCATACGAAACCCGTGTTTTTTGTGATGTCACCAAAAATTGTAGACGTTCCGCTGGACATTAACATTTTGAAAAGTGACATCTAGAAAAACATCATAATTAACAGGACGTTGTAAAAAACATGGAGATGTTAGTTGGCAAACGTGGGCATGTTAGCTCCCAAACATGGGGATGTTAACTACCAAACACGGGGATGTTAGCTACCAAACATGGGGATGTTAGCAAGGACACGCGTAAATGTTGGCAGAAATGTTAAGGTAAACATTGTCTATGTTGAGTGCAATTTTTGCCATGTTTTTGCATGTTTCGGTTGATCCAATTTTAGGTGATGTTTTCATGGACATCATCCCTGTTTTTTTAGATATTTTTCTACGTTTTTTGGAACATCACAAAAAACACGGGTTTCTTATAGTGAGGGGAACGCCCGGAAGAGCTGGAGGGGATTGCAAAGGTGTTCTTGGTCACCTCCAGGGTCCGGAAGAAGCCAGGAAGGGAAGAGATATATTGCAGAGGTGTTCCTGGTAGTCTCTAGGGCACGGAAGAATCCGTGTGAACCCGGACTCCGGTCAAAAGGCGGAGTTTACCCCCACGATAGGAAAAAGCCTGCTATGTGAGTCTAGAAGTACTCCCTAGTAAACTATGTCACTTTCTCCGGAGGGCTAGAAAAGTGCTACCGGAACGTCGTTGTAGTCCAAACTTGCCTCTGTGTGACCGCGTCCGGAAGGCCTTCCGGATGTCGTGAGAGTTTAAGTCCAGTAGCAACACCCAATCACCGGTTAGTAGAGTAGAGAGAGTGATTGTCCGGTCACTATAAACTCCGGGGCAGTGGATGTCTAGCCACTTTAAGTCACAAGGCAATGGGGAATCCAGCCACTTACACAAAACAAGATCAGTGGCCTTCCGGTCACTCGTTTAAACCTTCCGGAAGGCTCTCTGCGGAGGAATAGAGGAAAATCAAACTACCCTCTAGATAACCGGAAACCATTTCCGGAAACTACTGTGTATACCTTCCGGAAACTAGTTCCGGCAAGCTTTGTATGAGTTCCGGAATCCGGAAGGATCCGGATACGTTACTGAATCGAACGGCTAACCTAGGTGATTGATAGTTTAGTTGTTTTTCATAGTCTGAAAGGATTAAAAGATCTATGTGGGAACGAAACCAAAGTGGTTTACTTTGGAAGTACTTAGTGACAATTGAGTGCATTCCGGAGGAATACTGACTCTTTAAACTACGCCAGACGAGGAGCGCAATTTCGAATGCCTGAAGAGGTTGCATCCATATACAATGAAATCTGATGCATATGCGGTCGGTTTTTTCGTAAAAATGATATGGCAGTGTCCACACAGGCAAGGAGTGTCTGAACCTCTTCAAGAATACTATGGACGCCATAGCATTCTCAACAAAGTTGGATGCTTTGGTTCACGAAGATCCTATAAAGAGGCCATCACTTGCTCAAGTTGTAGCATATTTCATGGGTCCCCTCTACAACTTCAAAGTCCCCAACTATTGTTTTAGATGTACATTGTAGTGGCGTAGTTATAGAGCAATTTTTAAACATTTTGATCGCCTATGTGGCCTTGTTTGTACACTTGCATGATAGAAATAAATCTTGATGTTCTTAATTATGTGTTATAGTTGCGATGAAAAGGTTGTATGACTAGTTTTAGTTTGGGAGAAAAAAAGAAGGGGAAGCAAGCCCCCCCATCCAACGACGGTAGGATGTGAGCAGTGAGCGGTGAGCGGTGAGCAGTGAGGAGGGAGGATAAAAATGGACATGAATATTCTAATTATAGGAATTTTCTATAATTGATTTTTGGAATTTTCTTTAAAAAGTAAAATTTTGCAACCTATTACCGTGGTTTACAAATGCCTTCTGTGATTTTTCACTTACAAATGGGCTATGAAATTGCTTCACATAAAAATAAATGTTGAATTTTAGGGACAAACCTAACCAAAATTTAATATGGAGTTGATTATTTCTCATCATTAAATGGATGAATAAGTTTGGATGATATATTTCATGGATGGATAGAGTTTATGGATGAATGAAGTTTAGGGCATCCATTCAAAATCTCATCTAGTTTTATGAAAATTTCTCTATGAGCGACATGAAATTTAATGGGAAACAAAAATTATGTTAGTTTACAGTGCTTCATAACTCATGCCGCATAAAAAAATATACCTTTCAAAAGTGAAGATGAATCACTGAACTACAAGATTTTAAAGAAGCCAAAAGAGGTTCTTCTGTGCCAAAGAGCCTACTAGGCCCATTTTAATTTTGTTTTTTTGTCTAATTTATTTGATTTTTTTTCCCGTTCCCAACAACGGGTAAAACATGTTTCAAAATGTTTTTCCTTAACAAATTCTACTATCTCTACAAGTGAAAATCGTTGAACTTCACAAGTTTTTTGTGAAGCCCAAAAGGGTTCCTCGGTACCAAGGAGCCATTTTGGCCCTCCAAAGTTTTGTGTAGTTTTCAAAGTTAAGCTATAAATGAGGCAATAACTTGCCATAACTACTATGACCAAAACAAGAAAAACCTAGAGATTACTATTGCGGAGTAGGAGTTGTACTTCATTGAAACTAAGACTTGGTGCATGTATTTACTTGTCGTCTTCCAGGTTTGCCTTGCACAAAAATCTGTATACATAATACAAGTGTTTGCAATTCACCCTCGCTTTGCGTTGGCCTAATGCTCCACTGCGATGAAGATTATAGCGGAAGCAAGAATTTTAGTGTTCAAAATTACATAAAATTTTAGAGTGCCAAATGGGCACTTCGGTACCGAGGTGCCATTTTTCCCCTCACTCAAACTATGTAAAGTTATAGTGGAAGCAAGAATTTTAGTGTTCAAAATTTCATAAAAGTTTGGAGTGCCAAATGGGCACTTTGGTACCAAGGTGTCATTTTTCCCCTCACTCAAATTGTAGGGAAACAAGAATTGTAAAACTATGTAAAATTGTAGTGAAAGCAAGAATATTTGTATTCAAATATACGGAGAAGTTTGAAGTGCCAATTGGGCAATTTGAATAACCCCTTGAGGAGAATTTTTTTAATGGATGATAATGCGATTTTTTTTTTGTACTTTTGTATTCTTTTTTTGGTTTCCCTTGGTTTCGCCCACAGGGCACTCCTCGGTACCGAGGAGCCCGTTAGTCGTTTTTATTTTTATATGTATATATTTTTTATTCGCCCTCAGGGCACTCCTCTGTACATAAGAATCCCTCGGCTGTTTTTTTTTTTTTTTTTTTTTTCTATGATTTTTTGAATTTATTTTTTTTTGAATTTTGAATTTATTTTTTTTGGTTTTACCCTCATAACCCTGTTCGGTACCGAGGAGCCCTTTGGCTGGTTTTTTTGTTTTTTTGTTTTTTTTTGGTTTGGCCCTTATGGCCCTCCTCGATACCGAGGAGCCGTTCGGCTGGTTTTTTTAGTTTTTTTAGTTTTTTTAGTTTTTTTGGTTTCGCCCTCAGGGCCCTCTTCGGTACCAAAGAGCCCTTTGGCTGGTTTTCTTTTTTTCTTTTTTTCTTTTTTTTACTAATATTTTCGAAGTTGCTATATTTTTTTAACTATAAGCTGAGCAATCATTCATCTACATTCATCTATCTACATTCATCCATCTATCTACATTCATCCAAATATCTACATTCATCCAAATATCCTCCAAGTAGTTTACTTCCGGGTTTTTTAATTCAACTTTCTCCCATTTTGATCTTTTTTCATACCACAGAAATAGGTCACAATGTAAAATTGTTTCTTATAGATCACCCCAAATCTGTGGTTATAGGGTGCCCAACTAAAAAAAATAGATTGCTTACTACTCACTGCTCACCGCTCAGTGCTCACTGCTCAGTGCTCACTGCTCAGTGCTCACTGCTCAATGCTCACTGCTCACTGCTCACATTCTAGCGTTCCTGCAAGTTGGCACTATATTTCTCCTCCTATATTAGCCCCCAAACTTTATATTTCTTATTTCTACTACAAATTATAACACCAAAGCACTCTGTTTAAGTTTTTTGATCTTAGAGGATGTAGAGAATGGCTTAAATATCATTAGAGCCCACGTACTGCCATCGACCGCGGCTTAGTTCGGCTGACTTAGCATTTCGTTGCACCTTGCCGGTCCGGGTTCGACTCCTTGGCTTGTCAAAGCGACTGGCGTTAGCGTGGTCAGGGGGCTGCTGGAATCAACAGAAAAACGAGCTGGTGAACGCTCCTAAGTCCTGAGCTAGTGACAAGATGTAGTAAAGATCCTCTAAGATAAGCTTCTGGCTTGATAATTGAGAATTAAGCCGCTTATTCTCCACAATTACCTTAACCAGCTAAATTCCCCGTTTTCTTCTCAATCTTATTTTTTTATATTATGAACTGTATCACATCACGACAACGTGACCGCATCCGGAGGGCCATCCGGATGATGTGAGAGTGTAGGTTAGGTTATAACAACTATTCACCGATTAGCGGAGTAGGACAGTGGGTGTCTACTATCTAGCCACTATAAGTCACGAGGCAGTGGGTGTCTAGCCATTTTAAGTCACAAGACGGTGGAGAATCCGACCACTTATACAAAACAGGATCAGTGGCACCCGGCCACTTGTTTAAAAACTCTGGAAGGAACTCCGTCTGAAGTTATCCGGGACCCGGAAGGACCCGGAAGCTGATTGTAAGAACACCGGAATCTGGAAGGATCCAAATGGTAGATCAAGGGTTGAATAGGAAAGCTAACCAATGGAGTAGTGTTTGGTAGTTAGTTAGTTTTTACCTATTAGTTAGGAAAGGAACAATAGGTCTTTGTAGGAACGAACATAGAGCGGATATTTTGGGTACATTTAGCTATAACTAAGTGCTATCCGGAGGAATACTTACTATGCGACTTGCAACACGATTTTTAATGCCGCTTCCCGGGACCTATTCCAGGTACTCACTAGACGTTTGGGTGGGGACGTCATCGAGCTATTACAATATGCAACATGGCGGGCCGCGCTTCACAATCAATTCAACGCACCCAACATGAATTTGTTGACGGAGATCCTGTAGGAGCAAAAAGTAGAGGAGTTGAAGGACATCCTCCCTGAGACGAAGGACCTTAGACACAAGGAGATCCGGCTTTGTATTTTGGAGGAACAGTAGATCTATTTAATCCAAGGACGCGCAAAACTCCTGCGACATCTGGAAGAGGCGAAAACAATGTTGGCAGAGGCACAAGTTGCTCAAAAGGAAGCGGAGGACAAGGCCAACACATCAGCGCAGGTACTGACGGAAGTCTGGATGGCGCTAAGATTTTTGGCTAACTCGGTCAACCGGAGCATCTTCTTCAACAAGTGGCTGGAGAAGGAGGACAAATTGAACCGAGGTCAAATCATCCGGTTCCTCATTGATCATGGCCGGAAGATGGAGAAGACTTGGGACCTTATGCAGGTCTTGGTCAATAACATGGCGTCGGAAGAACCGGAGGTACCCACCACACCAATCAACCTCAGTTCCTTGCCGGACATTGCGAGTCCATCAAGGGCTACTCCGGAGAGTTTTGGAAAGCGGAAGGAGGTTTTGGAAACTCCGGACCCTGCTTCTCCCATTAGCTGGAGTAACTTCCCCCTTCCCAACACGGAGACGCTCAAAACCTGGAAGAACACAGTCCCGGAAGGACTCTTACAAGAGACCCCTGAGCCCTTTTGCCTTTCGACTGCCTTCGGTATCCCCCTCCACTATCCTCCAGAAGTCGACCGCCCCACTTTCCAAACTGCGAGCGGAAGAGACTCCCAGTTTCCGGGACCTATTAGGAAAGCAAACCTATTCAACAGAGAAGACCGCAAAGGTAGTGCCACCAACGGAAGAACCTTCGGCACCAGCTTCAGGAAGCAAATACAAGGATCCGAAATCAACTCCAAAGAAGACGGACGCGGGGAAAAGGTTAATGGACGAGTCCCCTAGGCGTAGGAGCACTAGGAATAAGAGTGTCCAAAAGAAAATGTAGTCAGAGTAGAATTAGTCTTAGGAATTCTTGGTCACTTGGACTTAGTAAGCGATTATCGATGGGGTTCAGAATTGCACCCAACTACTAACCAAAGGACTAAGGAACTTTTGTAAATACCTTAGAATTGGAAGACGGTGAGTCCGGATCTCTAATTGAGAAATTCCGGATCTTTCCTAGAAATCATAGACTTCCTTGGAATTACCAATACTTTAGGATAAGAGTCCTAGGAATTATCGGACTTCTAGAAGAGGAATTCTTGGACCTTTTGGCTGTTAGGATTAGACTTCCCGGATTTCTCGCGGATAAGGTAGGACTAAAATTATGAACTTAGCTTCTACTTAATGGATGAGTTTCAAGAAACTCGTCATCTTGATATCTTAGCTGAAGCTTGCAATTTCCTTATATATGTTATCCTTCTTGATATCATTGAGGTATCGAGGAGCTTTTGCAAGGGACGGATCCATTGCGGTGAATATTGTGTTGTTGTTCTTTTTTGATAAGTCTCACTAAAGATGTTACATTAGAGATAGTCCGTTGGGACTCGAAACAGGAGAGCGCCCGGGAGAGCTGGAGATAAGTTCAGGGGAAGGCTTGATACTCTCGAGGGTCAGAAAGTAGCCAAAAGGAAAAAGACGTATTGCAGAGGTGAGCCAGGTAGTCTCTACGGCACAGGGGTCGATGTGAATTCGGATTTCGGTTGAGGGCGGAGTTTATCTCAACAATTTGAGAAAAAGAGTGATGCGCATGTCTAGAAGGAGCTCTCTCTGAGACTTGTGAAACTTACTTAGTAGAAATAAGACAATAACTTCTCGAATATCATTGTAGTCCGGATTCATCTCTATGTGACCGCATCCGGACAACCATTTCAATGATGTGAGGGTATAAGTTCAACAGCAATATTTGTTCATCAGTTGGAGAAGTAGGAAGAGTGGGTGTCTAGCTACTATAAATCATGGGACAGAGGGGCGTCCGGCCACTTTAATTTATAGAACCAGCGGCCTTCCGGCCACTTGTTTAAAAAGTTCAAAAGACTCTCTGAGGAAGAACAAAGATAAATAAAACTCCATCTTGAGGTATCTGGAAATATAGTTCTGGAATCTATTGTAAGTAAATCGAAATCCGGAAGGATCCGAATTTTTAGTAAAGGAATGAATTGAAAGAGTAACTCATGGGGGAGTGTTTGGTAGGTTTAGTTTTTATAGAATATTCTAGAAGAAACAATAGGTCTTTGTGGGAACAAAATCGGTGCGGTTTACTTTGGAATACCTTTAACATTAATTAATGGTATTTTGAAGGAATATTGACCCGACGACTTGCAATAGGGGTCATGTCAGGTTTGGCCGTGGCTATATGTGCGGCATTAGTGGCGGTTGGCAATCCTCTTGCCTGTGACATGCTCTCTCTCTATCAAGTTTGGCCACAGTGATGAGAATTGTTTTTCTCTTCACCCGGAGAAGCGCCTAGGGTCTTAAGCTGTTGGATCGAATGTGGTGAAGATACTTGAAGGCAAACTAGCGGAGCTGAAGAAGCAAATGAGCGCAATGGTATCTTTGGAGCAAGGTGCCCATACCATCGTTGGAGGTGTCGCAAGCAGTGACGGCTCCACCCAATCAGAAGGATTTAATGGCAATGCAGGCCAAGTTGGCAATGGAGGCTATTTCTTTGTTTGAGGCCAACATTACTTCCACACCTACATAGCACTCTTCTAGAGATCAGTCATTGATATCTGGAGTGACTTATTTGTCTGACGTTGCAGACCGGTCGGCACGGGAGCAACGGAGTGTACGTCTAGGGGTGGTACATTTGATCAATGACGACGGAGTCATAGTGGTTGGCTGTACGGGCGGCAATCCCGCTTGAGCTATACCCTTGCATGTTATGTTGAATTATGGGGCTCAACCAATGATGATTGGCAAGCAACTAGCCCATGATTTTGGTCTAGGTTCTTTGGACCACAAGCCTTGCCTGTTAATAATTGTCACATCAGTCGAGGGCACAGAGAAGGCCATGGGCTACACTTGACATCCATTACAATTGATATTCGCCGCCAAGTCCGGTCATTGTTCTTCCATGTATCTCTCCAGTGCGTTGTGATTGGTGCCATCAAATACGACATTCTGGTGGATCAGCAGGTGCTTTATCCACTCAATTTCAAGGTGGATAATTGGACAAAATAGGCTTGGATTAGACATGGGTGGTATGCCAGTGGTGCCATTAATCCCCGCACGTCATTGCAGGGATCCCCTTCCACCATGGGGGACATAGTTGGAGCTCACTCGTCGTAGTCAGTAGATGGTAGACGCTTTTGATGGTCCATAGCTCTTAGTCGACCCTTCTACTCCATTGTTAGCTTGCACTATTGTCGGAACCTAGTTTTTACAAAATTGTTGTCTTAGTATAAGTAAAGGGCAAATGGATGGTGATTTTTGAAAATCAGGAACATCCCCATTGTAAATAAATAGTTTTACCAAAAACTATCATAAGTCCTTGTTGCCTAAAACTAAAAACCCTAAAATTGATAAGAAGGAATCGTGGCATCAATGGCCAGATTCTGGTCTGGGTAGGATATCACCAGGATTGGGATCTAACGGTCAGAACCGTAATCGGATTTAACGGCCATAATCGGCCACGGGTTCGGATTTGGATAATGATTATCGGACTGGGAATAAATAGTTAATCCCAGGGTTCTTCCTCTCGTCTTTCTTAGTGAGTTTGGGATTGGTTAGCGGCAAGCAAGTGAGTGTGAGCAGCTGAGGATCGTGTGTATGAGCGTTGTGAGCCGGTAGTGTTGTCTTTGCGGGTTAGGGTTTGAGTGCGGATTCCTTCGCGGATCCCTTAGGAAGAATCCGGATCCGAATCCAGTCGAGGGTTGCTGCGATGATGTTGGGAAGGCGACCAGCAGCAGGGCGACAACCTAATCAATCGTGAACCTCTGGAATGTCGTTCCGGTGGTTCCCAAATCCGCGAGCGACCGGAAGGCGTTGGATGCGGATCTGAAGAGGATGGGGTGTTTCGGATTTCGGGAGCAGCCATGGGGTTTCAGAGACGACGCGATGGTCTGGAAGCTACTAGACGGAGTTGCCAATGAGTTTGATGGCACCATCCGAGGAAGGCCAGAGAAATGGACTTCAACGATGTGGAGCGAAGTTTATAGGTTTCCAACTCGGGGAGAAGGTATGTGCTCACGCCGGGAGTGTTTCATTGATGGGAAGATTGCTCGGAAGGCAGATCCGAAGGACGGCCTGACGGTGGCGGACTGCAAGGATCCAAAGGCGCGGAGGTTGTTCGAGTTCCTACTCCCGAACATGTATCCGGATCAGCCCTCAAAGACCACCACAACGTTGGCCAACACGATCGGGGGAGCGTACACCGGCAAGCGGAAGGTGGCGTGGGGAGACATCGTGGGAGAGCTGGTAAGTAAGTTCTTAACCGGATTGAGGAAGGTACGACCTACTCCAATCTCCCCATTCTTGTATCACTTGTACGAGCACAAGGACCAACTCCTCGACAACGAGAAGACTGCCTACAAGACAGCCAAGGTGCTGGCAAGCCACGGCTGGGAGGATTCGAAACCGGATGCGGAATCCGAACAGGAACCGGTTTCGGATTCGGACTCGGATTCCTCCAATGAAGACGTCCAACCGACGATAGTCAACCCAAGGAAGAAGAGGAAGCAGATAGAGAGGAGCAACACGACTTCTCCGATTCGTCGGAAGAAGGTCAACAAGGAGAAAGACGAGGAGGATCTTTTCGACATGATCTCGGAAGGGTACGAGAAGGCTAAGGAAACTTACAAGCGAATCGAGGTCATCTTTGCCGAGGCATGCCGGATTGCGGGTGACGTGGGGGCAGACAAACTTTGCGGACATCTAGAACGGAACCTGCAACCCCGGAACGAGTAGGAGCTGGAGGCTCGACTCATCTCCATGGAAAACAGAAACCGGAAGATGAAGACGGTGATGAACCAGAAGGAGGTGGAGCTCGCTGCAGCGATGGGTAAGGCAAACGACTCCGCAATTGCTCTCACCCGTGTAACGGAATTTGTGGAGTAGCCAGGTGATGTATTGCTGAAGGCAAAGTTGTTCGACGCCGAATTCACCGAGGTCCGGAAGCTGGACAGTCTTGTGGCGAAGAAGCTTGTCGAAGTCTTGGTGGAGTACCACTCCAAAATGGAGAACGTGTTGGACGAGTGCCAGAAGATTCACGCAGGAATCTTCCAAGATGTTGGGAAAGGTAAGCGAAAGGTATTTCCCGGCTCCGAGCCGAGGGAGGCGCTTCCAGGTTTTACTTGCGGTTTTGGATCCGGAAGCCGGATTCTAAACTCCTGGTCCGGAACCCAAGAAGCGGAAGAGCGAGCTTCCTGCGTTGTCTCAACTGAAGACGAAGGTTTGGCAGGGGAAGACGAGCAAGGTGGAGATTGACACTCCGGACTCGCGAGTTTCCAAGAGGCGGACCCTATCCGTTTTCGAGAAGGTAACCCCCATGCGGCAGACTCGGTCGGCTTCGCGGACCACCACTCGTGAGGCAGAGGAGAGGACACCTACAAGCCAGCGGATCGAGGTGTAGAAGTCGGAGGACAAGATTGAAGAGGAAGAACAGGCTTCACCCGAAATCAGAACGTCAACGGTGAAGCTCTCGGATTCTTCGGAGGAAGACAAAGGTCAGGACCAGGAAGACAAGGAGTAGGATGACCTCCCTTGCCTTGTGCGCAGAAAACTAGCCGTAGGAAGTTGAAAGTCTAGTGGTAGGGTTAAACGGTCACAGTAGTGACCCGGTAGTTAGGGTTTAACCCGGAATCGGAACTTGTTCCGGAAAAGGTGGATCAGATCCATAACTTTCGGATCTTGTCAGGGTTAGTTAAGAGGTGGCGGACAAGCTGCCAGGACCCGTTTTGATCGTGGGTTCTCGGTTTTGTGTTTTGCTCCCGAAGGAAGGGTATTTAGTTGTTAGTTACAAGGCTGTTAGGGTCTTGTTAGTTGACCTAATCGTGAGAGCGTGGGGAGATTACGGACCCGGATAACTTAGGGTTTTGGTGTGTAGGTCAGACGCCTTGTACGGCCGCCGCAGCAGCCAGAATCCGGTTTCCGTTATCTTAGAGTTAAGAAGGGGGTTTGCAAGCACCTAACTGCAGGGCACCATTCCCTAAGGTTGTATGAGATGCGCTGCCCATTTTTTATGTTAAGTTTGTGTCCTTCCATCTTGACACCTATCTATCTCTTTTTGTGTGAGCTTCGAAGTGGTCCTTGTCACGGACGTACTCCATTCCAAATGGTTGTGTAACCTTTGTGAAGCTTGGATTGTGGTGAAAAGGAAAAGGTGAGGGATCCGGGTTTCTTTGGGATTCTGCGAGAGGGTTAGAAATCGTAACGGGTCACAACCGGATCCGGATTCTCTAGGATTCATGTCGTTGTAGTAAGCAAAGGGTCGGAATACCTTTTGCGTGACTAGCTATCCGGTAGCATCCCTGCAGTTGTGAGGAGGTAGACACCACCCTGGTGTGCGTGTTTGTCATGTGTAGAGAGTGTTAGGATTAATAATGGAGTCTTTCACCACTCTTATCTACAAGGAGAGAGTTTTGCACACTGTCCCTCTCCATATAGGACGCATACTCCGATAGCTAATGTCATGAGGGAAAACTAGAGTTTATATTTTTGTGGTGTGTGGTTTGATATTACCGGATCCGGATACAAAACCGGAAACGGGAAAGTAAGGAAAGGCAATCCGGATAACCAAAAAGGTGAAGTAACCGGATTGAGCCTGATTGAATAAGAAGAATAAGAGGAAGTTAAGGAAGGAGTCATAACCGGATTGTCCTAATCTAGCTAGCTTTACCTGAATCCCTCGAACGATACACGAGTCACCACTTGGGGTGTTTTGGACCTTGGTCACTTAAAACACTCAAGGCGATGCACTTGCAACAACCGTGTTCCGACAACTATGCAGTGGCAACCACCGAATGGAGGTATTATTCTCGTAGAGCTATTTGCTGGCATCCATATAAGGCTCGCGGTTGTGTTAAATTTTGGGTTGAAAGTACAGCGGTATATCCACGTGGATAGTGGCTTTGTAGCCAACCGTGTTCCAACAACTATGCAATGGCAACCACCGAATGGAGTTATTATCCTCGTAGAGCTATTTGCTGGCATTCATATAAGGCTCGTGGTTGTGTTAAATTTTGGGTTGAAAGTATAGCGGTACATCCACGTGGATAGTGGCTTTGTAGCCAACCAGGTTGCTCACCATCACATTCAGCGTCTTCTGGCGTCGTATCCGGAGCAGTTATTACCTTTTGCCATTCGGAGTTGCCACATGATGTGACATTGATCGGTGAAGATGATTTGCGCTACTTAGGTCACATGGACTTGGTGATTGCCGCATAGCCTTGCCAAGGCCATTCACAAGCGGGCACTGGGCATGGCTTAGATGATCCACAGTGGGGTCTCTTTGCGGATTTGCTCAGGCTCATCCAGAGGTTGACTACCCATCAATTGATGCCACCAGGGTACATTTTTGAGAATGTACCTCCATTGAGGGACACTCGGACAAAGGTGCGTGAGGATGGTGCATACATCCATCGCTTGCTTGGTTCCCCCACGTTTGTAGAAGCCGCGGAGTTCGGCTTTTATGCCCATCGGCCACGTTGGATTTGGATCAAGATGGCTTCTTTAGCGGCTCTCACCTCTGCATTCGTTGAGGTGCAACGATGCATGCATGATAGGGCTGATGACATCTTGGATGATCATTGCGTTTCCACAAAGGTCATCAAGGATGATGAGTCATCATTGTCCGTGGTAAATCGCGTTGGCTTTACTCAAGGGGGCATTTTCCACATTGATGTGCTACCCAATGTCTTTTGTCCATGGTTATTTCAGCGTCCGTCCGTCTATTAGTGTCCGTCCGTCAGATAGAGGTTGTTGTCTGTCTGATAAGAAATATTCATAAATGTTCGAGAATATTCTAGAATATTTGAACAAATTTAGAGAATATTTGAGGAATATTCTAAGCATTTGTCCGATAAGGGTGTTGTCCGTCTAATCAATCCGTTCGACTGTCCAACCGTCCGCTATCTTTGGGCCATGTCCGCCTTTGTAAACAACCCTGCTTTTGTTTTTAGGACGCGCGGTCTGGGCATGGTTTGGGATTCTACTTCCAAAGGTTGCGAGGAGCCGTTTGCCGATAAGAGGAAATAACCGATGAGCTTTTTGACAAGCACCACTTGCGCATTGGATCTCTTTGAGGGCCAGCGGCGTTATTTGTGGGGTCAAGCCATAACTTCAACACTCTTGTTCGGGTTTGTCGCCTTTGTTTTGCCGTTAAGCGCCATTTGCGTGAGCATCTACACATGCTAGAGGCAAACTCTAACGGTCAAGGGGCAGTGGTGCCACATCTCACAAAGATCGAGGTAGTAGAGCTACTTTTGTTTGAAGAGCCACGCAGCTCAAGAGCTTCATACTGAGCATGTTTTTGCAGCCTTGGCTAAGGACTTTGGTTGAGGACTTTGGTTGAGAAGATGCATGAGATATCTTTTCCTAATTTTATCATCACGACACAGGATTTACTATGAATCCCGTGAGTGAAGAGTATGGGGGCATGAAGGCCCTCTCTGCTACTAAGTAGCAATCACCAGCAATGTCGGTACGCGGTGAGTCTCCTACGATGGAAAAAGAGACCACGGAGTTTGATGATTGGCCTTTGGATTTGGAGCCCCATGTTACCTGTGTCGAGTCACAAAGGGTACGAGCGTTTATACATTTGTATTGTAATTGTTTAACCTTTGGCCTCCATGATTTGGAGGGGTGTGAAGGAAAACCGATACACATCGATTGAAGGCTGACCACCCGATCTTCTGACGACCAGTAGAAGCTCAGTCTTTCAGAGAAACTTGGGGTGCAAACTTGTTGTCAAGAGTTGTTGGCCGTCAGCTTGATTTAGCTCTTGAACGGCGAGTATGCTTGTGCCACAATTATACCATCAAAGAAGGATACCTTTGGCAACTAGACAGGGAAGCGGATGTGTGGGCATTATAGGCCGGTCCAGCAAAAGACCAAGTCAAACCAATATCTCATGCCCACAGCAGAGAAGTTGTTTGATGGGGTTGGCCATACTAGAGTATTTAGTACTCTAGATTTGCGGTATGGTTATGTAGGACTCCGTTCCCACATGGTGCCGGAAGTTAACCTTAAATTCCGGCCAAAACAAAATAATTAGTTAATTAGTTGCGATAATTCGTGTTAGGATACAGCCTATAGTCTTGATGCAATAATAAAGTCTGATGGGCCGGACTATAAACCCTAATTAAGCCTAAAACTGTCAAAAGCGGAGCCGGAGTAGTTACCGGAATTCTGAGGCAGTCAATTATCCGGACCGTCAGCCGGAAAGGTCACCATCAACTGTCATCATGCCGTACTAACGGCCGGACTACTTGAGGCTGGGGTTCGGGGGAAAATTCTTTCTTCTCCATTTCTTCCTCGCGTCTTGGGGTTCCGCATTAGGGTTTTCTCCTTCTCTCTCTCTCTCTTACGGTTTTCTAACTGCTGGCCGTTAGAGTTTGAAGCTTAGACGGTTAGAACGGACGTGCGTTCGTTAGGGAGAGCTTTAGTGAGGTCGGTGCGTGCAGAGACTACCTTGAGAGACTGTGAGGTGATAGGAATTCCCATGAAGACTGTTCCGATGGCCAAGAAGAAGAGGACGGATAGGGATGGGCGCGGCCGGAGAGACGAAGAACCGGCAGTTGTACTCCCACCCTTAACTTGTGTTCTTACGGAAATCCTAGAAGACCCGCACGAACTCAGCATGCTGAAGAATAGCCTGAAGTATATGGGCTGCGAGGGTTTGCTCGAAGTCCCCTGGGGCATGCGGGAAGAGGTATACGTCCGGGAACTCATAGGCACCCCGGACGAGAAGTACGAGGGGTTGATGAGAGCCCATCCAAAAAACTGGGGAGTCCCGGAATGGTCCCAGGCGTACGATTTCCAGGGCGGCCGCACCAAGGTGGTGGAACGGCGGGACGAGTTCCTGACAGACGAATTTGCGAGCCCGGCGGACCCGAAGGACGGCTACAACATGCAGGACCTTCGGCACCTCGACGCCTAGCTTGTGCTAGGATTTTTAAACCGTATCTTCCATTCGGAAAAGCCGAAATGGGTGGTGGCGAAATGGGCCTGCACCTTCCTTGGAGCGCTCCGGGGAAAGATCGTCGTCGACTGAGGAACGCTGATGAACGGGATGATCAACCGTCTCGTGGCCAATCTCCAGAAGGTAAAGAAATCGGCAACACCGCTAGCCTCGTATGTGGTGCACCTTTATGCTCACCACCAGCAGCTCACTCAGGCGGAAATCCGGAAGTACGACGAAGTCCTTAACTTCCAGAGGTATGGAGGGGACGAGTCCGAGGAAGAAGAGTCCGGAGAGAAGGAGCCTGCATAGTGCACCAAAAGCAGCACCCACAGGAACTCCGGAAGGCCGGAAGGCTCCAAAGAGACCTCGGGGGAAGGAGGCTGGGACGGAGAGTCTGGGCATCCGCAGCTCCTCCGCTTCATCCGGAGAAGACGAGTCCGGACCCTCGGCGGAGACCAACCGGAAGAGAAGGAAGGTCGACAAGGACGATTCCAAGGGACAGCTCAAACTATTGAATGAGCTCACATGGGATATTGGCTGGAGAGTTGAGCTCCTTAAGGAGACCAACTACATCATCACCACCAGCGTAGAGCAAATGTTCCGAAGTTTGGACGTCGACCGGCTGGAGGAGGCCATCAACAGGGTGGAGGAACTCCGGAATCGGGAGACGAATGCAAAGGCGCTACATACACAAATCTCCACCATATACAAGGCCAGTACGGAGATGGAGAGGAAAATGAAGCATTACCTCGCAAAAGCAGCCCTGGCGGTGACGGCCCGGAAGCTGGCCGAGGCGAAGGCCCTTGCTTCCGCAGCGGCCCTAACGAAGGTCCGGGCGGCCCTACAATTCCCTGCCGACATGATCAACCGGAGCCGGCTCTTCACCGAACCGGTAGAGAAAAAGGAGAAGGTCACCAGGGCCAACATCATCTAGTTTCTCCTAGACCAAGCGGAGAAGATGGGTCGGACTTGGGAACAGATGAAGATGTTGGTCGACAACGTCACCGTGGAGCTTCCGGAAGACCCAGCAGCACCCGGGCCGGACAGCACCACAACACCAACACGGACCGCAGCCCCTCCGGAACCTCCGGCCAAGTCAACACCAACTCCAGGCACCTCGGCAAATCCGGATTCTCTCGACACTCCGTCACCTCGGACACCAACGAAAGATATCTTGCCTCCCAATCCGAGTACGAGTGAAATCCTGAAAACCCTTCCGGATCTTTTGTCGCCGCCCAACATGTGCCTGCCAGACCCTCCGGCGGAAGATGACCCACCGGCACAACCCAAGTCCGTGTCTCAGAGGTTGGCGCCCGGGCCGAGGAGCCCATCCGGAAACTACAGAGACCAGGTCAGCTTCCGCGACGGAAACGCCAACACCATTGGTCCCGGAAGGATCACCGGAACAGCCCCCTCCACCGCCGGAAGCCAGGACTCCGGTGGTTGTTGTCCCTCCAACAGCCGGAAGCCAGGACTCCGCTGGTTGTTGTCCCTCCAACAGCCGGACGGTCGACCCGGAAGACCAACCTTTTGCCTGCAACGTCAAAGAAGGCGAAGGGCAAGTCGCGCGTTCCGGTGGAGATCTCCCCCTTCCACCGGAGTGGGAGAAATCGGGGCCCATGTGCTCCGACTTAGGTTAGTTAGGCTTTAGATTTCCTTTTCTTATTTCTTGGGCTTGGATTTCGGATCAGCAATGATTAACGATGGGGCCCCAAGTGCATCCGGCTGCTGACAGAATCGACTGCCCATTTTTGTAATTAGAATAGGAATTTCGGAGACGGAACTGTTCCGTGATTTGTGGACCTGAGATCCGATCTGGAACTTTTCCAGATTTCTCGGATCTTTTAGATAAGATCTAGCGGGTTTCTTGTAGATGGCTAGAAGGAAGGCTAAGTTTAGAAGGACTTAGTTAGTACTTAATAGTGAGGTTTTGACAAAAACCTTTCATCTTGTTCTTCTCACTTGGAAATATACATTACCTATTTGCACTAGATTTGCTACCTTGTGTTTTGATGTGACGTGTGGAACTTGTGAGCGACGGATCCATTCTTGAGGGTGTGGTTGTATAAGTGATTCTTCTGGAATAGTGTAACTCAGTTGTTTTGCCGGAGGGGGAAGCTATCTAGATCGGTGTCGGGAGATCGCCTGGGAGAGCTAGAGAGAGCTATTGCAGAGGTGTTCCTGGTAGTCTCCAGGGTCCGGAAGTAGCCAGGAGGGGGAGAGATGAACTGCAGAGGTGTTCCTGGTAATCTCTAGTATACGGAAGAATTCGTATTAAATTGGATTCCGGTTAATACTGGAATTCTCCTCGAAGATAGGAAAAAAGCCTGACACCAATATTTAGACGGAATACCCATAGTGAACAGTGAGCCTATGTTCCGGAGAATTGCAATCGTACCCACCGGAATGTCGTTGTAGTCCGGACCTGTGTGTGTGTGACCGCATCTGGAAGGCCTTCCGGATGTCGTGAGAGTCTAGTCCGGCATCAGCAATCAAATCACCAGTTAGCAGAATAGGGAGAGTGGTGTTCGATCACTATAAGTTCCGGACATTGGGTGCCTAGCCACTCAAAGTCACAGGGCAGTGGAAAATCCAGCCACTTATACAAAACAGGATGAGCGGACTCCGGCCACTCGCTTAAAAACTCCAGGAGACTCTCTGAGGAGGAACAGAGATAAATTAAACTACCCTTCCCCGGTCCGGAAATTGCATTCTGGACACGGCTGTACAACCTCCAGACTCTAGAAGGATCCGGACCTAATCTACGTAAGTAAAGACGATAGCTAACTAGTCAACGAATTGTTGTGATAAGTTCAGTAATCCGGAGTATTTGGAAAATAACATTAGGTCTCTGTGGGAACGAAACCGGAGCGGTTACTTTGGAAAGCACTTAGTGACGATTGGGTGCATTCCGGAGGGATACTGTCTCTACGAACTGCAACAGGTTATCACCAGTTACCATTGATGACAAATGACCGGCTGAAGACTGTATACTAGGGAGTTGATCACGATGAAAGAGATCAACTCTACCATTGGAAGTTTCTTCCATTTGGCCTCAAGAACGCACCCGTTGAGTTTCAGAGGATGATGGACCGGGTGCTGACCGGTTTATCATTTGCCCTATGCTACATTGATGATGTTATCATTCTTAGTAGCATTATACAGGATCATGTGAGGCATCTTTAGGCGGTGTTTGAGAGGTTACAAATGTGAGGATAGCGCTTGCACCATGGCAAGTGCAAGTTTTTCCATGACTGTTGCCATATTTGAGACATTTGATTGTTCCTAGAAGTCTTAGCGGGAAGCAGGCCAAGGTGGATGCGTTGCAAAAGAATCATGCCCAACCTACGTGCCACGGCTTCGAGCATTTTTTGGCTTAGGGAATTACTATCACTGGTTTGTCAAGAACTTAGCTTGATTGCTAAGCCGTTGACTATTCTCACGGAGAAGGATGAGCCATGGACTTAGGGTCTGAAGGAACAACAGGCATTTGCTACTTTGAAGCTGAAGCTCAATTCAGTGCCTATGCTGCGTCCTCCAAATGCTACGCGATCCTTTCATTTGCACACAAATTGGAGTGTTGTGGGATTGGGGGCAGTGTTGATTTAGGAGGATGATGAGGGACGAGAGTACATTCTGACCATCAGCCTTGAAGTGGCTCATGGAATCTAGAAAGTCTTTCTTGAAAACACTATTTGATGATAACCTTCTTCGGGACCATATGGATTATCATATTTAAACATATTAAGTTCACAATAAAATAAAATGTGAAATTGGCAATTTTGAACCTCCACTCCTTGTACGCTTGTTTTGAATATGCTACACCCGTTCTCTACCTCTAAAAATTGGTGGAAAAGGAACTAACATCATGCTTAACACAATGGTGAAGGATTTAGACCTTGTGTAATGCAAAAGTTTGATAGTAAGTGAAGTCAAAGTCTGCTCATTCAATCAAAGCATGGAAAAAAATGAACCATTTTCTTGAGTTTAACCCCTAAATTTCCAAGAGTCCCCTCGGGGGACTCTAAAAGGTTCGGGCAGGTTTCTATGGTGTCATTTTATATCAATTTTCATTGAAATTTTTTAAGTAGATGGACAGTACTAAAAGCTTTATGTGGGTCCAATTTTTCCTAAATCCGACATTTGATGAAAAAGTTATAGGGTTTTGAAGTTCAAATGGGGAGAGCGGGCAACTCCAAAAACTTTTGCTAGGACACTTTATTGAATGTGATATTTTCAATACTAGCTAATAATATCATTTCCTTTTGAATTGTTAAAAAATTCTTGTGTATAGTGAAAAAAGCACATAAATCCAAGTCAAACATTTTCACACATTATCGCACATTGTTGGGCAAGGTACCAAAAAGCTTCTTCTTTTTCACATAAAGCTTTGAGATCATCATATTTTTTTACTTTTTATTTTATTTGCAGCATTATGAGGTGTAAATTTTCTTATTGACCATTTGGATTCTCATTCTTAAAGATATTAAGTTCACAAAAAAATATAACGTGAATTGACAATTTTGGAACCTCCACTCCTTGCACAATTTTTTTGGATATGCTACACTCTTTTTCTGCCTCTAAAATTGGAGTACAAGGAACTAATATCATGCTTAACGTGATGGAAATGAATTTAGACCTTGTGCAGCGCAAAAATTTGACACTATAGAGTTATCCGCAAAGTACCCCAAAATCCTCAGTTTCTAACCTGTAAAATGGAAAAGCCAGGGTCGCCGAGTCCACTGGCAGGGTTTCACTGTAGACCTAGAATAGAACACTGGATAGACTAGTTTTTGAGCCTTAGAATTCCCAAACTCGAGTTTGTGCCTGGCTTTTATTTTAAGCAATCATTGACCCTTCACATCATGCATAACTCTAGGATGTAGGATACATGCCAGAGTGTCATGACGTTCATGATTGTTCTTGTTTTTTTTTGGGAGATTTGTGCCACTTGTGCCATAAATAACACCTCCTCAAAACCCTCAAACCCTGAATTTTTTTCACAGGATTACTTTGCGGCTACACTCAAATACAGGTTAGATTCTCTTTTGCATGAAAAAAGGAGGACAAAAGACTGGTTCCATTTACAAATAACTCATATGTGAAGTCAAAGTCTGTTGATCCACTAAACGCAAGGAAGAAAATGGACCCTTCACTCTACTTCAAACACAATAATATTACAATCTGTGTGGTCAAACTTTATGAAAAAAAATTATGTAAGTTACTAAACCCCTAAAGGACCAAGTGTCCAAAAAAGGCTTTTTGAAAAATCGGTCAGGTTCCTATGGTGTCAATTTCCAACATGCCACTTTGAAATTTTTACTTTAGAAAGACATTACCAAGAGCTTAGTGGGAAAACAATTTTTTCCTAAATTGGACATTTGATGAAAATGTTATAGGGTTTTGAATTTAAAATGGGGAAGGCGGGCACCTCGGGCACCTCCAAATTTTTTTGATAGGACACTCTATTGAAAGTGAGATTTTCAGTACTCGCAAGTAATATTATTTCCCTTCATGTTGTCAAAAAAAGTTCTTGTCTTTAGTGAAAAATAGCATACCAACCCAAGTCAAACATTTTCACACATTGTCACTCATTGTCGGGCAAGGTACCAAAAAAACTTCTTCTTTTCCACATAAAACCTAGGTATCTTCATATTTTTCACTTTTTATTTTTAACACAACAATATGTAATGTAAACCTTCTTATTAACCATTCGGATTATCAATCAAAAACATATTAAGTTCAAAAAAAATTAAAGTGTGAATTAACAATTTTCGAGCCTCCACTCCTTGCACACTTGTTTTGAATATGCTACACCCCGTCTCTACCTCTAAAAATTGGTGTGTAAGGAGCTAACATCATGCTTAACAAGATGGTAATATATTTAGACCTTGTATAGTGAAAATTTTTGACACCAACTGAAGTCAAAGTCTGCTGATCCACTAAACGCAGGGAAGAAAATGAACCATTTGCTTGACTTCAAACACTATAATCTTTCAATCCGTGCGGTCAAAGTTTATGAAATTTTGAACATGTATTACTTAATAAGCCTTTATTGAGATCCTACGGTCAGAACTAAAAATCAAAGTTTTTGTTACCTTCTTTATTCATTGCACTAGAATCCATTAATTTTGAAGTGTTTTTGGTGTAAAACTGTCTTGGTACCTTAGGGGTTAATAAGTCTCTTTTGAGATCCTACGGTTAAAACTAGAAGTAAAAAAAAATTGTTTCATCCTTACTCATTGCACTAAAACAAGCAGTTTTGAAGTGTTTTTGGTGCAAAATTGTCAAAGAAATTCAGAGGTTAAACACAATAATTATCATATCCATGTAGTGGATTGTAGCCAAAAAAATATTCTAAGTTCATCTATAAGTTTTTTCAAAGACCTTATGGTTTAAAGTCCAAAATTGTACTTCGAAATTGGATTTTCTCGCCACTTAGTAGTGGCGATTTCGGAGTGTTTCTTGTGGGATAATGGCTTGGGCTCTTAGGGGTTAGAGCAGCTCCACCGCCGGGCCCCATCCCGACAGACCTGCCTGGTTTGTGGGGTCCGGGGTGCATGGCTCCTCCACCGCGGGCCCGGGGGACTATAGGCCTCCATAATTTTTGGCGTTTTTTTTAAGAGCAACAGGATAATGGCGCGTTTTGGCGGCCTCCTCGAAAACTACACCGGGCGCGACTACCAACGAAGATCTTCCGTGTGTGGCATTTACAGGGTTCCAAAAAAATTTCAGTTCTGCGGTGCAAGATTCCTCCGTGTGCGTCACTCCGGGCCCGCATTCCAAGTTCTTTTGGAACCATATTTCCCCGGTTTCCAGGCCTCTGAGTGGAGATGCTCTTAGTCCGTTGGAATCTTACTTCTCCATTGATGTCCTCAAGATGCACTCAAATTTGTGGCATCTTTGCCTCAATTTATAAAGAACTCCTAAATTCAGGAAGTAAAAGAAATCACTTGCAATAACAGGCAGGAGATTCAAGATCCACGGGAAGCTCGCTGAGATGATGCCACGTAGTCAGGTGCAGATGAACCCATTAATATGGCCTACCATGAAAAGAGGACATAGTAGGGCCCCCTCAAATGTGGGAAGCTGCACCCATTATCCCCATAATCCCACTACAACCTCCCCTCTGCAACCCATGATCCCCCTTCATCCCAACCCCGCATTTCCATGCCAACTACATTGGTTCAACCTCCAAACCCCACAGCCCTCCTCATGTCATGTCATGTCATGTCATGTTCTGTGGGTAGTGGGGATATTCCCAACTGGGATGATTTCTAAGCTCCCTCCACATTTGATACTAGAAATAGATAAACTGACCCACTAAATCTGGACATGCTTGGGTCCTTGATTTTAGCTGTACTTTCAAATGTTGTCCCTCCTTGGACACATGGAATGCAATGGGGTGATTGCATTAGTGCTTCCATAAAGAGGAGAGAGCGGGTGAGATAGAGGGCGCCAGAAATTAGTTTGGCTTGAGGAAAATTTCACAGCAAGAGTTAAAATTTTGTGCATTGTGTAAAAAACTGACACTCTTTTATAAAAATAGACACAGAAATTTAGATCACTAGAAGAAATAATAACAATCCTTATGTTCACTGTTTGAATCGATACTTTATATAAAATGGAATTTTTTTTTAACTAAAAATTGAAAAAAAAAATTGTGTGATTCGGACCCCTGCTTGTGATGCTTTCAGCAGTTATCCACTCAGCACTTGGCTACCCAGTGTTTACCGTGGGCACGATAACTGTTAAGGTTGGATGACCTATAACCACCACGAACCCCATAATGGAGACGCTAAAGTGTACCAAAACCACCACAGACCCACCCCAGACCCACCCCATTTCCGAAATTTTAGGAAGTCATTTATGATTGGGTGTCAATTCATGATTGGTTCAAAGCTGCCGGTTTTTAGTCAATGCAGAAGTGGTTATTGGTACAACTTAGTGTGGAAATAGAGAGTTTTGTATGTCGAGGAATGGGTCACGGCTTACTATCCACTTTGAAAATTTGTAGCAATTTCAATATGAAGAAATAAATGGTCACGACAATTGCAATATTCATGAAATCCTATTTTGAATTCCCAAAAAATGTCTTACCACATATACAAACGCTATAAATAGGTCAGCAAGCTTAAGTTGGTGGTTATAGGTTCCAACCTTACACCAGAGATGCGTCCTTCCCGGTCCTCTCGTACTAGGGAAAGGTTCATTCAATGCTCTAACGCCCACACCGGATATGGACGGAATTGTCTCTCGACGTTCTGAACCCAGCTCACGTACCGCTTTAGGGGCGGTTTACACTATAGACCAAGAGCCGTGACCAAGGAAAATGGATTAATTCCATGGTCACACTTCATGGTCACACTTCCATGGTCACACTTCATAAAAATGTCATTTTTTTAAAGCCCTTGGGTCTCTCACTAAGTGTAAACCAAACTTGGACCGGGAGGAATGACCATGTACTAAAAAGTGGGCGTGCTGATTTTTTTTAATGAATGCCTTAAAAGGGAAATATTGCCTAAAATAACAAAGAAAAATAAAACAAGCCAAAAAGACAAAAAGGGTGGCCGCCATTGTATCTACAGTAACATTGGCCCCCCTCCCAACAAAAAAAAACAAAAAAAACAATTTAAAAATAATAAAACAGCATTTCAGGCCCAGGGTCTCCTCGTTTCAGCAATGAGAGAACCCTTTTAGCCTCTCTCACCGTAAAATCCAGGGGACCCTCCAACATTATCCATTAGGCCTATTTCTAGGCGTTTTGAGGACCTCAACTCCTTTGGTCACTTTTCTTTTTTCCTCGTAGTGTAAATCCAAGTCATTCTGGGACGAGTTGATGGAGCCAATCACAGATTTTAGAAGGTCATGGGACGAGCTCTTGGTCCGTAGTGTAAACCGCCCCTTAATAAGCGAACAACCCAACCCTTGGAACGTACTTCCGCCCCATGTGGCGAAGAGCCGACATCGAGGTGCCACACCTTCCCGTCGATGTGAACTCTTGGTTTTGGATATCTTAATCACCTTTGACCCTTAAATGTTAGTTGGGAGTTGTATATACAAGCACGTATTTTACTATGTGGAAGACATAAAATGTAATGAATTTTAGCAAGGGTTACACATTTGGATTAAAGATTCTTCAAACAACATCTTTCATTTGGATGTCATTTCAATATTCAAACTTATGACACGATACATATAGAATATTGTGGCCACAAGCGGGTGAGATTAAGGGTTCATAAAAAATTGGACAATTATCCTACATCACATGAATTGTGATGGTAAAGAGTGGCAACTTTGCATAGTGTAAAAATTTCATTTTATTAGGAAAACTTAGGGTGTTGACTTTGTAAAATGAAGGTGAATGTAGTTGTCTTAAATGCTACAACTTTCAATATGTGCGGTCAAATTTTTATTCTTAAAAAATTGGATATGTTCTTCTAAGTAACACATACCATGTCTCTATGATTAGAAGTGGAATGAGATCCTCATTGTTTGTAAATGTGCTATGAACTAGTATTTCAGAAGTTCTTTTTTCTAAAAACATAGTTGTAGTCCTTTAGGAGTTAAAGTTGATTTGATTGAAAATGCTTCATGTCATGTGAGTTTTTTATGGTTTATATATGAAAAAGAAATTTAAACTTGCACCAAATTTAAAAGTAAAGAACAATATAGGAGTCCTCCATTTGTCATGGGTACTCTTCAGTGTTTGTTATGCTAGCATGGACTTCCATTACAGGTTTTTTTTGTGGTAAACACTAATTTTAGAAGCTTGCTTGATCACAGTAGAATACATTTCAGTATTTTATATATTCGTATATTTCTTATTGGCCTATGCTTGTATAAAAAGTGTTATTGGCTTAATTTCCAAGATTCAATAAGTCCTGAAATAGCCTATGAATTGAGGTAATTGTGGAACAAAAATTTAATTAGGTAAATCTTTTCCCCTCGATTTTAAAGATTACCGAATGTAAAATTTGGCAATTAAGTGGTCCTTTAAAATTAAAATTAGAACTGCCTTGTGATGATGGGGCACTATTTTCTAACGGGGTTAAGAATGGCATCTCATGGGTTTAATGTTTGGTGAATCATGAAGCCTAAAGTGCAAATGCCAACAAGACAATACCAAAACACAGTACAATGAGGGGCTTGGACTCCAATTTGCATTTGGATGTACTGGGAGCCCATTGAATAAGCCCGAAGGATCAGCCGACCATGGACATGTATGCCAGATTACGTTAATGCCAGAATATTGTACCACCTGTCAATTCCACAGGAAAGAAGCCAGTTCTGCGGATGATCAGCATGTACCATTAATCAGCATTTTTAGCGATTTCTTCGGTTGCCATACTAGTCACCACAGGAATTCAATAATCACAAAAAATTGGATACTATTTTGTCTTCTGAAGATCAGCCATGATAATATCTGATCCTATTGTGTGCAAGCCATGCAAACTTTATGCCATTACAAAAATGAAGTTGGTGGGGGCATTTCCTCCACTTGTCAGATGTAAGTACTGAAAACAAAACATTCAGTTTAAAGAATTATAGCTAATAAGCAGTAAAGGAAACTGTGATTAAGTTGACGTGCATTTAATTTTCTGTGGGTTTTTCTTCACAATAATGTTGTTATTTTTATCCCTTCTTTTACATTCATCTATGTCTCCGAAGTGCAACTTTCCTTGGCAGTGGCAACATGAGTTCAGAGCTGCATCAGAGAACTTTGCATCGAGTGGTCATAATGATGATCTTGACTGAGGGAAATGGAGTAGGTTTTCTATGGGTTCTTCTTCTGGCAACTTCATTCCCTTGTCCGAATGCACCTCAAGGGGTTTGAAGTCAAAGTCCCGGCTCCATGTGTGCCAAAAACTAAGGTTAGATGACCTATAACCACCAACTTAAGCTTGCTGACCTATTTATAGGGTTTGTATACATGGTAAGACATTTTTTGGGAATTCAAAATAGGATTTCATGAATATTGCAATTGTCGTGACCATTTATTTCTTCATATTGAAATTGCTACAAATTTTCAAAGTGGATAGTAAGCCGTGACCCATTCCTCGACATACAAAACTCTCTATTTCCACACTAAGTTGTACCAATAACCACTTCTGCATTGACTAAAAACCGGCAGCTTTGAACCAATCATGAATTGACACCCAATCATAAATGACTTCCTAAAATTTCGGAAATGGGGTGGGTCTGTGGTGGTTTTGGTACACTTTAGCTTGTTGGTTATGGGGTTCGTGGTGGTTATGGGTCATCCAACCTTATGTGTTGTTGCAGGACCTTAGGCAAAGATACAGGGCAATAAGCCCCAGGAGATGATTTGTTTTTAACAAGTATGAATCTTTATAATACTAATTATAGAAATGTTTTATTCAACAGGTGCTGGGTATATTTCTTTCTAAAATGAGATCATAATGAGAGAATGGTAAAAGACTGAGTGAAGCTGTAGCCTTGCCTTGACTCTCTACCAAAAATTAGGCTATTGAAATTAAAATTAAGTAAAAAATGAAAGAGTATACCCCGTGTGACAAAACCCACAAAGGCATCTTAGGAAAAACAAGCTTGTGTCAAAAAATAATAATAATAATAACAATAATAATAATAATAATAATAATAATAATAATAATAATCTTAGGAAAAACATGATAATTTGTTCACTGGAGTTCTAAAGTTATTTTGGGCATTGCATAACAAATCAAGGGGTACCAAAGCAATCTTCAACAAGCAGATGCTTATTTCATCCAATATTTTTTTAAGATCATGGTTACTTTCCTATTTAAAATCAATTTTTGGGGGATTTTCATATCTGTAAAATATTCTTTGGTTTTTGGTATTATTAGGTGGAAAAAACCTCCTACATTAGTGAAAGAATTATCAAGTAGTAATGTCATACAAAAAAATAGAAGCGTATATTGATTGTAGAATGGACTATCACCTCCGATGCGGCCACATGAGCCGCACTTTTTGCCCGCCCAACAATTAGTGGGGATGAGAGGTAATCCACCTGCGGGCCTCACCCGGCAGCCCGCCATTTGTTGCGTTGTTGGCAGGGTGGTGCTGGTCCCTATAGATTCATGGCCACCACTAAGCGGTGGCCATATGACCCAAAGCTTGCATTTACTTGTGCCAACAACCCGACTACGCGACTTTTACACTCAACAACTAGCAATGGGACTCTCCCCGACTAGCGTTGTGGCATCACCTCCAGCAAGCGGGAGCAAGGGCCTTGCCGACGCTATCATTTATTGACTTGCAGTGGATGAGGTACACATGCTCTCACGGACCCATTCTTTTTTGGGAACCAAGCATAGATGCTATTCACCATACCTTAAAGGACCATGACTATATTTATGTAAAAAACATTCAAAACTATTGTTAAGACTGCCAATACAACACATTCACAAATTATGATCTCATTCCACTTCTAAGCGTAGATCTTATTATGTAGTGTACTAATGAACATATCTATATCTAGAATAATTTTTTACCACAACGATTCAAGGATTGTAGCATTTGAGACAAGTTTGACGTTGTTTGTGCACCTTGATTTAATAAGGTCAACACTAATAATTGAATTGGACAAGTACGTTACATATAGGCTGATGGTTAAAAGTGGCAACTTTGGAGTGTAAGAAATCTAGTTATATAAAAAGATTTATTTTTTTTAATATCTTTCTTGATATCTTATTCCAATCGGTGAACATGAAGAATATAATTTTTCTTGAGGTAGAAAAAAAGTGAAAAATCTTAATTTGTGTCTATTCCTATGAAAAATGGAAGTTTTTTCTGCACTCTGCCCATAAACTTTGACTCCTCTTGGTGTGAAAACTTGGCATTATTTATTTATTTGTTGTAAAATCTTGAAGGAAGTTACCTTGGTTAGTTGTACCAAAAAAATTAAGATTATTTTTTGTGAGAATTTGTAAACTACACAAACTACCCATCCTCCTACAAAAATTTCTTCAAGTAGCATAACTTTTTCATTGCATGCCAAATTTGGAAAATAAAATAAAGAAATAAAAAATGGTATACTTCAACAAAACTTTTGGTAGTGCGCATCTATGGTAAAAACTTCAAAGAGAACTTCAAAGAGAACTCTTAAAAAATGACACCGTAGAACCTACCCATGTTTTTTAAAGCCCATTTGGGACATTTGGTCCTTGAGAAGTTAGATACAATTGGATATATTTTTTCAGAATATCACAAAATGCCCACTTTACAACCTTAAAAAATAAGGCACTTGTCAATACTACAATTTCTAATGAAATCATTATTCTTCAGCTTGGAAACCTTTGTAATGAGTATCAAACAGGATGAAGAAGGAAACCAAGAAGAGAAGACATGGTTTGCAATACGTACTTTCCCTTCACGTCATTGTGGGCGCTAAGAGCCTATGAGAATGAGTTCATAGTGCGTAAGTTCAATGCAATCAATTCTGTCACTCTGATCAAGGAAGTCTGCCTTGTCTGTTTTCTTTGTAAACTTGCGACTTTTGCTCTGATTGACTGCATAGTCAGTAAAAGTAGCACCTGCAGTTTGCACTTTGAAGCCAGAATTTGATTGATCAGCTTCTAGTAAGTGCCTTTATTGGAGTATGGGAATGGATGAGTGAACAAGAAGCAACAATATTACATTTATAAAAAAAATTACAACGTGCACATTATCCCCAAATGTAATATACGGGCACCTGTATGGCAACATGCAAAACAAGGATTGAGTTTTGTTTGCAAGAGCCTGAGAATGCCATGGCTCATGTTTCAAATATAAATCAAAACTAAATTATTACCAATCATAATGGGAAGAAAATTAATGAATCATATTTGAAATTAACCCATACATATTTTAGCGTACCCTTCCACCACTTTTGTGTTAATAGAGGTTATTGTAAAGTATGGCCAGAAGAGGAAACACAACATACAACTCTCTCACTCTCTAATTTTTTTTCTCCCAACTCATATCCCAAAATTGTAGACCAATGTAATTTGAAACTACATCCATGTCACAAGGGATCTCCTCCAAGTCTTACCATGATCCTCCATACCTACATGCACAAAATACCAATGGCTTGTATGACCACAACATAAGCTGCACTCGTGAGCATAAATTTATGGACTGTGAAGCATCCTTCCAATTTGTGTAGACTGTAGCGTTGTTGGTGAGTTGGTAAGAGATTTATGGGCAAGCTTTAATTAGTACATGACATGGCACCTAATTAACCTTGACTCCCTCAAAATATGCCAATTGTAGAGATTATACATGCCAAAATCATGAAGAGGTGTGTATAGCTTATTATACACATAAGTTGTACACACCACAATCTTCTCAATACAAGTGATGATACAGTTAGAGAAGTCTTTGGAGGCAAGGGTTGAGAGCATGTCTAAAGACCATGCACCCAATTTGACAAAGATACATCAAGTACGCCGATTGTAGTGGGCAAAGAAGTGCAAGCATGCAAATTAGGAGTTTTGGGCTCATGTCATTTTTTTCTAATGAGTCCAAATTCAATCTTTTTGGTTTGGATGGGCGTCAATGTTGTTGGAAAAAGAGCCGCAAATGTCTTTTAGATCAGCATGTGTAATCTACAATCAAACATGGGGGAGGAATCATATTGGGTTGTATAAGTTGGGAAGGAGTTGGCAAGCTTCACCTGGACATGACAATGACCCAAAGCATACCGCACATTATGTTGTAGATTGGTTGCGTGCTCAAAAACTTCTCTTTCTTGGACACCCTCCACAATCACATTACCCGAATCCAATAGAACATCTTTGGAATGAATTAGATCGTCGTCTAAGAAGGTCTAAGAAACCTACTATTAAAAGTGACTTATAAGAGAAGATCCAAGAAATTTGGTACAATATAGAACTTGATGTTTTTAGGAAGCTTAAACGCTCTATGCCTCAAAGAGCTCTTGATGTCTACTAAGCAAGAGGTGGCTAGACAAGGTGGTAGTGTTTGTGAGTGTTTATTGAGTTGTATAGTTGTTTTGTAATGTATAGTCTTGTTTTCTATAGTTGATATGTAATAAAAATCAGTTTGAGCATAAAGAATCGTACAATAGTGTTGCACATTTGAGTTATTGAGTGTTTTTATAATTCATATTTTCATTGAAAACTTTGTGCTTAATGCTTGTTGCAACTATATGTTCTAGTGGTTGGGTTCTTGGTATTTTATGAGAGTTCATGTAGATTTGGTAGCTGATTTTCTAAAAAATAAATTCTTGTACAACTACTTCTGCTTGCCACTATATATGGCAAACTGTGTGATTTTTTATAGTGTACAACTAAGAGATCTCCAACCCTTCACCTAACAATTATCCATAGTGTATTAGCCATATTTTCGAGAGGAGCCACAAATTTGTGTGTCCAACTTTAATCCTTCATCTTTGTTTGAAGTGCACTTGTAGGGATGCTCTAATCGTAACTTCTTGTTTGATGTACAAGTGTCACCCTTTGGAATTCCATTCTCAGCATCCAAAGGCTCGAAGGAATTTCAAATATTACTTCTATTTCCATAATTCTATGTTTCTAACTTAGAATATATGAAAATCGACTGAAAAATCACAAGTTCAGAGGGCAAACATGATTACTAAATTTAGACAAATTTGAGAGAAGACACTAACCTTTTAAGGACGACAATGTATTTGTACGTGGCATATACACCTTTTTTTGAAAGTGACGATGGTCCGATGCGGAATCCCTCCAGTGGATCGCAAATACTCATCCACACAAACCAGGTGAGTACTTTTTATGCAAAAGTATGGTGAAAATATTGGTTGGCCCGTACATAATCTCCGTTCCTGAGAAATGCATGAGGCTCTAGCTCAATGTCTCACTGCATTCGTCGGAAGAGCATAGATCCACACAAGTTTCTAGAGTTTGTGCATCAAGGAGCGATGAATTATTGGTACAACTATTTGCAAATTACTTCAAAAGTGACCATCTATAGGCCTCTTGTGCTTAAAAGATTAATGACATTTATAATTTTAGTATCCACTTGGAATCACTTGCAATTGGTTCACTATTTGTTTTGGCAGTGTATTGGCGGGGGAGTTTGAACTTGACAGACTCTCTATTGGATTTTCCCAATGCCTGTTCTCAGAGTCCTCATGCTTAGGGGTTCAGTCTCCTCTGAGATAGTTGTCTTTGACCTACACAGAGTGAGACTCATGGAAGAAGAAATGAAAACGAATACCTGCCCGGTAGTTGAACCAAGGACGCCAGTACAACCCCGCAGGAACAACAACCACTATTCTATTCAACATCAACAAAACATGCAGCACGTAGATTTCTAATTCCAACACGAGCCAAGGAACCCAAGAGAAAGCAAGCAAGAAGTCCTCACATGAATGCACACTGGTAGAGACACAAGTCCTGCGAGCAAGCTCTTGCAGCAGCACCAGTAGCAACAGGCATCATTGCAATTCAACAGCACAAATGGTGGCCCAAGGAAGCTAGGCCCGATTCGCCAACGCTACTCCCTCTTCGAAAAGGATTCATGCTCGCCAGAGATGATCAGTCCGTCAGTCAAGCCGCCCACTATCGCATCGAAGGAATGTAGAATAGGGGCCCTACTTCAGGACACAGGAGAGTTTTTATGTGTGCTCGCGCAGCGCATTGCTTATTGCGGAGGTTGGCTGCCGCACCACTACGTGATCCACGCCGCATCCTTTAGCTTTGCTGCTGTGCTTTGTCGGATTCCCCTTTCCCTGGTTGTTTATCATGTACGACGCCTTGTTCAAGTCATTCCCCAGTGATTTTCCCCTCGGTCGGGTTTGTACGCTCATGTCTACACGGCTTTTGCTCTAGTTCTGCTTCGGTACGACCAAGGTGGTGGAACGCGTACTTGGATTGACGACGGGCATTTGAAGCGTACTCCATGAAGGACCAACCTTGCCTTTTTAATTCTAAATGACTTGGTAGTGAATTGTAAACGAGCAATAAAGTTTCACTTAAAAGTATTAAAAGTAGGAGTTTTTAGTGATGGTTTAGAAAGAGAGGTTTGTGGAGATCTCAAACAAGAGCATGATTGTATCTTGGTTACTTTTAAAACATTATGCTTAAATACAAGATGGACCCTCCAAAAAAATGGATGAAATAAAAGAATGATCATCTAACATATAATGGAAATTTCAAATGTGTTGGATTAGAAAACACACATATATGATATAACAACCACTCAACATGATGTGGCAAAGGAAAGGGTTGTAAATAAAGAAAAAGACAAAGATAAAACTACTTGCAAAACTAGGGGGTTGCATTGGGTACTCACATTACAACAGAATCACAATGTACACGATTCTTTTAGATTGTAAAAGTACCGGCCACACTTGTAACAAACAACTACAACTTCCAACAAGGAAACGCTCTCGACAGAAGAAGGAAGACCAAAATCTTTCCAAGGTGAAGAGAGTTGTGAAATGTGGACTCACTTCTAGAAAGGAAGACGCAGGAAAACAAAAAGGGACTGAAAATTTTCCACAACCCTCATAAACTCTCCGTTAATGTTTCCACTACTGTGTCATGTCAAAGCTGTTACACAACAAGTGAAAGTGACTAGCAACATGAACTAAAGCACACTCCTTAACTCCATCTCCTCTGCACAAACTAGACAGAGTGCAGAAATATCCACTTCAGTGCAAGTACTCTGCAGAAAACCACCCAAAGCTCTGCCGCAAAAGATCAAAGGACATGACTTGACCCAACTTTTCCCCGGACCATGCACGCACGTCAGTCAGACCCTTGAAATCTTTCGGTACACGAGATCTAGAAAACAAACTCAGAGACATGCAGATAAGCTCTGATGGAAAACAGTCAGTCAGTGGTAGTATGATTATAAGTTGGTTATAAATACTACAAGTATGGTTTGGTTTGTTGTTGTTGTTTGTAAATGCATTAGGATAGATGCCGCACCTATGGAATATGCACACGGCAGCACCACATCCGAGTCTCTTCTAAGCGCTTGCAAAGAGGACTCCCTGTGTTAAAACGTACACCTATCGACGTCGAAGGTAGGTTCCACTGCTAGTACTTCACTTAAGCGGACAACCCCTCGCTCCTAAGTTAGCTTACTAAAGTTCCCGTCTCCTTCAAAGTCTCTTCGTACTCACTACAGAGTACTAGGCCAAGGAAGAAGTGTGATGATGATAATCGATTGACCACCTCTCGGACATGAATGGAAAATTAATTGCAAATCAGCTTCGGGAGTTCTCTTCATGTAGCTCATCTCGCGTGGAGGATTGACTCCGGTCCCCATTTCTCTCCAGCTCAAATGAACTTGTCCGAAAGTGTCCGCAAAAACAGAACCTCCATGAACCTGCACATCACAACAATATGACCATTGGACTAAGCTCCATGTTTCTAAGAGCTTTCAAAGACAATGCTGCAACCAAACTGCGGCTATTGTGAAGTGTAAGTGTGTGTGTGGGGGGGGGGGGGGGTTTACCTGAAGGTTTAGTCGGAGGTGGAGGTGAGGACGGAGCAGGGGCTGCTGCAGCTCGATTCAGACATGGCGGGGGAGCTGAAGTCGAAGAACGGGCCCGAGCTGTGCCCGAGGAGCTCCTCAATCATCTCCGCAGCAAACTTGTCCTCCTCCGACATACAGCTCTCGCCGGACTCCGCCGGCTCCTCGAATTGCACCTTGCGCACCCAGTTCGCAGCGTCGCTGCTCTGGCGGCCCGTCTTCTTCGACTGCCAGATCCCTAGGTTCGACTGCTCCGCGTCGAGGCAGAGGCATGTAAGAGATTGGGTCTGCACGCTCGACTTCGCGCTAGACTCCTTCTTGACCGATTGGCCGCTCTCCTGCTGCTGCTGCGACTGAAGGTACCAGCGGTGCAGCTTGGCGCTCAGCGTGGCCGACAGCATCTGCGAGCCGGGGCCCTGGGGCGAGTTGGGGTCGTAGGGGAAGTTGGTACGCGCGCGCACGCCGCACATCAGGCGCGCCGCCTCGTCGTACGCATGCGCCGCGTCCTCCGCGGTCTCAAACGTCCCGAGCCACACCCGCATTTTCCTGCAAACGCACCGAAATCACCAAAACCAAAATCATCAATAACGCTAGCACTGAATTCAAGCAATGCTGGTGAAATCAGTCGAGGGAATGAAATACCCCGGGAGCTTACAGGAGCGGGTGGCGGATTTCGGACACCCACGAGCCCCAGTGACGCTGGCGCACGCCGCGGTACCGCTGTGGCCTGCCCATGGCAAATGTGTGTGTATGTGCTCTTTCACTAAATAAGAATAAGCTCTTGCAGCGATTATATATCTAGACAAGAAGAGCGAATGTCTAGACAAGCTTCTTGCACTGATAATATTCTACACAAGAAGAGTGATAATCTAGACAAGTTATCTAGACAAGCTCTTGCAGTGACTGTCTAGACAAGAGTGATGATCTAGCTTGCATTAAAATTTCTAGACAAGTGCTTCTTGCACTGATTCTAGAAACGAGAGAGTGAGCTGAAGTAGGGAGAGTGAGTGGAATGTCAGGGAGCAGTGGGTTGCAGTTAGCTCCGCCCAATTCCAACTCCAGCTATATAAGAGTCCGCCGCCACCACAGCGACGGGAGAGAGTCTAGCACTAAAATTGTCAATACTTATTCTATTTCACCGTGCTTGATTTCACCAAGCTCTTTGGCTTTTCTGGTATTGGAAGGTCAACACACTTCTACATTTGTCTAAATTTGCGAGGGAGCACATTTTTTTCGTACGTGGAGGAAAACCGGTATTTGACAGGTTCCAAGTTTCGTCTAGTGATTCCTCTGCCTTTCGCCCTCCCTCCAAGAATATGGCTTCCACTCTAAAATTATCAGAGTTCTGCAACTTGACCGCTCTGGGTTGTAGATTTTTTTGAGAAAACTCTTATTTTTCTCGCATTTTATTCCTGAGCTCTTTCGCTGATTTCTCCGCTTGATAATTAACCCCTGTTGGACCAAGGCATTTTTGAAAAAAATCTACTCCGTTGATTATAAATTGTCAAGATTAACCTTTTGAAAATGCAACCACAGGAATTTCTTCTAAACTTATATGAGATTGTGTGATAAAAAATTGTGAATTTTGACCATCATACTAGTAAAATCATAATCTACGCAATTAACCACGCAGTCAACCGTGCAGTGAATCATGTTACTTTTTTCTTTTTATAGTTTGTAATGTAAAAACTACATTAAAATGGTTGGATTAATGCGTTATAAAGCAAGCACCAATTGCTAGTACGGGTTAAAAGATAATTGTAATCAAAGTAGAAATAATAATCCCTCAAAAGATACTTGGTTCTTTAGGGGTTAATTCAACTATACCGGTACTTTTGTGGCAATTTTTGGTCTTATGTTTTATTTTCCATTTCATTTGTTGGTTATTATTCATTCCTTTTCAACTCATGCAAATGAATTTTTTTTGTTTTACTTCAGAATTTATTATTTCCTTAAGAATTTTTTTCAGGCTAATTAACTTCTGTCGAAATTTATTCTTGGTTCGATTTTATCCAATTCTTATGAGTTTAATTTCTACGATTTACAAATCTTTCGGTTGCGATCCCAAGGGTTTTTTACTTGTTCCTTTTTTTTGGAAAATTTACCCTAACTCCTGAGCTATTTTTGGATCATTTTGGTGTTGAGCTTTTCTTCCAATCTCCATCTTGGTTTTATTTATTTTTTCATTTTACTTTCTAATTTTACTTCTCAAGACATTACCCAAGACTAAACATTCAAATATTGGATCTCATTATTCCATTTTAGTCAATGTGTTGAAATTAGAACCCCGTATTCATATGACATTTGTTTGTGTAACCTATCAACTTTGAGTGAACAAGTCAGAAATTATCCCAGCTTTATCCAAAGTCAAGAAAACTTTAACGATACATTAATACATGAGTTAGTATTTGACCAGATTGTTTTTATTCTTTCTCCTACATGTTTCAATTTTTTAATTTAGACTCACCCACTCATCTCATAAGAAAACAACACATGAGCCTTGCCACGCTATTGTTTCTGTTGGTTCCCTCGGTCCTTTGCAATTCAAACTTTGCTCTGTTTTGTGCAACCAAAAAAAACAAAAACAAAAACAAAAACAAAAAAACAAAAACAAAAACAAAAAAACAAAAAAAAAAACAAAAAAAAATTAAAAAAAATAAACTAAACTAAACTAAACAAAAAAACATGAGGAGGAGCATATTACGACAGCTTATTTTGGACCATAACTTGCATAATTCTTAGAGCATTCCCACCGGAACGCGGTCCCGATGGGCATTGATGGAAAAAGTGACAAGGCCCATCCACCGGGCGCCCTCCCACCCTTCCCCTGCACACTCCGTTGTTATGAGCGTGAAGGGTGAGGCTGGAGCGCCCGGTCCATGGCCATTGGTCACTTTTTTTTAATAATAGAATATCATCATTAATAATTTTGTCATCTTCCTACCAAGCAAGCTCATACACCGCGTAGCGGCGGGCCAAGCCTGCCTACATGACGCAATATCCACAGTTTGGGATCGACTGGGATTGATCACCCATGGGGTTGCTCCTTAGCACACAATTCCTCGACTCTCAGTCTCTCACTAAAGCACCTAATTACCGTGGTTAATGCAGTAATTAAAGATACTCCTATAACATCATAATGGGCATTGCTCATCAACAATTATAGTCAAAGCACTACTTGGCTACAAGTTAAGTTAGTTGAACATGTGTGGGTATGGATTTACCTTCCACTTTTAATGTGGCTTACCTTCACCTGGCTCATGATTAGCCCAGTGCTCACATTAACTCAGGCATTTATGAGAGCACTACCCCAGCCCAGGTCACGGGTTCTAATTGCATGCTCAAAACAAAGAGAACAGTGAGTGGAGAAAAAGGTCGGCCCCTTAGTTCAGCTACCAGAGAACAAATCTGTCCTAAATTAACGGTGACATGGTCAAATTAGTAGAGTGCTGGGGTTTTTTCTTTTTCTTTTCTTTTCTTTTTTTTTTTTCTTTTTTTTTTTGGTTTTTTTTTTTTGACACAAGTAATGAGAGCCTTTACTGCGAAGGGAGGGGAAAGAAAAAACATGAGGCCCAGGCCAACCCTGCCAGGTGCTGGGCTTTCTTTTGACTAGAAGTAATTCATCATTCTAGTGGATATCTTGTTCCTTTATGGCTTTGTATTACACTTTGTCCTTGCTTGCTAAATTATGAGGTAGTTTGAGGCTAGCTTATATGCTCTATTAAGTTTTTTTAAATAATTTGTATCTTGAAAGGTACAATATGAATTTAGGTGCAGCTATAGACTAGATTCATTTGCTAGCACCACTCCTAGCACCAAGTGCATGTAGATCCAAATTCTTGAATGTTTTTTCGTAGATATTTATTCACTATTACCAAACTTTGGCGTAGAAAGTGGACACATCAAACATTTGCCTTTGGCGCAGTCCTAGGTATTTTGCATTGAGATTTCATAACAAGGTCTCTTGGATTTCTTGAATTCATGTCATTTCTATAATCTGGTTATGTAAGAATTAGTCTTCCTAAATTATCCTCTATGTTTTCAAACAGCAAGTATATGTTTTTTGTGATCATTTTGCTAAGACTAATCGGTTAACCCTTTAAGGACAAAGGGCCTGTAGATGGTCATTTTTGAAGTGATTTGTAAATAGCAAATCGGTTAATTCAGTGGAGCTTGGTCCACAAACTAGGATAACTTGTATGGATTTGTGCGCTTCTGACAAATGCATCGGAGTGTGACGGGCTAACTGTAGTGATTTACGTGAAGTGGGCAATGAAATTTACCCTCTATGTAGATGATGATCTATTACACTCGTCAATTCTCCGAGGCCTCGTGAGCTTGTAGGACCTAAAAGGTTAAAGGTTGCTATCTTTTCAAATTTAACTATTAAACTTTACAACATGGTAGTGGGGAAAAAACACTAGCACCTCAAAATAGACCAGATTCGGTTTCAAAAGTCAGTAAAAAGTTCCAGAGGTGCTCTTCTTTAACCAATTCTGTAAAGGAAAGAGTTGTGTACTCACCTCAAAAAAAAGTTCACCCAGAACACTCAATGCCACCAATAATCCATAGGAGTTGGGCAATTCTTTTAGTGAAATGGGCAAACGTGTGCACTATTGAACAATCTCCTACTACGTTGCACAAGAACTTTCACTCTCCTACTCCTTTGTGCTATCCATACACCCAACTTGTGCACATACCTAGCATTGCATTTTGCTTCTTGTTGTTAGCACATATGTCGGACAAATAAAAAAAAGAAAAAGAGGAATTAGTTTGCGCAATAGCATGCGAGGGTGACTGTAAAGCTTGGTCTTCACTGGTGGTGGTGATAGCCATGAAATCTATCAAAAAGCAATCCTATATCAACACTTCTGTCACTCTCGTACCATGTGCCACATGTTAGAGCATCTCCACCCTTGACGGGGAAATTTCCATTGTAAATCGGGAGATCCCCGTCAAGGGCGGGAATTGTTGGCATGCTAAAGTGAAAAGAGCGCACCGCTACTGAGAGTGAAACGGTGTATGTGACGGATGATGACGTGAACTCACGGCTGGGAGAAGTCGCAGCCTCACAAGTCATTGCACGTGGCGGAAAAAGCAAGCCATTAAGGACAAGGGAAAATGAAGTACCCAAGGCATATGGAGTGGATTTCCCGTCTTGGAGCTGAAAAGGCACCAAACTATGCCCCGGTGGAGATGCTCTTACTTTTTGCTCTGTAGCAAAAGCTAGTACAAATGGGGTTGTTTTTTAACCCTTTAAAGGCGAGGCCGGAGCAACTGTGGGTGGAATATACCTGTTGCCTTGATGGCTGACAGAATAATCTATGACCCTAGTAGATTCTACCCATGGTTGCTCCGAGCCTCCTACTCATAGGGTTGAACCCTCAACTCAACACCTTTTTGATGAAGTATAGAGTACCAAAAATCACACCATTTCTACTACTCTTGTCACCATGCATTGTATAAGGTGGATCATCTATACTAATTTACACCACGCATATGCATTTCAAGTTTCAATAAGGTGGGCTAGTTTCAAAAAAATGCATGTAAGTTCCAAAGTTCCTAACTTGAACTACTCTAGCCTGCACAATACAAAGTGAATGGTGTACAAAATATAGATGCCGTTGACTCCAACAAGTCATGTATGAGTTAATGGAATTTGGGAGAACTCTCTATTGATGCTCGTCTATGTAGTGTGCAGAAATTGGCCGGTTTTTTCTTTGCTTGGTCCTTGCCTTCATAGGCCTGCTGAGGGGAATGTTCTTAGAGGTCTTAAGTAACCCCATTAATCCTTTTCTTCAAGCTGGAAAGTACAGCTACTCTGTATTATTTGGTCCTTTTGACATGGTTCATTAATGTTCTGAATGCAGGAATTTCCACACTAAGCTAAGTTGCAGTAAATTCAAGTGTCAGAATGACTACATAGACTCCTTGTGAATGATTACAAGATATTGATACATGCACATTAAGTTCGACAATGTACTTTATAAGTCATATGGTAGGCCTCCTTGAACACTTTTGCCAGGGGTATATACCATCTAGAAAGGTGCGTAGAAGGGGGTATAACTCCATAATAATCATAAAAGAGTCCTTTCACTGCTTCATAGAGGTTGAAACACCTAAGGGGGGTTTCACACGCGGACTGTGGACCAAACTATGCCGAGGACCAAATTATGTCGAGAGGCCAAGTTTAGGAGTTGGAAAAAAATATTAAAATATGTAGTTTGTGGAGTTTGGGTCCTTGTAGTGTGAAAGCCCGAGGGACTGAGTTGAGAGGCCGAGACCCATACCATTTGGCAAATTCCAAGTCGGTTTCCACTTCTTGAGGGTCTTACTTTTATGAGGTTTTCCTCTCTCACATTCTCTAGCCATGGAGCCTACAAGAGAAACATTTTTGGTAAAAAAACAAGAAAATGGTCAAAATGCTCATTACACCAAAAAATATCCAGCATAACCATCGGCACAGGAAAAATCCAGGTCGAAACATTTAGGTGAAAATTTGAAAAAAAAATTGGGTAAAAAAGTTGAGTAGAAAAGTTGGATAAGAAATCTAGGTAAAAATTTGGGTAAAAAATTTGGGTAAAATATTTCAGAGAAATACAAGTTATTGTTTTGATTTTTAAACGGTTGAGATCTTGTCAAATCTTAATATTTTAATGAAAAAAAAGTTTGGCACCTTGGCAAGAGTTTGATTCGAACGAGAATAAAAACCCAAACTTCTCTCGAGGGACCAGACTTTTGGTGCCAAAACCTCCAAAAGTGCTGCCATGTAGGCATTTTAGACGCCCTCGGCCTCTCGACCCTTGGTTTGTGTGTGAAAGCCGAGAGGCCAACCAAGGCCGATTTTGAGGCTCTAGACCAATCAAATTGCAAGTAGCACTCGGCCTCTCGACCCTTGGTCTGCGTGTGAAACCCCCCTAAGTGAGACTTTGTTGTTATCAAGTTGTAAAAGCATTTCATGAAAAATGATTTGTAATCCAAACACAAACCGACAAACCAAATCTAAATTTTAATCAATCAAAACTTTAAAATTCCAGCACGATAAACTTACGTGTTAAAAATTCCAAAATCAACCTAGTGATTAAATACACATATTTTACTATGATTTAATCTAGAGCCTTCTACTCCTGCACAAATGCTTAGTTTTTGGTCAAGCAACTTTCATTACTAATAAATAAATTTTTAAACTATAAGCTTTTTATTGAGAAAAAACCAAAAATGATTCTCTTAAAGTCAGAACCAAAAGGCAACATAAATAAATAGTAATTAGCCAAAGAACATCATGGAATACCTGGAGCTAAAAAAGAAGTTGGGACTCAATTTTGATGGTGGTCACTTACTATGAAGGGTATGCGTTGACAATGAAGATTTCAGCTTTACAAGGAGTTTAACATAGTTACATGACTTTCTTCATGGAAGTGAGATTCAATCTTCACAAACTTGAGGGTCCCTTTTGATCATCTTCCGGGTCAAACCTGCATAATCAAAATATTTGAAAATCCAATTAGCCCTGGTCTTATGGCCACAATCTTCGCAACCTGCTTTTCCCTCCATGGTATGTGCATGCACTCCTGGTCAAAGAGCAGTGGGAATTTCACACAATTTTTTCAGCAGTATCAAGATGACCTTAGTTGGCAGCAAAACTATTTCTTAATTTGTACTATGATTAATATAAATGTTACTATCAGTATTAATATTGATATTAATTGTATTTTTATATTTATATTTATATTTATTTTGATCATGAAGTGAGAACCGTTCATGTTCAGTGCTTTGTCATCTGGATTACACAATACCTTAGAAGTTTGGTCAACTATGACTCTAGAAAAAGAAGGAAACCAAACAAATTGCAAATTTATGAGGGAAAGGGAAATAAAACTTCAATTGTGTATTTTATTTTTAATTAACCTTAAAATCAATTTTTTTAATAATATGGTATCATTACAGTGAATTCAAAAATGTCATACTATGTTTTCCTTATAAAAAACCTTGTTCCATGATGTGAAGTTATGTTGTACTAGGGTTCGTACCTGTCGTCCCGACAAGGAGAGCGGAAGGTGGTGTGTTAAATTTACGTTTGTATGTTTTGTATTTTTAAAACCTATAAGCTCAAATCAAATCTAAATGGAAAAGTACTTATATTTTTGGAGTGCATGTAAACGTTACCCTAGTTTAAATCCACTCCAAAAATAAAGTACTTTTGCTTTACATTTGCATTTTGATCGACCCTTTGTGCACATAAGTATCACTTGCCTAATATAGGAGGAGAAAACCCTTCACATCAAGAGGTCAAAATCAAGAGTCATAAGGCTACTACCTAATATCAAGAGTCAAGAAGAGTGCATCACGTGACCGGGAGCGGTTGATAGACAAATTGTCGCCTTTTATATAGGTAGATTATCTCCTAACTTTTGTGACAATTTCATTCCAAAAACACTTCAAAGTTGTTGATTCTAGTGCAATGAGTATGGAAAGAAAAAAAAAGTTTTATTCCCAACTTTCATTGTAAGATCTCAATAACAACTTTTTAAATGACATAATCACAAGATTTCATAAACTTTGACCACATGGACTAAAAGATTACAATGTTTGAAGTAGTGAAAACCGTTCATTTTCTTTTTTGCATTGAGTGGATCAGCACAATCTCGCTTCATTGGGTGTCAAATATTTGCACTACGCTAGGTCTAAATTCATAACCATCGTTTTGAGCCTAAAATTTGTTCCTTATACAAAATTTTAGATGTAGAGAAGGGGTGTAGCATATTCAAAACAATTGCAAGGAGTCAAAGTTCAAAATTTATCAATTCACTCTTTATTTGCATAAACATAAAAAATCTCAAAACTATAATTCAAACAGGTAAATAAGAAGGATTACACCACATATTGTTGTGTAAAAATAAATCAAGTAAAAAATGAAGATCTCTAAGTTATATGTGGAAAAGAAGGATTTTCTTTGGTAGATTGATCAACAATGTGTGAAAAAGTTTGACTTGGGTTAAAATGCTTTTTTGCACCAAAGACAAAACATTGTTTCTCGCATCATCAAAGAAAGTAATATCCTTTACATATATGAAAAATCTTTATTTCAATATAAAAAATTGGGAAATCATTTTGAGCTCCTTAGAGTCTCCAATTTTACACTTAGAATAGCAAAACATGTTTTTCAAAGGTCTGATTTGAAAAAATATTTGTTCCTACAAACCTACTACTATGGTGCATCTTCATAAAAAATTCAGAAAAACTCATTATAAAAATTGAGATCATAGAAACCTACCCAAAATTGAAAAATTCCCCATTAGAGAAATGGTTCTTTAAGGGTTTATTAGGTATGAGTTTGTGTGTAGGATTTATATTATGTGTGAGATGTTTTACTATGAGTAATTTTATCTAATTACATATTGTTAATTACTTGAGGTCAATTTGGTACTATATAGAAATAGGATGTTCAATTATATAGAGTTGATTTAATGTTCAAAATTTGTTTCTTTTATGCCCAACAATTTTTATATGATGTTCAAACAATTGTTTTATTCAATGTCCAAAATTTTCTTGAATAATGTCCAACACCATGTCCAACAATTTCTTGAACCCCTAAAAGCTTGTGACAATTTCACACCAAAAACACTTCAAAATTGTTGATTCTAGTGCAATGAGTAATGAAGGAAATAAAACCTTATATTTATCCTTTTGACCGTAGGATCTCCATTAACACTTACTAAGTAACATACTCACAAAATTTCATTCAGTTTAACTACAAAGATTAAAAGATTATAGTGTTTGAAGTCAAGAAAATGGTTCATTTTCTTCCCTATGTTGAGTGGATGAACATACTTTGACTTCACTTTGTGTCAATTTTTTCCCTACACAAGGTCTAAATCGTTTACCATTGTCTTAAGCATGATGCTACTTCCTTAAACACAAATTTTTAGAGGTAGAGAAGGGGTGTAGCATATTCAAAACAAATGTGCAAGGAGTGGAGGTTCAAAAATTGTCAATTTACAATTTTTTTGTTGAGAATTTGATATGTTTTAAAATGATAACCTAAACGGTCATTAAGAAGGTTTACACCACATATTGTTGTAGAAAAAATAAAAAGTGAAAAATATGAAGATCTCTAGGTTTTATTTAGAAAAGATGAAGTTTTTTTCCCCGCTTGCCCAAAATGTGTAAAAATGTTTGACTTGAGTTTTTTTTTTAAATTACACCACAGACAAGATCTTTTTTGACATCTTCAAAGAAGGTAATATTCTCTACATGTATGGAAAATCTAAATGTCAACAGAGACTTCTAGCAAAATTTTGGAGCTACCCAAAGTCCCAATTTCTAACTTTGAGTGGTACTAACTTTCAAACCATGGATCCAATAATAACAATACAAATATCTCCATGGAGCTCTTATCAAGGACAATCCAGTACTTGGGCTCTTAGGGATTAATGTCCAGTAGTCTATTTTATTTAATGTCCAACAATTGCTTATTTAGTGTCCAATTGATATTTTCATGCCCAATATTTGTTTATTTAAAGTCCAATTGTTTATTTTAAGCCCAATATTTGTTAATTTAGTGTCCAACTAAAATAAATATCATTGAATCCGGTTCCAAATGTCTTGGAAGCTAAAAAAAACATTTTCAAATGCTATAATTAATGCTATTTTTGTTTTGAGGGCATGAAGTATCATAATTTGTTTTGTTTTTCTTTCTAGGCATATTTTGGATAACCATGCAATGGTGTACAATAGTGTTCAAAGAGAAAAAGTTATAAACTATGTAAATTAAATTTTCCATGGTTCTACAACATTGTAGAACCATTTTTGAATGAACTGAAAAATGTTTGTAATCATCTTTAATATCACCGCTCTAAGGATCTACAATTTGGTAATATTTTAGAGGATGATATAAAAGAAAATGGATTGTACCAACCTGATTTTTTTTTCCAAATGCTTTCTCAATGTTTGCAACATAGTGTAAAGAAGAGAAGAGTGGTATTAGCCTTTTGATCAGCTTGGATGAAAACGTTGGTCCAAAAAGCACTTAGGCCATTAGGACTTAGATAGTGCTTACTACCTCCACTCAAAGGTAGACAACAATGCAGACAATTGGTACTTAACTCAGTTGCCCTAGCGTTAAACAAATAACAAATATTGAAAAAGTAAAGATAACTCTGCTTAAGTTATTACTGAACCAGCAGTTCCAGAATCAATTTGTAAGAATTGGCAGAATTGCTACAATGTGCACTTTGAAGAAGTTTGGTAAGATATTTAACCCCTAAATTACCAAGAGTTCCCTCATGAGACTCTTCAAGGTTTGGGTAGGTTCCTACTATGTCAATTTATAACATTATTTTTTGAAATTTTGATGGAATTTTTTTTCAAATTTTGATGGAATTTTTTTTTCAAATTTTGAGTGAGTATGTTACTACCTCCACTCAAAGGTAGTAATTGCGTATGTTAATACCTCCACTCAAAGGTAGACAACAATGCATACAAATTTCAAAAGATTAATAACATTTCAAAAAATTTGTTCCATACTATGTCAATTTGTAACATTTCAAAAAAATTATAACATTTCAAAAAAATTATGACATTTCAAAAAAATTATAACATTTCCAAAAAAAAATTCCATACTATGTCAATTTAGTATTAAAAAATTTGAAATTTTATAAAAATCCAAAAAAGAATGTTAGTAATTGACATAGTATGAAACATTCTTTTTTCAAATTTTGACTGAGTATGTTACTGGAAATTAATAAAAGCTTTTTATGAGTCCAATTTTTCCAAAATCCGACATTTCATGAAAAAATTATAGGATTTTGAAGTTCAAATGGGAGAGCAGGCACAACGGGCAACTTAAAAAACTTTTGTTAGGAAACTTGATTGAATGTGAGATTTTTAGTACCACCAAACGATATTATTTCCTTTCATATTGTCAAAAAAGAATTCTTGTCTTTAGTGAAAATAGCATATTAATCCAAGTCAAACATTTTCACACATTGTCACACATTGTCACGCAAGGTACAATCAAATCTTCTTCCTTTCCACGTAAAACTTTGAGATCTTCATATTTCTTACCTTTTGTTTTCCTCACGGCATCATGTAGTTCATATTCTTATTGACCATTCAGATTCTCATTCTAAAACATATTGAGTTCACAAAAAGTATAACGTGAATTGACAATTTTTGAACCTCCACTCTTTGCACAATTTTTTTGAATATGCTACACCCTTTCTTTACCTCTAAAAATTGGTGTACAAGGAACTAATATCATGCTTAACATGGTGGTAATGAATTTAGACCTTGTGTAGTACAAAAATTGGAGACCAAGTGAAGTCAAAGTTTCTTGATCCACTAGGAAAAGCTGGGAAGAAAATGAACCCTTATATGTACTTCAAACACTATAATCTTTCAATCCGTGCAGCCAACATTGATGAAATTTTGTGAGTACGTTATTTTATAAGTCTCAATTGAGATCCTATGGTTAAAACTAGAAATGAATGTTTTGTTTTTCTTCCTTACTCATGGCACTAGAACGAGGAGTTTTGAAGTGTTTCTGGTGTGGAATTGTCATAGTAATTTAGGGGTTAAGTATATAATACGTGTGGTTACATAGGTGATACCCACGGATATCATCACCGGAGGTGGCTGAATTTTATTTTTCACAGTGTACTACAGAAGAAGCAGCCAATTTTTTCTTGTAGCTTTCTAACTAATTTTATCCAGTTTTAAGATTCGGTGCACTGACCATCGCTGGAGCAAGTACCGTACTTCTCATGAAGTTATCTTAAACCCAAAGACTCCAATACTTTCCGATTGTTGAGATGACAGATCGTATCAAATCACTCATGTCGTAAGATCTGGCAGCTCCAGGTGACCAGTAGATACTCTCTTTGACTCTCTTGTATTATAAAATGCCAAGATAACAACATAGAACAGTATGGATAGTATGCTATTGCTATATGAGTTAATGGTTTGGAACATGGTTGCAGTGACCGTAAACGATCTTCAAGAGATGTCCTTGAATTAATGTGTTCTCATCCAAAAATCAATCAGATTGCTGCAAATTAATGAGTTGCCAAAGGACCAGTAAACATGGAGTTATTCTAGTTACCGTATGCAAATCCTATATTTCCCCAAAAGAACCACGACTGTATTCATGGGAAAAAGCACTTCAAAATTATAGTTGAGACCATTGTCAATTTTAACACATACAATAACATTGATTTCATTCCACTTTTTACTGTGGGGTCTTGTTTTGTACAACTACACTAAACATCGTATTAAGTGTAGTCACACAAATAGTGTAATTACCCTTCTACACTATTTGCGAACAAGTTCACAATTAGTGTTAGTTGCAGCAAGCTTTTTCATACACTAATAGTGATTTTATTCACTGTGGCAAGCTTTTTTCATACACTAATTGTGCACAAGTTAAAAAAAAAAAACAAACCCTTTTTTACTGCCATTCACATATAGTGTAATGTTTCACATTTAGTGTAATGTTGTGTCATTACACTAATTGTAATTCTTACATTTAGTGTAAAGGTTTGTATTTAGTGTAGACGGCACTAAATGCGATGTTTAGTGTAGATGAACACATCAAATTATTATAATAAAATTTTAGTGTAGTGTTTGGAATATTATAGCATTTAACCCCTAAAGGACCAGAGTCTCCTTCGGGGGGATTTCTGATTTAGGGCAGGTTTCCAAATTTCGAAAAAAAATCATTTTTCTCTGAAATTTATATTCTAGATTGCCTCTGATAAGAGCTTCGTAAACACATTTTATTTTATTTTTTGGATTTGTGGTTTGAAAGTTAGTACCACTTAAAGCCAAAAGTGGGGACACCGGGCACCTCCAAAAACTTTGACAAAAGTTTCTATTGACATTGAGATTTTTCACACATATAAAAAATATTTCCTTTTCTGAAAATTCTCAAAAAAAATTCTTGTCTTTAGTGTAAAAAGGCATTTTATTCCAAGTCAAACATTTTCACACATTGCCGGGCAAAGGGGGAAAACAACTTCATCTTTTCTACATAAAACCTAGAGATCTTCATTTTTTCACTTTTTATTTTTTCAACAACAATATGTGGTGAAAACCTACTTATTGACTGTTTGGATTATTATTTGAATACATACGTAGTTCACAAAAAAATAAAACGTGAAATGGCAATTTTTGAACTTCCACTCCTTGCACAGTTGTTTTGAATATGCTACACCCCTTTTTTACCTCTAAAAATTGGTGTGTTGGAAAATAACATCATGCTTAAGACAATGGTAAGAGATTCAGACCTTGTACAATGCAAAAATTTGATACAAAGTGAAGTCAAAGTCTGTTGATCTACTCAACGCAGGGAAGCAAATGAACCATTGTTTTGACTTTAAACACTAAAATCTATCAATCCGTGCGGTGGATTGCAACCAAAAATTTACGACATGTTGATATAGAAGTCTATTTTAAGATCTTATGGTTGAAAATCCAAAATTCACTTTATAATGTGATTTTCATGTCTCTTTTTGGCAGTGGTAGTTTTGGACTGGTTTTAGGGCGGAAGTGGTCGTGGTCCTTTAAGGATTAACCCATAAAGGACCATGACAATTTCACACCAAAATCACTTCAAAATTGTTGATTCTAGTGCAATGAGGAAAGAAGGAAACAAAACCTTTATTTATAGTTTTGATTGTAGGATCTCAATCAAGACTTACTAAGTAACATGCTCACAAAATTTCTAAAACTTTGACCGCATGGATTGAAAGATTATAGTGTTTGAAGTCAAGAAAATGGTCATTTTTTCCCCTTTATGGAATGGATCAGCACACTTTGACTTCACTTGGTATCAAATTTTTGCACTACACAAGGTCTAAATTTTTTACCATTGTGGTATGCGTGATTTTAATTCCTGGTGCACTAGTTTCTGAAGGTAAAAAAAGGGGTGTAGTATATTCAAAACAAGTGTGCAAGGAGTGGAGGGTCAAAATTTGTCAATTCACGTTTTATATTTTAGAAACTCAATATGTTTTAGAATAATAATCCAAACGGTCAATAAGAAGATTTCCACCACATATTGTTGTTGAAAAATTAAAAAGTGAAAAATATGAAGATCTCTAGGTTTTATATAGAAAAGATGGAGTTTTTCTCCGCTTGCCTAAAATGTGTAAAAATGTTTGACTTGAGTTAAAATGTATTTTAACACTAAAGACAAGAAATGTTTCTTAACATCTTTAAAGATGGTAATATTCTTTGTAAGTATGAAAAATCTCAATGTCAATAGGAACTTCTAGCAAAATCTTGGAGCTGCCCAGAACCCTATTCCTAACTTTGAGTGGTGCTAACTTTCAACCATGAATCCAAAGATAATAATAAAAATACCTCCACAAAGCTCTTATCAAGAGAAATCTAGTATAATATTTCAAAAAGAAAAGATTTTTTTTGAATTTAAGGACCCTGCCCAAAATCAAAATCGTCCCTTCAAGGGACATGGTCCTTCAGGGATCATGAGAGGTTTAATGGACTTTTAGCTTCCATATTTTACAAGTCTTTCTCATAAAATAAAATTTGTACACCATGCAAAGTGGCCACTCTGTACCATTACAATTTGCATGATGCAAGATGGTTGTCCACAAAATTTAGGTATGTTGAAGGTGTTAAGCATATTCTGAACAATCATGCAACAAGAAAGGGTCCAAAATCACACAAAGCACATTTTCCTTTTGTGATCTTAGTTTCATAAAAAATCTTAATCCTTACGGTGAAAATGTAATTTGTTATTATTTTTGAGGTAAAAATAATGTAATGTGAAAGGTCTCATCATTTTGTGTCTGGTTATGTGGAAGAATTTTTTTCCCCCTAGAGTGCGTAGAAACCTTTTCATTTAATGTATGAATTCTCAAAACATTAATTCCTACACAATTTTTAATTATGCCTATTTAAAGAAAAAATCTCAAAGAGAATTGTTAAAAATTGACATCACATGAACCTACCCGGGTTCTTTAAAAGCCCATTTTGGAACATTGGTCCTTTAGGAATTAACGTTAATATTTTTCTACATAAAAAATATAAATTTTAAATCTAAAATAAATCATTACATATATATATATATATATATATATATATATATATATATATATATATATATATATATATATAAAACACAATAGGTTTTGTGAAGATACCCACCTTGCATCAAATAACATTTGGTGCATCTTCTACTTATTAAGATAATTAGAGTAGTTAAAGTTGGCTTTAGAAACTCAAAATGAAAAAGAGGTACTTTATTCAAACTTTGGATGAATTTACACATAGATTCCATATCAAAGACTTATAAAAATGAACTCAAATGTTTAGAGTTCTATGGAGTATCTACAGGGAATCGCATAGGTTCTCACAAAGATTACTTTGGATGTATGTTTTGTAGTGCTTCTTTTTACAATGACATAGGATCTCTTGATATCCATCATTGTATCTATTACGGAAGTATAAGTTGAAAGATGGTATTTAAGAACCAACAAGGATACCAATAGGTGCAGTTTACACCAAACAGGGATTGTAAACTACCACTAGTTCACATACTAGTTGCTCCCCAAACACCATCTTTATTACTAGAGGAGCCATAACAAGTCAAACTTCCAAGCACAAAGTATGGGAATAATCAACCTCTAAAGGACCGTGACTATTCCGAAACCACTCCAAAATTGCCCCTTCAAGATGGGGTGCTATGAAACTCACTCAAATATCTTTTAAATAATTTCAATTGAAGGGTCTTTAATCCTTGAAGGCCCAAGGCATTTCCACACAAAAAAACACTTGAGAACTACTCCTTTTAGTGCAATGAGTAAAGAGAGAAAAAAAAACATCTCTACATCTAAGCGTAGCATCTCAATTAAGACATATTCAATAACGACCTCTCAATTTTTTTTTATAAACTTAGATCTCATGGATTGAAAAAATATAGTGTTTGAAGTAGACAAAATGATTCATTTTCTTCCCTTTGTTGAGTGGATTAGGAGACTTTGACTTCACTTGGTATCAAATGTTTGCACTACACAAGGTCTATATTCATTACCATCATTTTCATAATGATGTTAGTTCCTTGTACACCAATTTTAAGAGGTAGAAAAAGGGTGTAGCATATTCAAAACAATTGTGCAAGTAGTGGAGGTTCAAAAATTGCCAATTCACGTTATATTTTTTTGAGAACTAAATTTATAATACAATGAGAATCCAAACAGTCAATAAGAAGGTTTGCCCCACATCGGGTAGTAGAAAAAATAAAATGTAAAAATTATGAAGATCTCTAAGTTTTATGTGGAAAAGATTAAGTTTTTTTAAACCTTGCCCAACAATGTGTGACAATGTGTGAAAATGTTTGACTTGGGTTATTATGCTATTTTTCACTAAGAACAAGAAATGTTTTTTGACAATATGAAATGAAATAATAATACTTGCTAGTATTGAAAATCTCACATTTGATAGAGTGTTCTAGCAGAAGTTTTTGGAGTTGCCCGACGTGCCCACGTTCCCCACTTGAAATTCAAAACCCTTTTATCTTTTCATAATATGTTAAATTTAGGAAAAAATTGCACTTGCATGGAGCTTTTAGTAATGCCTATTTACTGTAAAAGTTTTAAGAAAGAATGTTTAAATTTGATACCAAGGGAACATGCGCAAACCTTTAAGAGTCCCTTGAGAGGACCCTTGGGCCTCTAGAGATTAAGTTAACAACAAGACATTCAAAAAATCCGCAAATTTCCATGCGGATTAAAAGGTACATGCATTTGAAGTGTGCAATGTAGTTCTTCATTCCATGTGCGGACAAGGATTGCATGCTTTGACTAAAAAATAATGACACATTTTTCCATTTTACATTGGATCAATTTTTTAAAACTATGTTTAACCATGTGTTAGATCATTGCATGCTAAACATCATAAGTAATAGACAAGTCTACACAAACACTGCCCCACCGACGCTGACAAACACCATAGTTAACCACAACAAGCAATGGTCAAAACTGAAATATCCAAATCCTAACCAAATGCCTACAAACTATATATCACCACTTTCGAATTATTACACAAATTTATCCCTCGGATTCAACCCCAAACACTGCTACACAAACAAGTCATTTTAATAACAAAGTGAAGAAAGCCTTGGTAACTGGCATACAAGAAAAAGCCAGCAATGGTATATACAATGTGCCAAAAGGCATTAAAATTTCCAAACAACTACATGGGTTACAAAACATCATTAGACGAGAATTAGTGGCCGTTCATAAAACGCTACAAATTCTAAACACTAAATATCCAAACAAACTTGCACACATCTTCACATATTGCGTTGATGTATTATATCTTCTAAACACGCAAATACAACACCCTACCATATATAATAGCCACTTTGAAAAAATCATTCTCACTTCAATGGTACAAATTCTACAATCATGTACACAACCTACAAACCTATACAAAGTAAGAGTCCATGTCATCATTGATGGAAATGAAGAAGCGGACAAACTAGCCAAACTAGGAAGAGACCAAAAACATTTGGAAGTTAAACATATATATATGAACACGCTCACACAAGACCATAATATTGCCAAAGAGATGTATAGCCGTCCATGGGTGTCACCCCGGATAAAGGCCCTATAAGGTTTCTTAACAAATACCTCAAAAAACATGATCTTTGTAATTATCTAATAAAATTAGCCAAAAAATTCCCTAACATAGAAAAATGGACAAGAAATAAGGACATTGACAACAAACTCTCTAACGACTTCAAGACAAATCCCCTTATCACGGACTTGTAGAAAACATGCATCATAAAATTCTAAACATGCTAGTACATGGAGAATGCCAGAAAACAACTCTTCTTTGGACTAGAAAGATTCCCTTCCATCACATGCCTCATATGGAACTCCAAAAAAACTAGACACTTCGCTTCACGTACTATTCAAATGCCAACAACACCACATACACTCACTAAAGTCGAAAGACACAACAAAGCCATATGGGAAATCAGAAAGTACTTGTATCCAACAGTAAAACTCGATGCCTCATTTATACGAAAGCTAGTATCTTTTATACCACCTCATCAGGAAATATGGTCCCATAATGGCTACTCTGATGTACATGTGGAATACAAAGATGCCACTACAATGCCAGGTTTAAACCAGACTTACTATGTATTTGTGGCATACCATACGATCACCCCCGCTAGAAGCCCTCAATCCAAACATCACCATACAATTTATCAAATTCACATATTGCAATGACGGAATCTCACCAGACACAATTGAACAAAAAACAAATAAATATCAACGTCTTCTAAATGAAATCAAAGCAAAAGGCTCGAAAGTAGACCCACTAATAGTAATCATGACCATCGCTAGAGCTACTACATATATCCCATCCACGAGATCCACTAAAGACACATTAAAAATTCCAAAAGCCCCCATTAGAAGCACCGTTAAAAACATTAACACCATTGCTATCCAATACGCCATATCCATTCTTTTACACAAAAGAAGACTAGAAAAAAACCAAGCCCTATATGAGCTATATAACAATTGAACAACCCTCAAAAGGGGGAAGTAGTTTGAGACTACTAAACCTCTATCCAGTGGGCATTGTCATAGTCGTGGAACGAACAGACACTTTGTTTACACTAGTCTCCTTTGGAGGCTGGTGTTCTTCTCTCTCACACACACAAGTAATGGAGGGGTTTATGATAAGAAAAAGGTCTTGCAATGACCAGGGTTATAGAATGCAACCATATCTTAGCAAAGCTATATTATTTTAAAAATAATAGTCAAATCTAAAAACTAAACCGCAGATGATAGCATCAATTCTTTTAGAGGAAAAGGTAAAATTTGAAAAATATATCTTCAGTTTCTATGCATTTTTAATAAAATTAATGAGGGTTGCCAAAACTTTTTTTTGGTTGCTGCCTACCATAAAAATTTGCACTATTCACCTCTATTCTACACTAAAGATGGTCATTAGTGTCAGCCGCACAATTTTTTAATAAATGCTACAAGCTTTTACTCCTTATGAATATTTTACCAACTATGTTTACGATGACCTCTCTCCTTATATAGTATAGATAGATGTGCTTTCAGTAAAAAAATCTTCAAAAATAAAAATTTATAGCATTTCCAAAATAATTAATCTGGTTACACTAATGACCATCTTTAGTGTAGTGCTATCCAACTCTCCAAAAATTACACTATTTACCTCTACACTACTCTAAATTAGATGTTTAGTATAGGCGCACTACATGATTATATATGCTATACATTTTTACCCTTGATGAATGTTTTTACCAACCATGTTGATAATGATCACCCCCACAAGCATGACAACATTGGTGTAGTGGTTCGGGTCATGACACACTGGTGAGGTGGTTGTGAGTTTCAAATTCCCACACCGGTGTGGTGCTTCCCACCATAGTCCACCCAACTATGCTGGGGAGTGTTAGGACCTCGTTGTATGGGTACCCAAAAAGACCTTGGGGGATGACATGTTGGTTGTCTGTAAGGCATTTAGTGTAAAGAATGAACAAATGCATTTACACTATCCTATGTCCCGTGGCCATAGGCTTAGTGAAAAGAATGAACAAACACTATAATCACGCCAGTCTCCTTCAAGGACCACGGTTCTTCTTCTTCTTTTGATCTCCCTCTTTAACTAGTGTAGATAGCTTTACTTTCAATAAAAAGTCTTCATCAAAAGTAAAAAAATTATAGCACTTTCAAATTACAAGTACCACTACACTGAACATCAGATTCAGTGTAGTACTATTCAATTCTACAATATCTTGCCTAGCTACCTAGAAGTCAAATTTTTGATGTTTCAAGTGCCATGTCTTTTTCATTACACATCTAAAAAATAAAATAAAATGCCCATGTGAATCTTTTCAAAATTTCCATTCGCAATAAATTTTTCACATATAAGTATTCAAAGTTAGATTTCTAGGAATGTGGCCAACTCTCATTTGTCCCCCATACGGACACTCTGTTTTTTAGGGGTGAAATGAAGAAGAAATTGAAATATACATTTTGAAATATACACATCTTTCATGTAGCAATTCCGAATTAAGAATGAGAACTGTAGAATTCACAGAAACAATGAAAAATCCGTCTAACGAATTTCTGTAAAATTTTAAACGAAAATAAAATCCGTCAAACTTCCTGGTATCAAGGGTATAAAATTGACAATCCAACAAAATGGGCTCAAAAAGGATCCCGCCCAACAAAAACCAACCAACCCAACCCAAATGGATGAAGAAGGATAACCCCTCAAATCCACCATCAATGCATAGAATGATTTATTTATTTTAAAAATAAAAGTCCATCATTAATGCACTCCTGCTATTGATATATCAGCGGTTGAGGTGGTCCCGACAGATTCTAGGCCAAAATTTGGGACAAATAAGAAGTAAAAACGTTAAGCACTGATTCACTGCCCTCCACCTAATTAAAACCTCCCTTGTTCCATAGATTGCTCCTTTTTCCCAGTTGTAATGTTCTTTTCATGGTTCCTTCTCGATGGTTCCATAAGCCATCCTCTAATGCTTGCTGTTGTCTTCTTTGAAATCTTCAAAGGGTGAATTACATCATTGTTTTGGAGCGAATAAAGGGGGATGAATAATACTAATTTAAAAATAAATAAAATTAGGAACCCTCCCGCCCTTGGATATCCAGTTCCATGTATCAATATGGGTAAGGTATTTTTTTTGAATATTTTTGATGAAAATAAAGGGGATCCTTTTACTTCAAAAAAAATTGATATTTTTGTTCTTTTCAGTTTGGAACAAGGATTGCGGGTCACTTGCTTGAAGAGTACGGTAAGTGTACATATCCCAATGTGTGATAGTTTTTAGAACATCTAATTGTAGTTTCCTATTATGGTTGTTCAAATCTGATTTCAAACAATCAAAAGAAAAATGGGAGATTTATGTGGATAAAGGTGAAATAAAATAACTATTAGTGTGTAACTATTGTATTTCTAAACCTCATGAGAATTTTTTTGGTTTTTTTTTTCATGAGAATGACAACACTCATTTTCAGGGGTCAACTGTTTATTTTTTCAGATTAAATAAACATATACTTTATTTGAAGACATGGTGTTTATTGAAAAGAAAAGGATTACATACATTAACCTCATAAGAAGAAGGAATTAGGGTCACTTGAAACTGTGGTAGAAAGGGCCACCGGTCTAATATTCAAGGGGAATTCTAGAATATGATTGTTTGAGAGTGAGATTTTTTTACGATGGAGGTTTACACTACGGTTAAGAGTCTACCGGTGGAGAATTTTGCACATTGTTGTAAAAACAAAATTTGCAGAAGCTCACTTAAGGACTTTGGCTTGTTATGAATTAACCCCTAAAGGACCAGGTGTCTCTTTAGGGGAAATAATTTTTCACTATGATTGTAATTATCTTTCAATTTGTACGGTATAAATTCACAATTTTTTAAACCACATCATCTCATAAAAAATTAGAAGATGATCCTATGGTTACATTCTCAAAAAAATCATCTTGCCAAGTTTAACCCCTAAATTTCTTTGACAATTTTGAACTAGAAACACTCCTAGTTTTAGAGCAATAACTAAAGAATAAACGAAAAACTTTTATTTCTAATTTTAACCATATGATCTCAATAAACACTTACTGAATAACATACTCACAAAATTTCATAAACTTTGACCGTATGGATTGTAAGATTAGTGTTTGAAGTAGAAAACATGTTCATTTTCTTCCCTGAGTTTAGTGGATCACCAGACTTTGTCTTTACTTGGTGTCAAATAATTTCACTGCACAAGGTCTAAAGTCATTTCCATCATGTTAAGGATGATACTAGTTCCTTGTACACCAACTTTTAGAGGTAGAGGTGGGGTGTAGCATATTCAAAAAAATTGTGCAAATAGTGGAGGTTCAAAAAATGTCAATTCATGTTATATTTTTTTGTGAACTTAATATATTTTAGAGTGAGAATCCAAATGGACAATGCGAAGGTTCACACCACACAATGCTACGGAAAAAATAAAAAGTGAAAAATAAGAAGATATCTAAGTTTAATGTGGAAAAGAAGAAGTTTTTTGGTACTCATGATACGATAAAATGATATCAGACCTTACCTCATTGACTAACGCAGATAATCATACTTTTATTCATGATCCACACGAGTTACATTGAGCTCCCTCTCATTGATCACTACGACCCACGACCTTGCACTTCGGTCGGGTGGCTCGGAATGCCAAGGGTCATGCTTTATAAACTGGAGCTCTCGACCTCTTGCAAAACCCAGTTCTTGATACAACAGTAACTGCATGATGGTAACCGAACAGACACTAACCGAACAGACACTAACCGAAAGAAAACTAATTGCTACCAGTCTACCAAAAAGGTAACTCAACTTGAGTCAAAGTGATGTTGACGTGGTTCATCTGTAACCAGCACGTCTATAGTAAATTTATCCATTATTCACTTCCTCTCAAGGCTCAGGAGCATCTGCTGCAAACTGAGAGTGTACATCTCGATGTCGATAAAGCTTTAGTTTAGATTCATTATATATTTTTTGAAGAATTTCTCCGGCAGGTGAACTTAACGTATATGTCCCATTGTCAAAGCTCTGATGTATCACATACGGCCCACTCCATTCCGGCTTGAATTTCTGACTATGCTACTTAGATAACCAGTTATCCACCATGAGGACCGAATCGCCACAGGAAAACGAGGTTGTCTGTCTAGCATTGTCGTGTCTTGCTTTTCTCTTTGTTTGCAAGGTTTCGTAATTCTGCAATGTAGGGCGTCTTGTTTCATCGAGTCTTTTAAACAACATCAGCCTCTCATTAATCGACTCTTGCTCATTTAACTGGTGATGAACGGCGGTTCTCAGTGAACTAAATTTGAATTCAATGGACATGACTGCTTCAAAGCCAAACGCTAGATGAAAAGGTGTGAAGCCTGTCGAGGTCTTATATGCCGTCCGATATGCCCAGAGTGCTTCTTTGACATGTTGATCCCACTCGCAGCGTTTCTCGAGGACTACCTTGCCGATGGTTCTAATTAGTATTCCGTTCGTCTTTTCTACAAGGCCGTTGGCTTGAGGATAGTACGGCGTGGCGCGACGGTGCTTCACAGACATTTCTTGAGCAAGCTGGCTACTAACTCATTAACTAAATGAGTTCCCTGATCCGTGATTATCTCCAATGGACAATCATAATGACATATAATTTGATTGAACATGAATTCCACTGCTGCTTTCTGATTGCACTTCTTGACTGGGGCAGCCTCGGTCCACTTAGATAAGTAATCGGTTGCCACAATGAGATACTCGTTTTGTTTTGCGGTAAGAGGCAAGGGCCTGACAAAATACACTCTCCACTTCTCGAATACTCCGGTGGGATCAATGGGGTGGAGCTCACCATAAGATACTACTCTTCTTCCATAGAATTGACATTGCGGACAACTGCGACAATATTCATTTGCATCCGCAAATATACTGGGCCAAAAATATCCTGCTTGTAGCACCTTGCAAATCATGATATTGGTTGCAAAGTGTCCGCCACACGTTCCTTCGTGACAGTCTTGTAAAACATGAGCAACCTCGGGCTTCATTAATGCTCCGCGCAAGATGCCATCTTTTCCGGCTTTGTACAACTCGTCACCGATAACAATGTAAGTGAGGCTCATTTTGCAAATTTTCTTCCTCTGAGCAGTAGTTGCTTCCTCCGGCAATTTCAAATTTACCAAGTATTCTATAATCTCATTGTAAAAGAAGTTGGAGTCTGCAAAGGTATCGCCAATCATGTAGCATTCTGCTTCATCAGACAACGCACCCTCTTCTCTAACAGGTGGTTCCAGAATCAAGCTTACATGTTTGGCACGGGTTCCTTTCTCGATTTTAATTTCTAAGTCATAAGCTTGCAGTGCCACCATGAGCCTCGCTATTTTGCCCTCAGGATTTGCTTGTTGGACGAGGTGCTTCAAACCGTCATACTTGCATTGCACTAGAATAGAGAACGGGTTGGCTAGCCGATAGTGCCGGAATTTAGTGTAAGCGAACAGAAGTGACACTCCAAGTTTCTCCAAAGGAGTATACTTCAATTCATAAGTTGTCATTAAGCGGCTAGCGTAATACACTGGGTGAGCACTACCATAATCATCGTTTTGTAATAATACTGCAGCTACTGAAAATTTCGATGCCAAAGGATTCAAGATGAAGCGTCGAGCTCAATCATGATGTTTAACCATAGAATCACTCGCCAACCTTGTCTTGATGAAGTTGAAGGCTTGTTCGTGCTCCTTGTTCCATGCAAAAGTGTTGGATTTGCATATTAATGCACTACTGGGACGTCCAATGCCTACGAGGTTAGGTATAAACCTATTATGATATATAGTTGTCCCTCACAACCTCCCACCTTGTTCTCGATTTGCTGGCGCCTTCATTTCCAATATTCTCATAACCTTCTCAGCATCCACTTTCATGCCTCCCCAGAATACGACGTGGCCTAGTAATTGTCCCTCCTCAAATCCAAGCCGACATTTTTCTGGACTTAACGAACACCCATGATCACGTAGTTTTTGAAAGGTGGCTCGCATATTTTCCACATGATCTGCGCGATCCGTATACGGAAAAGTCATCTAAATAAACTCTTATGAATTTCCCAATGAGTGGGCCAAATATTTTTAATTGAAGCCTCTGAAACGTACCCCCAACGTTGCAAAGGCCAAAAGGCATTCTGAGATATGTGTATGTCCCCCACGGGGTGGTAAAGGTAGTATACAACACACTATCCGGGTGAACCCGGACTTGATGGTAGCCAGCATAACTGTCGCAAAAAGAATACATATCATGCCTTACAACCTCGTCAAGTAGTTCACTTATGTGCGGTAGGGGCTGGCGATCCTTCTTTGTAAATTTATTCACGGCCTTATAGTTGGCACAGACACGCCACTTTCCTCCTTGTTTAGGTACTATTACCACGGGAGAAACCCACTCCGTGTTCTTTACTTCTGTTATAAAGCCCTCTTCTAATAACCTGTCCAGTTTGGCTCGTAATATGGCCATTCGATCAGGAGCCATTCTCCTGTGTTTTGCACGTACCAGTTTTGCATCACTCGATAACTCAATCTTGTGTTCGTCTAGTGTTATCGCCGAGAGGTTATAGTGCCGCGTAACGAACAAGTTGGCAAATTCGCATACTACTACTTCCAGTTTGGCTTTCTCATGTGGCGTTAGAGTGGGACCGAACTTCACAATCTTCAATAGTGCCTCACTTCGCGTTGTAATTATATTCGGATCCTCTAAATGATCCATGGAGCTGCTGATTAATTGTGGTAGAACTTCTATAGCATAAAGCTCAGCTTCCAATTCTTTGGAGTCTTTGCTCGAATCTGTAGTCACGTCGGTTCCCCATGATGACTCATCGCTCTCAGTATAAGATTCTGCTTCATGATTGTCTCTTTCGTTGCAAGCCCCAGATTCTGGAATAACTTGAATACTGACGCAATTTAAGGGAGATCCGATCTTCATTCTCCCTTTTTCCCAATAATTCACAGCACGTACTGGGCGAAGCCACGGCCTCCCAAGTATTATAGGGCACCCGCCTTTGTTGGTTGAAATATCAAGCAAATGGAAGTCAATCTTCACTGTTACACCAATCACTGTAATTGGTATTTGGTTCAACTCACCCATCGATCGAACGCACCTTTGATCAGCAACTTTTAGCCTCAACGTGGAATTTTTGTTTGGTGTGAGACCTGCGTCGTTCATGAACCATGTCGACATGACGTTAACTGCAGCACCTCCATTGATCAAGCACCCGCCTACTTCGCAACCATTGACTGTGGCTTCTACTTCAGGTGGTTTAAGGTCACCCTTAGTTTTGTCAGCTACATGCCCTTCTGCAATTGATCCTTTCCTTCGACTGTTGATGCCTTACCAAAGTTCTTTTTGAAAAGACGGACAACGTGCAATCAATTGTCCCACAATTATATTGGCCGTCTAACGTTCCAAATCTCGTAAAATAGAATATTCCTCCTGACTCTGACTAATTAGCAAGTCCTCAATCCCGATCCGTCTTTGCGATCGGCGCTCCTTGATGCGCAACTCCGATTTGGAGCGTTTTCTGCTATGAGGTTCAATAAATTCGCAGTCTTTGTAAGGTCTTCCGCGTTTGGTAGTCATCACCTCCGGCTCCTCTTCAACAACACGTGGCTCACTTGCTACCTGTAACAGATTTACTTCGGCCAGCTTTGTAGGGGGTAAATTTTCTGCTTCTAGGCAATCACTCCTATAATGTCCCTTTTTCCCGCAACCATGGCATGTCACGAACCGGACCAATGGATTGTTGCTCACTCTGTTATCCGACATAGGACTCTTAGAACGTGAATTATTTTGACCTTGAAGCAGGAACAACTTTAAGTCCCTCTTATCAGACATGAGTTGCGTAATTTCAGGATCTTTTGCGCTTGTCTCCGTCTTTACTTCCGTAACTGTAGGAGATGTTTGTACAAGCCGCGTCACCATTGGAGTATTTGCAACAGTCACAACCTGAGGTTGAGCAATGCTCTGTAGATTTAGTTTCTTTTTTTGCGCGAGTGAAAGGGCGATTTCAAAGGTGGTGGGTCTTTCCATGCTACAATATCTTGGATCGCAGGTTTTAGGCCACTCACAAAGCTCCTCAAAACGAGAGCCTCTATACTGCTCAGAGACGCTGTTGTATACTACTCCAATGGCAATGCTAGATGCTCCTCCTTTTCCAATATTCACAACCTGAGGTTGAGCAATGCTCTGTAGATTTAGTTTCTTTTTTTGCGCGAGTGAAAGGGCGATTTCAAAGGTGGTGGGTCTTTCCATGCTACAATATCTTGGATCGCAGGTTTTAGGCCACTCACAAAGCTCCTCAAAACGAGAGCCTCTATACTGCTCAGAGACGCTGTTGTATACTACTCCAATGGCAATGCTAGATGCTCCTCCTTTTCCAATATTCACAACCTGAGGTTGAGCAATGCTCTGTAGATTTAGTTTCTTTTTTTGCGCGAGTGAAAGGGCGATTTCAAAGGTGGTGGGTCTTTCCATGCTACAATATCTTGGATCGCAGGTTTTAGGCCACTCACAAAGCTCCTCAAAACGAGAGCCTCTATACTGCTCAGAGACGCTGTTGTATACTACTCCAATGGCAATGCTAGATGCTCCTCCTTTTCCAACATTCATGGATAGGCATAAACTCCGCTGAATTCGTGATTGGAGCTCACGAATACATTCACTCAATTGGCGTACGTTCTTTTCGGGGCCTTGTTTGATTAAACTCAGTGTGCCAAGTAATCCTTAGTAGCTTTCTCGTTCTTGGAACTCTATGATTAATGCTGACGTTAAAGTGCTCCACGATGAATTCTTGTCTGCAAGCTGTCGCTCATACTAGAAGGATGCCGTATCCTCCTAGTGGATTGGCAAAAGCTCCAACCAGCTCTGCTCGGTTCGATCTCCATTTGCTATACACGCGTGCTTGTACTGACGTAGAAAACGCTCGGGAACCTCTTTCTCTCTCCCGGAAAAAAATGGTATTGATACCATGGTGTCAATGATTGGCCTTTCCTTCTTATGACCTTTCGTGTCCTTGGACTTTTGCTCCTGCCGTTTTAAAAAATGGGACCATAGTGTCTCTTCAAAATATGATCCTTCCCTTTCAGTATTAAACCAATTGTGCATCTATATGGTGTTTCTCGTGCGTTTTTGTGGAGTTAACTTGGGCAATACTCACTGGCACAAACTTTATGTGCATTCACCGCCTACTTCACGTGCAAATAAATCTCATGAAGCTTGAGTGCCGTGAGACTAGACCTTGTTTTTAATGATCGGAAATCGACGTTGAACAATGATTGCCTTCGGCATGCTCAAGTCTCCCGGCACAATCGCCACTAGTTGGAAGTGGCTGCCATCGCTCTCAGCGCTTCTCGTCGCTACAGATCACACTAACACAGTGTTAAACTGGCAATATCTTCACATGTGAGCACGGACTGTCTTCGCTAGAACGTTCTCTCCAAGCATATCAAATGAGGAACTCGTTCAGAACTTGCAGAACTTGGGCGATGTTGGAGAGGCATGAAAGCAGCAGTATTTAAGGGGCTGTGGGACTTGTAGTTTTCAACGACATCTGGAGTGTAGTAGGGATCACAGATCGATGCGTGGTTGCAGCATCCGCGGAGTTTCGATCGTTCTCTCTCCCGTTGCGAGCACAATTGGTTTCGTACCACTCCGAACCTGTATGCAACGTATTTGCTCCTCTCTTGCTATCTCGAGTCCTGTCTATAAACCTCCGCTAAACGTCCATAAAACTCCGCTAAACGTCCATTTAACTTAGCTGAATGTCGGCTTTTAAGTGCTCACAATCGTGGCGTCCACTTGCCGATCATGTGATATCTTAGAGTCTAGGCGTTCTTAGCTGCGTTGTCGGCATGTTGATTTAAGCTACGAGGTACGTGACAAATTTCTATTGAATCAAACTCTTGAGATAACTCCTGGACGGTATTGTAATATGGAAGTAGATTTTCTGAACGCACCTCCCAGTTTCCACACTTGGTTGCATACCAGTTTGGAGTCGCCGCGTATTTTGAGGTGCTTGATATTTCTCTCCCTTGTGATCTCTAACCCGGTTATAAGAGTGGCCTACTCAGACTGATTGCATGTCAATCCTTTTCCCAAATCTTGATGAAAAATATGTTTATCACCCGATGGATTTTCCAAAACTACTCCACCTACCGAACCATAAATCTTAAAACATGAGCCGTTAAAATTCATTTTCCAAGAGCCCATCTCTGTATTGTACGTGGTGCATGGTGGACGCGTGCACTCAATTTCTAATCGTGTGGAACAAGCTCTAACTTCATACTTTTCTTGCAGTGTTGTAATCTCTCATTATTATTTCAGCTCTTACTCGATATACTTCGCTGCAAATTTTATTATGGAAAGCATGAGAGCTGTAATCTTGGGTCCCGGCAATGGAACCAAGATGATGATACGATAAAATGATATCAGACCTTACCTCACTGACTAATGCAGATAATCATACTTTTATTCATGATCCACATCAGTTACATTGAGCTCCCTCTCATCAATCACTACCACCCACGACCTTGCAGTTCGGTTGGGTGGCTCGGAATGCCAAGGGTCATGCCTTATAAACTGGAGCTTCCGGCCTCTTGCAAGACCCAGTTTTTGATACAACAGTAACTGTATGAAAGTAACCGCACAGACACAAACCAAAAGAAAACTAATTGCTACAAATCTACCAAAAAGGTAACTCAACTTGAGTCAAAGTGATGTTGATGTGGTTCATCTGTAACCGGCACGTCTCTAGTAAATTTATCCATTATTCAGTACCTTGCCTGACAATGTGTGAAAATGTTTGACTTGGATTAATTTGCTTATTTTTTCACTAAAGACAAGAGATTTTTTTGGACAATATGAAAGGGAATATTATTATTTGCTAGCACTGAAAATCTCACATTCAATAGAGTGTCTTAGCAAAAGTTTTTGGAGTTGCCCGATATACCCGCTCTCCCCATTTGAACTTCAAAACTCTATAACTTTTTCATGAAATATTGGATTGAGGAAAAAATTGGACTCACACAAAGCTTTTGGTAATGTCCATCTTGAGTAAAATATCAACGAAAAATGTTATAAATTGACACCACAAGAACCTACCCAAACCTTTCAAGTCCCTCGAGGGACTCTTGGAAATTTAGGGGTTAATCAAAGGAGTTTAGATTACTCTACAATGCCTTGGTTCTTTGGGGATCAATTGATATTTGTTCAAGGGTGAAAATGGGTACATGGAGACATAGAAACATGTATGGATTGGGCAAGTTTCATTACACAGTCACCACCAACTTCCAATTTAATGGTGTAAATGGTCATGACTGCTTGCAATATGGGGGATCCATGTCCATATGCGCTTCAAAGCACGACTAGAATTTATTGATGATTTGAGCTCTCTCAAAGAATTAAAAAAATGGCAATTTGAAGGGTCTGAAGTTGGTCAAGCCCACAATTGCCAAATTTGGTAAATTGTGGGCAATGCCATCATCATGGGTTAGAGTGCAAGCATGTCACTGTAGAATGCCACATGATCAATGGTAGAGGGTATATTCACCAGCGCCCAAAAGGGCAATAAAAGATACTGTGGAGCACACACATGCTTGGTGCTTAGTGTGACAGTGCTAAATTTCAGCTCACCCTGCTTTGAAGCTGCCCAACTTGGGCAAATTTGTCACAAACCACCACCAAATTTGAGACTAGAGAGCTAAATATACCTTTGTTCTTTGGCCTACCTCCCCACTATATTATTCCCTAATTCCATTGTTTGGGACTGTTGATCTCTGATGCTTCCAAAACTAGAAAGAGCAAGGCTACCGTGCATCACTTTTACAAGAGTCTTCTAAAATTGATCGCTTCTTGTTTGAGTTTCTTGCCTTGATTTCTTTCCAGTATCTTGCGAGGAAGGCAGGATGAACAGTTAGGTGTTGAAGTCGTTTACCTTTGACATTTTAAAGAAAATGAGTTTCTTTGGATACTTAGGAAACTCAATGAAATACATTTCTCATATTTTGAACATACTCCAAAATGAGCAAAACTGCCGCTTACAAAACTGCCTCCCTCTTAGGATAGATACCAAATAACAAATGTCTCTTAAGACTTTTAATATTCGGATGCATGTATTTGTACAATTTGAGATGTACAGTAGGGTGACATTCAAATTGGCGTTTGGGCAATTCCAGGGATGGTGTCCCACACTGCTGCCAACTTTGACGCCCTCCACAGGGCTGAAAAATTGTTCTTTTACCCTGAAATTTTGGGAACAGCATCACCTCTATGTTAAAAACATGCATACCAAATTTCAAGTCCAGAGGACTTATAAAACAAAAGATATTAAAAATTAACCACCATGGGGTAGCTGTGAGAAAAGTTTCTCAACCGCCAACTTTGACACCATCCCAAGGATTGAGGAAATTTTTTTTGCCCATGGAATTTTTGGAGTGAGAACACCTTTATGTTGATTACATGTGTGGAAATTTTCAAGTCCAATAAATGCACAAAAAAAATCACATCCCAAATCTACCAACATGTGTAATTGTGAGAAAAAAAGGGAAAAACCATTTTACTACTTCCAACTTTGACACCCTCCCTAGGATTGAGGGTTTGTTATTTCAACATGAAATTTTTGACACATGGTAACCTTTATGTTGATAACATGTGGAAAAATTTTCAAGGCCAAAAAATGAATTCAAAAGAAGATATTCAAAATCTACTAACATGGGGGTTAGTTGTGAGAAAAGTTTCACAGCTGCCCACTTTGACACCCTCCCAAGAATTCAAAAAAATTTATTTGTCCATGAAATTTTGGGTATGAAGTCACCTTCACGTCAAATACAAGTGTGGAAAATTTCAAAATCCAAAATATGTACACAAAAAACATATACCAAGTCTACCAACATGTATTGTTGTGACAAACAAAGGGGAAAGTTTACCACTACTTCCAACTTCAACACCCTTCCTAGGATTGAGTTTTTGTTGATACATAATGAAATTTTGGCCACAAGATCATCTCTATATTGGTAACATATGAGATAGATTTCAAAGCTAAAAGATGTATATACAAAAAAAAATTATTCCATATCTACCAACGTGTATGTCCTCCATTAGCATCAATTACCGCTTGTAACCTTGAGGGCATAGAATGACATAGTTGAAGGAGCTTTGTACCACTAACCAAATTCCACTCTTTTTCAAGAACTACCTTCATCACTTCTAAGTTTCTAGGGCATTCCTTGCCATGTTGCACAACATCTTTTAGCATCCTCCAGACATTCTCGATTGGATTGAGATCGGGAGAGTTTGCAGGCCAATTGAGCTTTTCGAGTTGGTTGGTTTGTCTCCATTCTTCACATGTTTTGCTACGATGAACAGGTGCACCATCTTCCATTAGCACTCCTTCTGGAAGTCTACTCAAGAAATGAATCAATTTGCCATCGTAGACCACTTCAATAAAATCTTTAGCAGAACGTTGAGTTTTTGGCATAAAGACAAGTTGTGACTTTTGTCCTCCAGCAAATGCACCCCAAATCATCAAAGAAGTCCGTCCACTTTTAAAAGTAGGAACTATACAACTTGATGAATAACGCTCATATGCACTTCTCCAAACATGAATTTGCCGAGAACTTTTTCCAATCTCAAAAGTAGATTCATCTGTCCAAACAATATGCTCTGACTCTTTTGGACTCCATCCATGGTACTTCTGAGCAAAAGCTAACCGTTGAGACATGTGATGGGATGTCAAGAAAGGTTTTTTGACTGCAATTCGACTAAAAATACCACTTTTATGTAATACCCTTTGAATAGTACGTCTACACACTTGAGTACGGCACATATTAGTAATCTCTGAGACCGAGGAACGACGATGAGTTTTTGCATAACGCACAATATTATTCACATCTCTCTCACTAAGTTTTTTAGCGTGACTTCCACCGCAAGGTTTGCGCTTATAAGTTCCATCTTCTTTAAACGTTTTTACTAACCTCTGAACTGTTCTAACAGAAACTCCAGTAGTGGCTGCAATTTGAACTCCTGTATTTCCTCCCTCACTCAAACCTATAATGCGAGCACGGATTTCATCTGAAATTGCCATTATAGACTATTTTTTATGATGTTGATACAATACTAAATGCTCTTCAATAAGTAATCAATATAACACTCAACCTATGGCAATTGGATTATATAATTCAGTAAACACAAAGGACTCAGCTTATGGCATGTGCACTAAATCAATCAATCAACAACATAACACTCACATTGGCATGTGCATTAGGTGATAACCATGGCATGTGCATTAGATGATAACCATGGCATGTGCATCAATTGAGTGAACCAAAAAATACTCTTGGACATACTCATGCCACATGTGATTCGTCAACACTCAGTAAACTAGTCAACAACACTCAAAAAAATATATATATATATATCCACTCAATAAATCAGCCCATATGTGATATGCCCACTCAATGGATCAACCCATATGTGATATGCCCACTCAATGGATCAACCCATATGTGATTTGTCTACTCAATCAGTCAACAACACTCAGCCCATATCTAATATGTCCACTCAATACTATCTCAACATTCATTCTCAATATCATCTCAACATTCACTCTATTACAAATCACATGACAAAATACACACAACATTTCCTTTACATAGTGCTCAACAGATATTTGGAGGAGAAAACTCGTCATACGTGCATAATGCACACCAAACCTTATGACAAGTGGATTCTTCTACACAAAACAACTCTGCAATTCTACATGTAGATTTCATTGATCTTTTCAAGATGCATTTATGTTTGGTAGCTTAGTCACATGAATAAAATCAATGAAGAGTACGAGGTGTCAAAGATAATTTGACATTCTCAATATGCCCTTTCAATATAGTTTCTCATTGTTACAAACATTGGTAGATATGGAATAAATTTTTTTTGTATATACATCTTTTGGCTTTGAAATCTATCTCATATGTTACCAATATAGAGATGATCTTGTGGCCAAAATTTCATTATGTATCAACAAAAACTCAATCCTAGGAAGGTTGTTGAAGTTGGAAGTAGTGGTAAACTTTCCCCTTTGTTTGTCACAACAATACATGTTGGTAGACTTGGTATATGTTTTTTGTGTACATATTTTGGATTTTGAAATTTTCCACACTTGTATTTGACGTGAAGGTGACTTCATACCCAAAATTTCATGGACAAATAAATTTTTTTGAATTCTTGGGAGGGTGTCAAAGTGGGCAGCTGTGAAACTTTTCTCACAACTAACCCCCATGTTAGTAGATTTTGAATATCTTCTTTTGAATTCATTTTTTGGCCTTGAAAATTTTTCCACATGTTATCAACATAAAGGTTACCATGTGTCAAAAATTTCATGTTGAAATAACAAACCCTCAATCCTAGGGAGGGTGTCAAAGTTGGAAGTAGTAAAATGGTTTTTCCCTTTTTTTCTCACAATTACACATGTTGGTAGATTTGGGATGTGATTTTTTTTGTGCATTTATTGGACTTGAAAATTTCCACACATGTAATCAACATAAAGGTGTTCTCACTCCAAAAATTCCATGGGCAAAAAAAATTTCCTCAATCCTTGGGATGGTGTCAAAGTTGGCGGTTGAGAAACTTTTCTCACAGCTACCCCATGGTGGTTAATTTTTAATATCTTTTGTTTTATAAGTCCTCTGGACTTGAAATTTGGTATGCATGTTTTTAACATAGAGGTGATGCTGTTCCCAAAATTTCAGGGTAAAAGAACAATTTTTCAGCCCTGTGGAGGGCGTCAAAGTTGGCAGCAGTGTGGGACACCATCCCTGGAATTGCCCAAACGCCAATTTGAATGTCACCCTACTGTACAAATGTGCACATTTGCAAAATCTCCGTGGTCATAGGTGTTTGGGAGGAAAGTGATCTAATGTACAGGGCACACAAAATTCCCAATTTTGTCTAGGGACATGGTTTCGTCCCACATATTGAAGAGTTAAAATTTCCTTTTTTGGTCTCTTGCTCACAAACCAATCATCCAAGCCCCACATTAATGACAACTAGCATCAAAAGAAGCTTTTGCCACAAAACCAGGCTCCACATGGTGGAAGCAACTTTTCATGGCATTAAATTGAACATATAGGGGCAGCATTACTAGATCCCCGAGCATGTGTACAAGTGCCCAAATTGATCCGTGGCCCCATTGTGGCCCATGCTCCACTTCATGTTATGCAAGTTGATTTACATTGCTCAGCTGCTGTAGTGACACAACATCCAATTGCTTCTCCAGTACACTAAAATTGGTATTTTATGTTCGAGTACCTCATTACTAACCTTATCACTATATGTCAACAACGCCGATAATGTTACAACACTAAATGTCAACATTAACACTAAATGCAGAGAACTGTAACTTTGGAGTTTTACTACCTCTACATTTAGTGTTACAAAACAATTTGTAAGAAATTGAGAAATAACAATTTCAGATTACAATTTTGAATATGTGCCACCATGAGAGACAGATTCCAACATTAGTAATACTAAAGCACAAGTTTTGTCTAACAACATTCACCAAAAACCATCAACCACATAATCCACTGAAATTGGAGTGAAATTAAAAAGCAGAGTCAAATAAAAGAACGACCTCTATGTATGAGTTACAGTGCATACTAATTTTGGCATGCCACCAAATTTCTCAATCTGAAATGGAAGGAACAAGAAGCTAGTAGAAATGCAATATCGCAAAAATTAGCCATACTTAGCACATTAACAAACAGAACAAACATGTCCAACAATTTCCATGACTTTTCAATTACCAAAACATGTGTATAGATGAAAAGGACGCCTAATCCTCAAGTACCTACTGTATGAGAAAATGTCGTGACTTGTTGACAATCACAAAAATTATATAAAGAAAGCCACAAATACTAACACTAGAATCATGACAAATGAAGGAGTCAAATTAGGTGTAATAAATCACATATATTTTTATCACATAATTCCTTTAATAATATGTGATTTGTTCACATATAAGTGAAGATAAATCAAGACATACAATTGAAGAAATCTTGTGATCAAAATATAATAGCTACATACAAGGAATTACATACAAATGAAGAAATCATATAATATATACAAGAAATCACATACAATTGAAATTTTTTATATACTACTAACAAATTACACACAAATGAAGAAATCATGTGATAAATATATGATTAATAAAAAAATCTATATTAATGAAGAGATTAAAGATGTTGAAGATGTTGCTACACTATATTAATATGCGAAGGTACTTCTTGTCCTTGAAAATATTGTAAATGTTTTCCAATTATCTCTTGGAGATTTGGAAACAACTGATTAACATTCCAAGTGCCATTGACATCTAACGCCATGCCACAACGAATCATGGCCTTCCTAGCATAGGACATGTTATTGCAATCCATTTCTTGATTCATAGCTTCAACACTATCAGCAGCAAGTTGAAGGAAATATATCTTACTAGGATTATTGAGTCTACTAGACCACCGTCCATCTCTAGGAGATGTGTTTTGTCAAGCACCAGCTTGATTTAACTCAATTTTCTTCTCTTCCCAACCGCTGGTCCAAGCATCTTTTATCTTGGAGATCACAAAGGTATCCGCCGGCTGACATAAATGTGTAGCACATGGTGGCAAATACCTCAAAGAGGTTTGTTTCTCCGCTAGAATAGTTCTTCATCTAGGGGTGAGAAAATGGCTTGTACAGTTATCTACCCACACTACTTTAGATCGTTGTTGCACGTCTGCTTGAAAAGCACGAGGTTCAGCAAAATATTTTGGGAAAATCGTTTGATCTATCCAACCTTTTGGCCCTCTTCTATAAGTAAGACTTGGAATATCATCTGGAAGACCTCTGATTGGATAGTTCCTATTCTCATTAGTAAAAATGAGCATAGGAACCTCAATCATGGATCGCCGCCCCGCTGAAATTCTCACCACCATTGTCATAGACTCTCCTCCTGAAACAACTTCCGCATATTTGACTGTTGTGTCCCCTCTAAATCCTACTGTACGTCCGTTGTCCAAATTGGCAACAAAGTGAGTCTCATCAAGATTCTCCATGACGTTCTCATCAAATTCTCCTGATTGAAAACCTCTCTGCAACACCTAAATGGTATGTTGTTTGCATCTCAATTAGCAACTCTTTTTGAACACTACATGTCAATCGACCACGCTGAGACAATACAACAATATTATGGACATCCATAAATTGTTGAGCCCAACTGTAACAAATCTTGTCAATAAGTAGTTTATTATCCTTTGGATCCCTAGACTCACTTCCGTAGATAGAATCCGGACCCAACATAATAGATATAGCCAACTTGTACAACAATTTTGGAGAGAATTTAACACCGGCTTTCTTATAATTCTCAAAAGCTTCAAGAAGTTTAGGGTATAGCCAAGTAACCCACTCTGAGCGTTTGCGTTCTCGTCGAGGCTTGGCCTTTGTCAAGATTTTCTTTTGCTTCTCAGATCCGCTCCGGCTGGTTGAACATACAATTGATGAAGTTGTAACTTCAACATTGGCAAAATCATCTCGTTGTTGCCACCATCGAGAAGCCTTCATCGTGTTTGCACACCTCTGTCCTTGAAACTGTTCAGGAAATGCTGAAATTGTACGCCTGTAGAGTCCAGAAATACTGTGAAGCGCCTCATCTTCAACCATCCAATTGATAATGCACTTGCGAGCCTGAAGAATAGAAACTTGTTGAAGAAGACATGGAGCATAGGTGATTGCATTTGGATTAAGGTCGTGAAGCGACAATGGTTCCATAGTGAAAGTAGTCTGCAAAAAACAAATTAGACTTGTCAGAGTTCTTTTTAATCTTATTTACATTCAACCAACTTCATTTCAATATAAAGAGTACAACTCAGAGTAAAAGACACAAATTGACATGTCCATTAACACAAATTAGAGGTCACATATCCATTAACTTCACATGCCAAGTTTGCGATACCATATTCTACTCTTTGTTCACAACTAGAGAAAATTAATAACTTGAAGGTTTGCTCAATAAGTTGACATGTCCATTGACACAAATCAAAATTCAAATATTCATTGAGTCAAACTCATGGAGTTAAACTTTGTCCATAGACACATGTCACATGTCCAAAGCCACATGTCCACTTTGGAACATGATATTTTCAATTAATAACACAACTGCATGAATCTTGCAAACCTCTAAAATAAATCCAGACATTGACATATCCTACAACACTAAAAACTATATTCAATTCATTCAAACAACTTAAGCAAGGAAAAGAAACTGCAGAAACCACATAAATAAGTCCAAAGAACGTCCAATATCATCAAACTCTAAAATCCTTAAAATGACATTTACTGCATTTCAAGCAAAAAAATTGGAGCAAAACATAAGGAAATTCAGCAAAAAAAACATAGAAACGAGCTGCAACATCACAAAATCCCAAATAACTAAACACAAGAGAGGCAAACCGCATCCTCACCTTGAAGAACCCGTGTTGTGTGACTTCCAACAACAACGCGCTCTTTCCCCCGATCCCCTCGGGCACCAACGACCACAGCTTGTCGATGTTTACCACGGGGCAGTGGAACATTTGCCGCTAAGATATGAAGAGGCTAGCATGAGCCGCACTTCATTAAAGAGAACCTGGTCGTTAGCCGCCCCGCACCTCATCGGAAAAGTCTATCGTAATCCAGCAAGCACTAACCTATTTCAAATGAATGACTATCGCACAAGTTTTCACTGTTCAATGTGCCACAACAGACTGGTTGACTTATGAACACACAATTTAAGAACTTGCGAGGGTCGTCAATGCCATCAACAAAATGATGCACGTACTCTGCCTTAAACCCAAGGTCATCCTGCATGCAATCACATCCAAAGTCAATACTAAGTTTTCAAGAAGATGTAATCTCTAAACCAATGCACTCCTGATATATACCTCACGGTTGAAAAGGTTCTTCAAGGTGACGACGCCGACGATAGAATGGTTCAGCCCTTGAAGGTTCTAGTGCTCAAAAGTGACGCTCCTAGCCGGTTGAATTGTGGACTCTACATCAAAGTGCTGAGGTGAGGAGATAGTTTATAACAACGGCAGATTATGAGCAGAAAGTAGTAGCCTAAAGAAGCTTACCAAGGTTGGCCGACCACCACTTCTAGGAATGATGCTCCACTCAGTGCTAACCTCGGCCGTCCTTTGCTCCAGCTCCTTCAATTTCACTTCCACCATAATCGTTTTCCTTGTTTGGCCTGGGGTTAACCTCAATGTAGGAGAACAACGCCAAGCTGTTGATATTCCAAAGAGCAGGCGGCCCATTAATGAGTTCAAGAGAAACGGTGCCAGAGCGTACGGAACAGAGTGCATGTGCGCGTATGGCGGGCAGCTCATTAATGAGCCTTAACACTAAATGTCTAGAAAAATATAATTAGAGTTGGGTGGTAAAAATATGTTGTAACATTAAATGTAGTGTATCACTAAATACCAATTTTAGTGTAGTGGCTTGCAATGTGATCTTATCTTTTGGCCCTGTTTTCACACAATAACATCCATATAGAGTTGTGGATTGTGTTGGGTTTGCTCATTTATCAGGGTTGTGGATTGGAAAAAAGGCACCATCCACTTATCCTAGTCAGCACTCTATCTAAGTTGGGGTGTTCTCATGTGTATGTTGTCACATTGTTGTTCCAGATCTTTCTGAATAGATTATTCATCATGTGTTACGATGTTGCACAGCAGAGTTATTCCAAACGAAGTGCTCAGAGTCCTAATGATGTGGCGGGATATGGACTCATGGGTGTCACATATTTGGGTATCATTTAGGATTTGGGTATCACCTATCATAGTATTACATATCTAGGTATCACTTATCTAGGTATTACCTAGGTGATATCCTATCTTGGCACGAGACATTGTATCACCACGTCAAGGCGTGATAACCCATGTCCTGACACAATACCATGTTTAGGGGTGAGACCTTGCCCCAACATGATACCCTTCTGGATATCACCTATATTTTAGCTTCATTGGATATAAATGTTATACATAGAGAAATCTTTTCAATAGAAAAAGAAAGGCAAGATACATATGTAGAAATAAATAGTGAAATATATGGTAAGTATACTTGATCTTGTCTATCACCCTATCTTTCCTCTTATAAGATTACTCTAATATTTTGTAAGAGTACATGTGCATTAAACATTGATGAATTGGTCAAATTAGAATTGATATTCAAGGGTGGTTTACACTAGGGCCCAAAAATATGTTTCATGTCCATTTGAATTTACACGGGTTGAAAAACTTGCATTTGTAATGATAAGTTAGTAGATATAAGCACTCAAAAAAACTAAAAAAATAAATGTATTAAGAGATTTTTAAATTCTAGGTATGTTTTAATAGGAGTAGATTCTAATTCTTGTCATAGGATTGGAAAGGACCCTATTTTGGATGAAGAAACCAATGGCTCCAACATTGACGACCACGATGACCAAGAATTTGATGATTGACGTGGGCGGCCTGCTAACAAGATCTTCTCCAAATGCCGTTCCGGCAATTTGGATTCAAAGTGTGACAGGTGCATGTGATGAGGACAATATTCATGTTAATTATGTCCCACATTCTCCAGGTCAAGTTCGTTGCGATGTGAACTCATGCTCGGATCGACTGTATTAGAGGAACAATCATTGTCATCTCACAGATGATAATTTTGGTGTCTTTGAAAGAGCCATGATTCATGGAGCTTGCAATGAGATGGTTCTCATGATCAGAATTGTCAGAGTCCTTGTTTGTCTTCAAAGATGAGGATCATCAAATGACTTCAATGGACTCGCATGTAATCCACACACGTCTAAAAATAAGCCATCTTCTTTTTGAATGCGTTACGTTTTGCTCTAACCATTCTCAACTATTTGACAAGAAAGACGGACTTAAGAAAGTACTCAAGGATCCTTTCAAAGGTGTGCACCAAAAACTTCCTTCTAAAGACAACATTTCATCGATAAAGTCTCGCCACCTTAGCAACCCTAACGAGTGCTGATTGATTAGTTGGAAGAGATGTTGTAGTGAAAGGTGTTTCCAATCATTTTGATTGGAACATGTACTTAAGATCCGGCATAAGTCTTATGCTTCAAGCTTTGAGCATGGTAGGCAGACAACGTATGTTGTTCAAGAGCAGCTTCACTTTGTACCTGGGCACCACAAGCCATATACTACCCTGATTAATGTTGAGGTTTGCAAAGTTGCTTGGTACCTTTTCATGGAATTTTGAAGTTTGCATACCACAATTACAAGGCGGATGCTAAGATTAGATATGTGAAAGATAGCCATGGAGATACATGGATTCTATGGCCCATGCGACAGATGGTTTAGGCACTGGGTACCATTTCTAGTATTGTAAATGACAATGCAAACGAGATATTGAACGAGTTCCGAGTCATTAGAAGAAAGAAGGTGGGCGCGTTGAAAGTGCTTCTGCAAGCAATGAATTGAAATCATTTGCTAGACATGACAAATTTTATAAGTACTTGAATATGATACCCTTGTCATGTTTTCTCATGTCCTACATGTTCTTCTCTCGTCAACAGACCGTCGACAAAGTTGTCTTGATGTATTTATTAGCCTTCTCCTCTAATTTGATGGTGGCCTTTGTTCATCGAAAGCCACTGATGATGCTACTCATTCTTACCTGATTACTATTTGTTGCAAGTCATTGAGTCAGTATTCCTCCGAAAGACACTCAATTGTCGCTAAATGCTTCCAAGATAAACCGCTCCGTTGTCGTTCCCACACAGACCTATTGTTTATTTTTCACCAAACTACAAAATTAAACTACCAAACACTACTCCACATGTTAGCTTTCCTACTCATTCCTTTGCTCAATATGCGGATCCTTCCAGATTCCAGACTTCTTACAATAGTTACCAGAACTAATTTCCGGACAACTGGAAGGGAGTTTTATTTACCTATGTTCCTCCTGAGAGAGTCTTTCGGACTGTTTAAACGAGTGACTAGAAGGCCACTGATCTTGATTGTGTAAGTGGCCGGATTCTCCAATGTCTTCTAGCTTAAAGTGACTAGACACCCACTGCCTTGTAACTTAAAGAGGTTAGACACCCACTCTCCCTACTTTGCTAACCGGTGGATGATTGTTGCTGCTCGACCAACACTCTCACAACATCCGGATGGTTATTAGGACGCAATCACGCAAAAGCAAATCCGGACTACAAATCCGAACTCAGAGGCAAATCCGGACATTCTGGTTAGTACTATGGTTGTTATGCGGAGTGAGCCTTACAGCTTGCAAAGATGATTTCCTTCTAGACATACACACCAGGCTTTTTTCCTATCGTAGGGGGAGATTCCAGCCTCAACCGGAATCCGGGTTCATACGGAGCTTCCGTGCCCTAGACACTATCAGGCACACCTCTGCAATACGTCTCTTCTCCTCCTGGCTACCTTCGGACCCTGAAGAGTATCAGACCCCTTCCTAATTTCTTCTCCAGCTTTTCCTGGCGTTCTTCCAATGCAAGTCCCAACCGGTTACCTCAATTACAAATACTCTAACGCTCACCGCAAAAGAACTTAATCACCATACGCCAATCACAATGGATCTGTTCCTCACAAGAAAACACTTAACACCACAAGTTTGAGATAACTATTACAGTGATAAGTTGAAAAATGTTCACAGCGAAAGAAACAAGATGATGAGCTTTCTAAAACTCATCTACTAAATATGAGCTAAGTTTCCTGAATTTAAGTCTATCTTATCCGCAAAGAATCGAGCAAATCTTATCTAAACAACAAAAAGGCCTTATTTGCGGAAGTCCGATAACTCCGGGCTCAGATTCAAAAATATTGGATTTGAGATCCGGATTTACCGTTCCTAAATCTTAAGGTAAGTATGAAATTTCTTAGTCTAGGATTTGGTAGCCAGGTGCAATTTGGAGCCCCATTGTTAATCGCTACTAAACCTATTTAACTAAGAATTTCCTAACTCTAATCCAAGATCTGACTCGGGGGTGTTCTGAACACTCTTGAGCCTAGGCCTCCTATGCCTAGGCGATTCCTCCACCCCTACCCTTCCGGCGTCCACGTCCTAGGCAGTGCTTCCGGCTATCAACTCTGAGATCTAGATCCAGGAGCTTTTGGTGGCGACTCCGTCATCGAAATTGCCTCAGTTGGTGAGTCCACCACCGTCCAACAGGTCTTCCGAGGAAGTCCCGGAAGCTCGTACTAAGGCTGTGAGGATCTTCCTCCAGGCGTCTTCCCATTGATGGCGTAGTCTTCCGGCAGCTGCAAGTCGTTGAGTGTGGGAATCCGTTTCCACAAGGTGCCGGAAGTTAACCTTAAAATCTGGCAAAAACAAAAAAATTAGTTAAGTTGATACGATAGTCTGTGCTAGAATAAAACCTATAGTCGATTTGCAAGAATGAAGACGGATGGACCCGGCTGAAATCCCTAATTGAGCCTAAAGCTGCGAAATGGACAACCAAAGTATTTAACAGAATTTCGGGATAGTCTGTCATCCGGAACTGTCATTCGGAGCTATCACCATCTGCTATCATTATGAGCCGTACTAACGGCCAGACTACAAAAGGTTGTGACGCGAGGGAAAACTCTTCTTTTTCATCTCTTCTTTGCGTGTTGCGGTTCCGCTCCAGCGCTATCTCTCTCGCTCTCTCTCTCTCTCCCTCATTTTCCTAACTGCTGCCTGTTAGGGTTTGTAGTTTAGACGGTTACAACGGACGTGTGTCCGTTTGGGAGGGTTTTTGTGAGGTCAGTGCATGCAGGGACAACATCGAGGGAAAGTGAGGAAGTAGAGACATTCGATGAAGACGGTCTCCATGGCCATGAAAAAGAGAACCGATAGAGATGGGCGCGAAAGGCGAGACGAAGAGCCGGCCGCTGCGCTTCTGCCCTTGAGGCCGGTTCTTCCGGAAATCCTTGCAGACACGCACAAGTACAACCTTTTGAAGGAAAGATTGAAGGTCATGGGCTGTGCTGGCTTGCTCGAAGTCGCTTGGGGCATCCGCGAGGAGGTATACGTTCGGGAGCTGATAGGCGCTCCGGATCAGAAGTACAAGGGGTTGATGCGGGCCCATCCGGAACTCTGGGGAGTTCCGGAATGGACACATGCATACGACTTCCGGGCCGGCCATACGAAGGTGGTGGAACGGCGAGACAAGTTCCTCGTGGAGGAATTCGGGGGTCAAGCCGATCCGAAGGAGGGCTACAACATGTAGGACTTACTGCACCGGGATGCCTAGCTAGTGCTAGGGTTTCTAAACCCTATTTTCCATCCGGAAAAGCCGAAGCGGGTAGTGGCGAAGTGGCGTGCACGTTCCTCGGAGCACTCCGGGGGAAGATTGCCGTAGACTGGGGGACGCTTATGAGCGAAATGATCAACCGGGTGGTGGCCAACCTCCAGAAGGTGAAGAGATTGGCAACCACCCTAGCTTCCTATGTGGTACATCTCTACTGCCATCATTAATAGCTCACCCAGACGGAGCAGAGGCAGTACGATGAAGTCCTTAGCCTCCAGAAACACGGAGGTGAAGAATCAAAGGATGAATCCGGAGGGGCAGCGGAACCCGTGCCGAGGCCAACAACCGCGGACACTCCGGAAGAAGACCGGAGACTCAAAAAAGGCCCTGAGGGAAGGAGCTAGTGTCGGAGAGTCCGGACATTTGCAGTTCATCCGCATCGTCCGGAGAAGACGAGTCTAGGCCATCAGCGGAAGCCAGCCGGAAGAGGAGGAAGCTCGACCCACAAGACTCCAAGGCTCAGCTGAAGGAGATGGATGATCTCCTGCGCGAGGTCGGCTGGAGAGTGGCCGCCCTCAACGAGACCAACTTCATTGTTACCACCGGTGTGGCCCAGGTTTTCCGGAGTATGGGAGTCGACTGGCTGGAAGATGCCATCAACCAAGTGGAGGATCTCCGGAGAAGGGAGGGTGACACGAAGGCGTTGCACCTTCAGATCTCCACCATGTAGAAAGCCAACACAGAGATGGAGAAGAAGGTAGTGCACCTTCGCTAGGAGACATCGCTGGCAGTGGTGGCCTGGAAACAGGCGCATGCAAAAGCCAATGAATCAGCAGCTGCCCTGACGGAGGTTTGGGAGGCCCTAAAGTTTCTAGTAGACACGGTCAACCAAGCCAGCTCTTCACCGAACTCGTGAAGAAAGAGAAGAAGGTGACCAGGGCCAACATCATCCGGTTTCTCCTTGATCAAGCGGAGAAGATGGGCCAGACTTCGGAGCAGATGCTGCTGTTGGTGAGCAACATCACTCTGGCGGACCCGGAGCACCAATTGGCTCAGGTATCGGAAGACTTCATGACTCCAGAGCGGACCACAGCTCCTCCGGAACCACCACAACCCAAGTCAACTCCAACTCCGGGTACCTCCGCTAATCCGGAGACCCTCGATACTCCATCGTCCCGGACACCGGCAGAAGGCATCATATTTTCCAATCCTAGCACGGTGAGACTCTGAAGAACCTTCCGGATCTACTGAGGCCACCGACGATGCGCCTGCCTGATCCTCCAACGGAAGTTGACCCCCAGGCACCACCGAAGTCTGTATTTCGGAGATTGGCGCCCGCAACTGGGAGTCCCTTCGGAAGCTACGGGGACTTGGTTATGGAGACCAAGTCAGCTTCCGAGCCGGAACAACCAACACCTCCAGTTCCGGAAGGTTCACCGGAATAGCCACCTCCTCCTCCGGGTTCCTGAACCTCTGGCGGCTAGGGTTTCTCCGGCGGCTGGACCGTTGACTTGGAAGGTCAACACTTTGCCGGCAACGGCAAAGAAGGCCAAGAACAAACAGCGAGCTCCGGTGGAGATCTCCCCCTCTCGCAAAAGTGGGAGAAACCGGGCACCGGGTGCTCCGACTTAAGTTAGTTTAGGTATAGCGTTTCTTCTGGGCTAAGATTTTGGACCAACAGCGATTAACGATGGGGCTCCAAGTACACCCGGCTGCTGATGGAGTCGACTGCCTGTTTTTGTACTTAGAATAGGAATTCCGGAGTTGGAAACTTTTCCGAGATTATAGGATCTGAGATCAAATTTGGGACTTTTCCGGATTTCTCGGATCTTTTAGATAAGATCTAGCGGATTTTCAACAGTAAGGAGGAAGGCTAAGTTTAGAAGGAACTTAGTTAGTACTTAGTAGTGGGGTTCTGGAGAAAATCCCTCATCTTGTTCTTTTCACTCTGAATATACTTCTTAACCTTCTTGCCAGATTTGCTTCCTTGTATTTTTGGTGTGGAGTGTAGACATTGTGCGAAACAGATCCATTCTTGTAGGCGTGATTGTGTAAGTATTCTTCCGGAAGTAGAGTGATAACCTTGTTTGCTAAGAGGGGGAACCGGTCAGATCCGTGTCAGGAGATCGCTTGGGAGAGCTGGAGGGCTATTGCACAGGTGTGCTTGGTAGACTCCAGGGTCCAGAAATAGCTAGGAGGAGAAGAGATGAAGTGCAGAGGTGTTCCTGGTAATCTCTAGGACACGGAAGAATCTGTGTCAACTTGGAGTCTGGTCAAAGACCGAAATTCTCCCCAAGATAGGAAAAAGCCTGATGCGTAGGTCCAGACGGAACACCTCTGGTGTAGTGGTGACATCCGCTCCGGAGAATCACAATCGCACTTATCGGAATGTCGTTGTAGTCAGGACTTGTCTCTGTGTGACCTCGTCCGGAAGGCCATCCGGATGTCGTGAGAGTCTAAGTCTAGTAGCAGCAATCAAATCACCGGTTAGCAGAGTAGGGAGAGTGGTGTCCGGTCACCCTCCTTCTAAAGACGTAAACCTGAGTTGTTTTGAGGTAGCCAATGCCGATCAATTGCAGACATCTTGTAACGCATGACAGGCCAACCGTCTTCATCAACGTAGAATTTGAAGAGGTGCATCTCTCCTAAACCAACAAGCACCATCACATATATAGCCAGAGACAAAAGATTTGAAATCTGCAACCTCCTGAACAAACTCGGGCATAAAATTCATCTCCTACGATTCCATGAAGGACTTCATCAAATCAGCGACCATAAATGAATTCTAATTCTTCAAGGCCTTGGACAAGTGGCTGAAATAAGCATCAATATTCTCATGTGTATGCCCGACTAATAGGAAACCAACTTGGATTTCCTTGAACACCCTTTGATAAATCAACATAGGTAAGAATGCCATGAGAAATTGGTTCTTATTATCCTTTGCAGAGTTGTCTAGTTGTAAATATAGATTGTTTGGTAGTGGGACGGCTACAGTTGAGTAGTTCGGTACCACCGTAGGTAAAACGTCCATACATCTAGACTTCCCTTTAAGCAATGCCGTAAATAATGAGTTTGTCGGCTCGTAAGGAAAAATTCGACCTGTGACATAAATGGATGGTTCTTCGAGAGGTCAAAGTAATCTCGCAATCGACAAGATGGTATAATTTGAGTCTCCCGGCCACAAGTCACTAGAATAGTGAGCGTAGGCACCGTCTCCATGTCCGTTCGTGACCATGCCGGTGACGTTCATCGGGAGCTGACCAAGACCTGAATTCTGTTTCGTGGTACCTCGCATATGAGGGATGGCAGTCTTGGCAATATGCATTTTATCGTGGATGATGCAAATGATTTTGCCCTTCTTGCGTTTAGACTCCTCTCTCCAGGTATGATACACACGCCTACACAAAGCTTGGTGGTTCAAGTGTGCATGTTGTTGTTCAATGAATGACATATACTCGGCGGAGCCCTTCACGGATTACTAATGAGCTGCTGGAGAGTGTCATAGAGGGTGCACTTTGCAAATGAACTGCCTACAGATTTTACAGCAACATTGTTGAAGAGTTCCTTCTTGATTCTACTCACAGCAGACTGAGAAACCTTGGGCAACCCGTACTCCAAGTTTGTCTGCAAACAAAGCCAAACAATGAGTATCAACAATATCAACATTGAGGCTACTACTGGCATGGAAAGATCCTTCGATCACATTAAAACTAGTATTGCTTCCAGTAACACGTGAGTACAGACATCTAGGCATCTAATACGACCAAGTGATCGTTCAGATATTGAAAGTTGCGTAAAGATTGTCTGAAGACGATTTCAAATATGGATACTGGATTATATAAAATGAAGCCAAAGAGCGTGAGGTATCGCCGCGCAATGGGAGTGCTTGACCAAGAAGGATTATTCGAGCAATGAGGTGGTTTGTGTACATGTTTACCTCTGTGGTGTCAGCCTGAATTTTCTTCCAGCTATGACCTGACGGTAAGAACTTCACTGTGTCCATCCGCCTTGGTACAGTCATCCGCATCTAGTGAGGCATGTGATCGGTGTTCTCATTGATGATTGCTGAAATTGTACCCATTGCTTACACGGTTCCAAGACGGGGACGCTTGGCGCCTCTGTTCCGGTGCGTTGATGACAAGATACCCTTTTTATATTGGTCGATATAGCTGTGGAATGTCGACTTTGGTATACCATGAATTTTATACCATGCTGTTGCGCAGACATCTTGACCGAGCAAAGTAACGTAGGTCCGTTTCCGATTATTGCCCATGTGACTCAGTTGGCCGCCCACAACAATTCCATATTCCCGCTGATCGTCAAAGTCCTTCAGAAAGTACCGTTGTCGGAGAAACAAGGTATCTTGGATTCTTGGGGCTGGAATAATTGAACACACTCGTCAGGGCAGCATGATAGCGAACTCACCGCTTGAACCACATCCTAACAAGTCTTCCTTGAGTACGCACTGAGCTTCTCCTCACTTCTCTTCTTGCGATGAACAAATCGATACGGTGCTTTTGGACGACCACCAAGATGCGCATTTGGGTCCGATGCTTCAGGAATTTGGATGAAATGAGCAACTGTCTCGCTAAGGCCATGCTTCCTTCGAGTCTACATTCGGGGATGGGCCACCTTTGATGACTCATAATGTCATCTTGATCCCCGATGAATAAGTCAAACACAGTAACGCCAATGTTCCCCTCTCCCAAAGTACTGTCCAGGAATGGCTCATCGGATAGAGAGCAATTGATACGACCAGAGGCCATAAGATTTCCATCACTGCCATAGCAACAAACCACCATTTCCACCCATTGTGCCTGAGGGACAAAAGGAGGGGCGCAAGTGGAACCGAATGTATTGCCTAGGTCCGGGCCCATCAAAGGATCCCTCGATTGCAACACTACCTGCGATGCCTCCCAGAGAATCGTTCTACCAATCGAATCCGCCAAGAGAGATACGCCCTCTTGCAACGGCCGAAAAATAAGATTGCGAGCCTCATGAAATATCTTAGTAGGTCTAAGCAGAGACATCGCGACCATGGTGAGATTGATGTCGACACCAAGCCAATGCCTAGTGGGTATCGCTTCAATGACAATTCCCTTCCCAACCGTGCCATGGTTTGAGTAGCAAAGGGAAACTTCCATGTCGGGGGTGAATTCATCACGCCAATCAGTGTGGCTAGCAACACCGCCTCCATACGTTGGATTAGCAAACTCATCCGGCAATCCTTTAGATGAGGACATCGATGGATCCTTCGATCCTAATTTGAACCCGATAATTCCGGAAATCTGCCTATATATCCGAGTATCTTGGTATCAGACCTAGGATCAAAGAATCGTGCAATCAATGTAGGGATCAAAGAATCTCTCGATTTGTCGATCTTCCTTGGGTTTGGTCAATCAACGGATAGGTATCTACAACCGGAAGATACTTCGATCTCCACGGAACCTGCCGGGATCTGCAAAAATTGGGATTGCTCCACGTAAGACTGTACTGACCATAAAAGATAACTGTATAGTAATCGCAACAAGACCAAATGATATATCACAATATATTGAACCAATATGGAAAGTAGTGATCGAACGGGAATCACATTCATGGCATGATGTTGCAGATCGTAGAGACAGTATTCCTCCGGAATGCTCCTAATTGTCACTAAGAGCTTCCCAAAGTAACCGCTCCGGTTTTGTTCCCACAGAGACCTAAATATCTTCTTCCAATACTCCGGATTACTAAGCTTACCTAAGCAATTCGATTACGAGTTAGCTATAGTTCTTCATTACTTAGGTTAGATCCGGATCTGTCCGGATCCGGATGTTATACAATGGTTTCCGGAGAAGAGATTCCGGAAATCATGAGGGCGGTTTGATTAGTCTCTGTTCCTCCTCAGAGAGTCTCCTGGAGTTTTTAAACGAGTGGCCGAAGTCCACTAACCCTGTTTTGTGCAAGTGGCTGGGTTTCCCACTGCCCTGTGACTTAAAGTGGCTAGGCACCCACTGTCCGGAACTTATAGTGACCGAACACCACTTTCCCTACTATGCTAACTGGTAATTCGATTGCTGCTACCGGACTACGGCTCTCACAACATCCGGAAGGCCTTCCGGATGCGGTCACACAGAGACTAACCCAGCTATAGCGGCATTCCGGGGGTATGATTGTAAATCTCCGGAACAGAGATTCACGCTTCGCTATGGTTATTTTATCTAGGTATTGGCATCAGGCTTTTTCCTATCTTAGGGGAGAACTCCGGTATTGACCGGAATTCAGTTTAACGTGGTTTCTTCCGCAAACTTAGAGATTACCAGGAACCCCTCTGCAGTTCATCTCTTCCCCTCCTGGCTACTTCCGGACCCTGGGGACTACTAGGAACACCTTTGCAATAGTTCTCTCCAGCTCTCCCGGGCGATCTCCTGACACTACCCTCGATAACTTCCCCCTCCGGCAAAACAAGTGCGTTACTCTAGACCGGAAGAATTCCTCACACAACCACACCCTCAAGAATGGATCCGTCACTCACAGGATTCACACGTCCCACAATAACACAAGGTAGCAAATCTAGTGAAAAGGGTAACGTATATTTCCGAGTGAAATCAACAAGATGAAAGAGTTTTGCCCAAAACCCTACTACTAAGTACTTACCAAGTCCTGCCTAAACTTAGATATCTTCCTAACTAACAATGGGAAGTCCGCTAGATCTTATCTAAATGATCCGAGAAATCCGGAAAAGTTCCAGATCGGATCTCAGATCCAGAAATCACGGAACAATTCCGTCTCCGGAATCCCTTTTCTAACTACAAAACTGGCTATTGACTCCGGCAGCAGCCGGGTGCACTTGGGGCCCCATCGTTAGTCGCTACTGATCCGGATTCTAACCCTGAGACAAAAGAAATGAAGTACAAAAATTAACTAATCCTAGGTTGGAGCTCCTAGGCCCCGGTTTCTCCCACTCCGGCGGGAGGGAGAGATCTCTACCGGAACGCGTGCCTTGCCTTTCGCTTTTTTCGACGTTGCTGGCGAAAGGGTGGCCTTCCGAGTCCAGGGTTCGGATGCTGGGGGAAGTCCTGTCACCGGAGTACTAGCGTCCGGTGGTGGAGGTGGCAGTTGTGGTGATCCTTCCGGAACCGGAGGTGCCGGGGTCCTTGCCACCGAAGCTGACCCGGTCTCCCGGACCAAGTCCCTGTAGCTTCCGGAAGGGCTCCGGGGTCCGTCTGCCAACCTCCGGGATACGGACCTTGGTGCAACCGGAAGGGCGCCTTCCGTCGGAGGATCTGGCAGCCTCATATTTGGTGGTGACAGGAGATCCGGAAGCGTCTTCAGAATCTCACTCGTACTGGGGTTGGAAAACACGATACCTTCCGTTGGGGTTCGTGGCGGAGTATCCTGGGACTCCGGATTCGCAGAGGTTCCCAGAGCTGGCGTGGTCTTGGTCGGTGGTTCCGGAGGAGGTGCAGTCCGGGTGGTGGTCGGGGTACCTTCCGGACCAGGTGTTGGTGGTACTTCCGGATATTCCACGACGATGTTGTCGATCAACAGCTTTATTTGTTTCCAGGTTTGCCCCATCTTATCCGCCTAATCGAAGAGGAATCGGATGATGTTGGCCCGGGTGACCTTCTCCTTCTTCTCCACCAGTTCGGTGAAGAGCCGGCTCCGGTTGACCACGTCCACCGGAATATCCAGGAAGGCCCGGACCTCCAGTAAGGCGGCTGCGAAAGCGTTGGCCCTGTCCTCGGCCAATTTCCGGGCCACCACCGCCTGAGCTGCCTCCACCAGATATTGCTTCGTCTTCCGCTCGTTTTCTGTACTGACCTTGTACAGAGAAGCGATCTGGGTATGCAATGCTTTGTTACCCATCTCCCGGTTCCGGAGTTCCTCCATCCGGTTGATTGCATCCTCCAGTCGTTCGACGCCCAAGCTCTGGAAGATCTGCTCCACACTGGTGGTGATGATGTGGTTGGTCTCTTTGAGGATCCCAACTCTCCAGCCAATGTCGCGGGTCAGCTCATCCATTAGCTTGAGCTGACCCTTGGAGTCGTCCCGGTCCACCTTCCTCTTCTTCCGGCTGGTCCCTTCTGAGGGTCCGGACTCGTCATCTCCGGACGACGCGGAGGAGCTGTGGATGCCCGGGCTCTCCGTCTCGGGTTCTTTCCCCCGAGTCCTCTTCGTGGCCTTCCGGCCTTCCGGAGTGCTGGTGTTGGCTGCCTCCGGAGCTGGCTCCTCCTCCCCGGACTCTCCTTCTTCAGACTCGTCCCCTCCGTACTTCTGGAAGTTGAGGACTACGTCATACGTCCGGATTTCCGCTGGGGTGAGCTGTTGGTGGTGCGCATAGAGGTGCACCACGTAGGATGCCAGGGATGTTGCCGTCTTCTTCACCCTCTGGAGATTGGCCACCAGACGGTTGATCATGTCCGTCATGAGTGTTCCCCAATCCACTACTATCTTCTCCCGTAATGCCCCAAGGAAGGTGCAGGCCCACTTTGCTACCAACCGCTTCGGCTTTTCCGGATGGAAGATAGGGTTTAAAAACCCTAGCACGAGTTGAGCGTCCAGGTGCCTAAGGTCCTGCAGGTTGTAGCCGTCCTTTGGGTCCGCCGGGTTACCAAACTCGTCTGCTAGGAACTCGTCCCGCCGTTCTACTACCTTGGTGCGGCCGGCCCGGAAGTGATATGCCTGGGACCACTCCGGGACTCCCCAACTTTCCGGATGGGCCCTCATCAGCCCCTTGTACTTCTCGTCCGGGGTGCCTATGAGTTCCCGGACGTAGACCTCCTCCCGCATGCCCCATGGAACTTCGAGTAAACCCTCGCAGCCCATTGTCTTCAGCCTCGACTTGAGCAGGTTGAACTCTTCTAAGTCTTCTGGAATATCCGGGAGGATGCGTGCCAAGGGTGGGAATGCAACAGCCGGTTCTTCGTCTCTCCGGCTGCACCCATCCCTATCTGTCCTCTTCTTCTTTGCCATAGGCACAGACTTCATGGGCCTTGCCTATTACCTCACAATCCCTCGAGGTTGTCCCTGCACGCACCAACCTCACAAAGACCCTCCCTAACGGACGCACGTCCATTCTAACCGTCTGAATTCCAAACCCTAACGGCAAGCGGTTAGCAAAACCGTAAGTGTGAGAGCGGGAATGAGAGCAAAAGAAAGAGAGAGAGATAGCCTAGACACGAGAAGACGGAGTGAGAAGAAAGAGTGTCCCGCCAAACCCCAGCCTTAAGTAGTCCGGCCGTTTGTACGGTATCATGATGACAATTGATGGCGACGGTTCCGGCTGACAGTTCCGGATAACTGACTGCCCCAGAATTCCGGGAACTGCTCCGGCTCAGATTTTACCAGCTTTTGGCTTAATTAGGGTTTGCAGTCCTACCCATCCGCCCTTATTTCTACATGGAGACTATAGGCTGTATTCTGGCGTGGACTAACATAACTATTAACTATTTTTTTTTTGTTTTAGCCGGATTTTAAAGTTATCTTCCGGCACCATGTGGGAACGGAGTCCCACACATGATATAATTGAGATCAATTTTCTCTACTCTTTCACCTCATGATGTCAAACTTGGGGTGCATTAAATGAGGATGAATCATGTTTAGTAGTACACATCAGAATTTGTATCCATAATCCCACATACCCTACACAAAAGTATCATAGCAAAATCCATTTGCAAAACGGTTAAATAATATATAAGAATTGATGTTGGACACCATAGCTTACCATTCACTAAAATTGCAATTACGTGTAACAAGGGCGGTAACCTAAAACTCTGGCAAGCACCAGCCACTTGGCCAAAATCACCTACTTGCCATCGATATTTCTTTGGTCAGCGTCCAACTAATTCAATCAAACAATCTCCTATGAAGAGAAAAATCCGTAAATGAATCAAGCGCACAATTTGCAAAACAAAGAGGAGTGTGATATCAAACGAGGACACCCACATTCCCACCTCCGGCACACAATACCAAAGACAATAAACTCAAGACATTCTATAATAGAAGACCACCGTAAACCTGCTCAGGCGCAAGGACTTGAAGCTTACGGAGTAGGACGAAGGCTACTTCATCTACAGGAGGACAAAACTCAAACCCTCACTCACTAACTGTCCAGTTCTTGAACAAATAGGAAACCTCACATCCAATTCTGACCTAAAACGAACAACAGCTTCAAGAGTGCAAGAGTAAGCGCCCTCGTCTTTCAAAATTGAGAGGAAAATTTGATGGTGGTTCAGTTTACTTCATTTTGGCGGGATGGGATTCACCATCATTTTCTAGGTAGTGGATACCGGTTCCGTGCCTCTCGCTAACTAATGATTTTAATTTGTACCTTTGAGTGAAAATGCCAGCAAAGGGGGAAAAAAGAATGACTAGTTTCTATGTTACCGCGGAAATGAGAACGTTGGATGATCATGAGGATCCTGCGGTTAAAAAATTCAGATGAACATCGTACGATTCAGAGTGGATACGAGTCATGATCACCTAATATGCATAGGGACAAGGGTCCAACGTCTAGTACTTACCAAGTTAACGGTACATCAGGTTCAGGGCTTACGATGCACGGTACGTCCCGGTTAATAGGGTACATCGTGTATACAATTTAGGGTTTCGTAATCTGGGTTCATGGTTCAAGGTTTTTCGCTTAGGGTTCAAAGTTCAGGGTTCAAGGTTTAGAGTTCCTTGCGTAGGGTTCAAAGTTCAAGGTTCAGGTTTCATAGTTTAGAGTTTCTTGCGTAGGATTCAGGGTTCAGGGCTTAGGGCTCAGGGTGCAGGCTTCACAATTTAGGTTGTAGGGTCTACGATCTAGCATTTGGGGTTTAGGATCTAGGTTATAGGATCTACGATCTAGCATTTGGGGTGTAGGATCTAGGTTAAAGGATCTACGATCTATGTTATAGGGTTTAGGATCTAGGTTGTAGGATCTACAATCTAGCATTTGGAGTTTAGGGTCTAGGTTATAGGTTCTACAATCTAGCATCTGGGGTTCAGGGTGTAGGGTCTATTCATTCGCTTGTATACTCTAGCCTCTACGATATCTTTCTTGTGTCCAAATTTTTTCATAAATTCCATGGACTTGTGAGGTAGGCCAAAATGTGATGGAACTTGCTTAAAATACTTGTTCAGAATTGCATTGGCAATAAAAATTAATTATGTCTTTGTGCTCCGAGATTTAAAGCTACCATAGCATTGTGCATTATATTTAATATGGATGATGTGCATGGTAATAACTTAAATGCTAAGTGAGACAAATATATCTTCATGTGGACTATTAAAGAGTTTGTTGATGTTGTTCAATAAATTATAGTTATTTGAATACCATTGTAACACATAAGAAGAACAATGTTGCATTTTCAAACAATTTGTACAAGGAATACAAATGATAATATTTGCGACACATAACATTAATCAAATTTAAGTGATTTTATTTGCGTACATATTGTCCAAAATTCTTGATGTCCTAAACATTGAAAAATAATTCGTGTCTTTAATTTCTAATAGCCTTCATTGTTTCATCTTAAATCTAATAAGCATTGTTGATACAATGTTACATATTTGTGAAATCAAAATGTTAATGAATGAGAATGTTATACACAATAATGTAGTCAAATATTAATTTGCACTACACAAGATCTAAATCCAATACCATCGTGTTAAGCATGATGTTAGTTTCTTATTCGCCAATTTTTAGATGTAGAAGAGGGGTGTAGCATATTCAAAACAACTATGCAAGGACTCTGTAGCTAACTGAGTTGAATAGAAGACTCATAATTAGAGACATGACTATAGCAACTATAGCATATTGTAAATCATTGTAATCAGTAAGGGATTGATCACCCTTTATCGAGTAGATGATATCAGTATGAATTATGAGTTGAAGTCATGGGTGTGAGTTGACAAAAGAGAAGTATGGATTGTGTGGTTCAATGCATTCTACATATGCAGAAACATCTAAAGAAGGATGATAATCACTGACGTGAAGACGGAAGTGTAAAAGTTAAGTGGGAGATTGCATGAGATAAGCTGCAAGCTCTAAATTCTGTTTACAACATTATAAGGATTAAGGGTCAATGAATCCACGAGTACGGTTACTATCAATTTGATCACGATTACAATCTACTGGATCACGGTTACAATCTATTTGACTGGGTTAAGAGTGATACTTTGTCTTAATAATATCATAAAAAACATATCCTGGAATAATTTAAAAGTGAATTCAATTACTTAACACATGTGACCTTAAAGCTATATTCCACACTAACAAAAAGATCCATTCACGAATAAAACCGGTAGACTTGAGTTGTTTGGGTTGTTTTGGTGTTTGGTTGAATTTCCTATTTTACAGACTTCTCAACTAGAGACGTATGAGAACTTCTACAGATGCGATGATCTGATTTGCACGAAAGGCAATACAATAGACCAAGATTGCTCTTGAGGATCGTAGTCACTGTGTATACCCGGCTCTGATACCATGTTATTAATATCAGTCATCAGACTCTGATTAAAGGATGAAGCTATGACCGTGGCATCAATCCCGATTTTTATTCTAATATGTGCTCTAATTCTTCATCAAATATAATTGGAAATATTTTTATTTCATTTTTCAAAGATGACACCTCATGTTTTGTTCATGTCACAAAAACACAAGATTTTTTTTATGAAAATTCAAATTGTTGTGATTTTCTAAAGAAAATTTGAAGAATATTCTTATCATATATTAATTTTGCATAAAAAATATGATAATTTCACTGAAGGTGTACAGTATTGTGCTGAAACTTGTGGTGTGGATGAAACTTCCGTGTTCAGCTAAAATTAGAAATTTGGTCATCCATGGTAATAGGTCCAAAGTTCAAATTGCAATAACTTACTCAATTTTATGTAATTTTGAAATTTTGAAATTGGATTGAAAACTAGATTTGATAAAATTCATTTCATTAGTTGGACTCAATTTCAAAAAATATCATTTTAATGACTTAAATTTAGATTTAGAGATAAGGCTAGAAGTTTCTAAAATACACTACGTTGAGTTCCATGTCACAAACATTTTCTTGTTTAGAGAAAAAGTTACATTCTATGAAGGGTATTTACAGTGCATGTGGTACATGCATCCATAGACAACACCTTCACAAAAACTTGGATGAAAGTAACGTTTTATCATCATGTGGGAGCATTTTACATTCTTCCACCAACCAGATTTTGGTCGCCCCAACTTTTAAGGGTTAAGGATCAAATTGAGAGAGGATTGACAAGGGCAAAGAGCCCTGAATATATACAGCAAAGCTAAACCTAAACTAGGAACTAATCAGTGGTCCAATGTGGATCAGTTCAACCTATGACAAATCAGGATGAATGTACATTGAAGATGAATGTCATCTGGGCGAGGATGTTCACAGTAGATACCGATTACATGCAATTGGGAGAGAAAAACCTGGTGAAAGTCTTCAACAGATGTTGCTGTGGTAATCTGCCGGAGCTCAAAGAAGTGAAGACGTTTGCAGAAGTTGCGAGAGGCACGTTTGTGAAGATCTCTCATGCGATACAGTGGATGAACGGAGAAGTTGACATCAACTGTTTGATCAGATAACTATACATGGTCACAGAAAGCACAATATGGGCCCACGATGTCGTCATATCTCCGGTAAAAATTATGCAGCTGATGATTGGTGGTATTGCATTTTTTCCTACATCGGACTTTGGAGAACAAGCTTATACGACATTTGTTCAATACTCACCTATTACCCTTGTGGGAAGTCGTCCCACAGGTTTTCGGATGTTTACCATAAAATCCGGCTAAAAATAAATAAATAGTGGTGATAAAATAAGTAAAGTTGAGTTAGATAGTACAGAATCAATAACTAGAAAATAGGATGGGCGCCGGATCAACTAAGTCCTTAAAAGGTCTAACGAAGTGCATAATCCGGACGGCCGGTCACATGGGGAACCGGGTATAATCTAGGGAACCCGGAAACACCTTGAACCGGGAGAAGAAATCAGGATATACCTACTACGGAACCTGTCATAATGGCGATAGTGACGTCAGAGCCGTTAATAGGCTTTGATGGTGACGTCACTACCGTTGAAGAAATCCCGTACTTTGGGGCCGTTATAAAAAGGCCAACCGACGGGGAATACCCAAAACAATTTTTCTTCTTCCTCCTCCATTTCTTCTTCTCTTCCTCCGGACTGTTTTCGATTTCCCTCCCTTAGTCCTTCTACAGGTTTCTCAGCCAATTGCTCCTCAAGCATCCGGCAGTATTAGAGAGTTCTTGTGAGGTCAGTGCGTGCAGGTACGACCGGAGACTGACGGAAGAGCGCCATGGTCGGCGAGAGATCCGGGAAGCAGGAGAAGGTGAAGAGCGCTGCCACCGGGGGACCACCCATCGTGAGGGTGATTCCGGAGTACCCGGCGGCCGACCGAGACATGCATACCTTGTTCCACTTTCTGGACATCATGGGGTGTTCCGGCCTGATAGCGGCGGCGTGGGGAACGAAGGATGAGAAGGTCGTGACGGAGCTCATAGGCGCACCCGACAACCAGTATGACGGGTGGGCGTGGTTGACGGTCGACAACGGCAAGTTGGTGGTGAAGAAGTCCCCCAATGCTATCAACCCTCTCGTTTTCGGCCATGTTGTAAGCGGCGCTCAAAATCACAATTTTGTCAGAGTTCCAATTGTCGCCGGCTTCCATTTAATACATCATGTCTGGTGAAAAGCATGAATTTTAGTCTCTATAAATTACTGATTGCGTCATGTTTGAACTTTGACTGTGAATGACAGCCCATTCTGGTTGCCGATGTTTGGGAGGTATGCTCTTCCTACACACGCTTTGTTCAGATATGCTAGCTAAGCCCATTACAAATGGATACTATGCTTTTTTCACTTCAAGGGGAACGATTTGAATTGATGAAATGGATGGGTTAGAACAAAAGACAACGTATTTTTAGAGATAACGTATCAGTGTACTGATTTCTGGACTACTGTTGGGCTGGAAATGCAGCATGCGTACTACCTTGATTATCAGGTGAGCCATTTACTCCATGACGGTTTAGTAAAGATATAATTGGCGCTTTTGGAGCATTCAAGAGTTCTTTTGAAGAGTTAGCACATGTGTGACTGTGTACTGAGGGTATGTGCCTATGTTTCGAATGTGCAAAACCGACGCCCGGATTACTTAACAACCTACATGAACGAGCTGGTGTCTTGGGATGTTGTGGCCAAGCGTCTGTAGCTGGCCCTGCAAGAAAGTTAGACTGTAGACTACAACTGGACAATCTGGTGACTGGAGGAAAATGGATGGATAAGGGCTACTCTTGGACTGTTACTTGGCGGGCGCTCCAGAGTGTGGTGCATGAACCCTGCGAGCAGACGAGGCTCCGATACTTCCACCTTAATATGCGCGTCCGTGAATCTGTGCCACTGCTTCAGACTGTGCGCCTTTAGGGGCCGCCCTTGGTATTCGTGGCTGACGTACAAATTCGCAGAAGGGAAGACATTTGTGATGTACATGGTGTCCCTTCCGAAGAACCGCGAGATGATCGCCTGCTCGGAGATGTCGATGTTGTGTCTCGTTGCCACGACCTCCATGTCGGTTCGCTTTTTGAAGTACTTAATGTACTGGTTGCAGATGATGTCGTCCCGGTTGAGGTAGAATTGGCGGACCTAGTCGTGCAGGTTCTGGAACTCCTGACACTCCTGGTACAGTTCCTTATTCCCCACCGTCTCCACGATTGCATTGCCGAGGATACCCACACCAGAGTGCCGCTCTTTCTTCGGCACGCCTACGTCTCCCACGCCGCCTTCTTGCATCCTCTCCGTGAGCTTGGTGTAGAAAAGCTGCCGCTCATTCGTCGTCTCACTACGAAGGCGCTCATCCGCGGTGTTGGTCGACATGTACTGGAGGATATCGTTGACGATGCTGGCGAATGTCAGCAACGGCGGCGCAAAAAGATGCGTGTCAATTGTCGTCCGGGGAAACGCCAGATGCTTCGCAACCAGAAGCGCAATCCCGGCCCGAAGCAAATGGCCCGCCAGGCAGATGTCCCCCACGGATACGTCGTGACTCGTGGGTCGAAACTCTCTGACCACGTTCTCGATCAGAACGAGGTACTCCCGGACGCGCTCGCCCTCTAGGAGCACCTCCCCCGAAGTCCTAATGTCATCTTTCAATTCGCGGCGGAGGTACTGTAGAGTCCTATGATATTTCTACCGCTCAAATCACTTAACAATCATACATACTAAGAAATACACTAAAGATCACATTGTACAATTACTTACTTGAATGCACAAATGCTTCTCAAGAGCTGTAATCTTGAAATTCATTTTCGCAAAACACCCAAGACTCACACGAGTCTCTCCATGATTCTAAATTCTTCCCGGGATGGTCTAGCGTCAACCGTTAAGTAGTTTGTCTTTAATTGTAGGCCGAAAGCTATCTTTCTATTGAATCACTTAAGTTTATGCACTCATTTTTAGGGAATTTAGCCTTAAAACACATCAAACTTAACATCCGACTCTTAAGGTATTAATCCCAAGGATTTAAGTGCTTAGGTAGAGCCTTGCTCTTCTAAAGAGCCTTGCTCTTGAATTAACTATGAATATGCACGTTTGTTAGTTTCCTATACTTTTGCCATCTTCGGGTCTTGGATACTATCCATTGCACTCATGGTTGATTCCTTAATTAATTCCATTTAGAATTCACGAACTTACCTCGTGCAATTCGCTCCACTTCTCACGTACATCCCACGGTTCACGTACTCACGTACTCACGTACTTATCACAAGTGTTAGACTCGAACAACATACAAGTTAGATTAAGCCTTTAAATATTTCTACTCTAAGTCCGGACTTAAGTCTAACCTATCTATTAGTCCTTAACACTTAAATGCAAAAAGAGTATCTTCATTCTTACACTTGCATGACTTAAGTTCTATAACTCAGACTTAAGTTTTATCATTCAGACTTAAGTTTTCCCTCACTGTAGACTTAAGTCCTAACACTCAGATTTAAGTCCTATCGTTAATACTTAAGTTCTTTCTCACTCTAGACTTAAGCCCTATCACTCTAGACTTAAGTCCTAACCCTCGGACTTAAGTCCTGTTATTCATACTTAAGTCCTTCCTCACTGTAGACTTAAGTTTTGTTATTTACATATGCACAAGACTCCCGTCTTATGTCTTAATACTTAAGTTTCTATACTTGAACTTAAGTCTTACATCAATTACTTATGCATTCCTGACATTAATGCATTAAGTTTCTTACTCCAAATTAATTTCTAAATGCCTTACATACACTTAGAATTATTACATTAATATTCACAATGTCACTTTGACATAGTTAGGATCTTCCCTAACTTTATCTCTTGAAGTTTTAACATTAAGTATTCATACTTCACTCATATGCAATACATTAAATTTAATTCATCAACACACACAATTTCATGTCACATAATTAATTAGGATGATTTCCTAATTTCTACAATGAAGATCTAAATAATTAATGCATTTATGCATAGGAATTTATTCACAATTAATACCTCATGCATATAATTGCATTTACAAAACACAATGTCAAATTTATTCTATGAAGTTCAAATATTATTGTAATTATACATATGACTCAAGTCACACACAAGACTCTACACATGCAAATTCAATAATAATTATATATTAATAATTTCACACATAACATAATACTCTTACAACATAAGAGATTTCTTCAATTACTAGCTTTTTCACCTAAGTTAGGGCTCACTCCAATCTTCTTCCAAGGAATTTCTATGGTAATGGCAAAGAATGCTAAAAATTCAAGCTAGTCATTCTACTCAAATCCAAGAGGCACACCTCTTGGAAAAACGGTTTTGCCTATAATTAACCATTAAGATTAATTCCACTAAATCCTCACATCTATTCATATCTAGATATGTAAAGGCACACCCTTCCCAAAGGATGCGAGTTCGACCCTTTTTCCATTAATCCTTATCTCTTGGATATGAATAGGTACTTCTTGATTAATTAACTATTTAATGTAAACTTAATCATTAATTATTTGATTCTCCAAATATCTACAACCCTTTTTACACTTAATTTTCAAAAAAAAGCTATTTTTAGGATTTAGGCTTTACATAGGTAGGTGGTTCATTGGTCCTTGCAACCATCGATAGTGTCCAACGCCTTCGACTTCCGACCAGGCATGAGCTTCAGTGTCTTCATTGTGGAGCTATCCTGCAAAAACTCCCTCGGCAATACCGTCGAAGGCAGGCTCTACTTCAAACACAATCACAAGAGACCTATTACTCGGTATCCTTCGTCGTCTTCGTAGTGCAGGTGGTTCTTCATCTTGAGGTTGTCTTCGCAGTGTAGGTGGCTCTTCGTCTCGAGGTCGTCTTCGTGAGCTCTAGGCTGAGATAACATGAGTGGCATAGTATCTATCTCCTGGCTCTCCATAACGTAGAAACTAAACAAAGCAATAACAAACTATAGATATAAAACAATGAACTTAAGCGGCAATTTATAGTTTCTAACCACTGATTCACGGGTTCCTTCCTCCCCATCTTTGTAAGGTCAAAGGTCAAGAGTCGTCAAGAAGAAGTTATTGCTAGAAAGGCTTTGGCTTATCAGGATAGCACTAATGAAACTCCTGGACTTTTTGCGGCGCATTATCCAGATTTTTCTCTGGTTCCTACGTTCGCTCGTTGATATCATAGCCGTGCCAATGAATAAAATACTCCAACTTGCCATGTTGATGGCGAGAATTAAGAACTTTTTCCACCTCATATTCCACATGATTATCGATTTCAATGGAAGGTGGTACCGATTGTCGTCTTCCAGGAATGGATGATTCCTTGTAAGGCTCTAGAAGGGAAACATGAAAAACTGGATGTATCTTCATTGAAGATGGTAACTCTAGACGGAATGCCACTGGATTGATTTGCTTCTTGATGATAAATGGGCCCAATCGCCGGTAGTCTAACTTATCACAAGGCCGCTTGGTCTTGATATTCCGTCGAAGAAGCCATACTTTATCTCCAACGTGGAAAGGTGGTGCTTGAGTCCGAAATTTATCTGTAGATGCATAGTAAAAATCTTGGGCCGTTTGTAGTTGAAGCTTCAAAGTATTTTGAAGCTGTAATAATTGATTTGCAAAGTCTTCAGCCGCTGGATTGTTAGTGGTTGGCGAAGTCAGCAAATCAAGTTTCGGATGATAGCCATAATTGGAAAAAAATGGCGTTTGCTGAGTTGACGCATGGAGAGTATTATTATATGCAAACTCTGCGAGCGATAGATATGCCGTCCAGTCGTCTTGCTGATAGTTGATGCTGCATCGTAAATATTGCTCCAAGACTTGATTAACCCGTTTCGTTTGGCCGTCGGTTTGAGGATGGAAAGCCGAAGAATGCTTGATATCCACCTTCTATACAGCAAAAAGAGATCTCCAGAACTTTGATACAAACTGGGTACCTCGATCGGATACGATGTCGTCTGGTAGGCCGTGATACCGGTAAACGTTATCAAGAAAAAATCTTGCCGTATCTTCGCTTGATGATGTCTTCTTACAAGGAATAAAGTGTGCCATCTTTGTAAGTCGATCGACCACAACAAAGATGCTATTAAAGGAATTTGATAGCGGTAAATCCGTAATGAAGTCCATAGAAACTGAAGACCATGGTCGACGCGGAATAGGCAAAGGTTGTAGAAGACCATAAGGGCGATGCCGAGGATTCTTTGACCTTGAACAAATGTTACAAGAGGTGACAAAATCCTTCACATCCTTCCACATCTTGGGCCACCAGAAATCTCGGGAAATAAGTTCTAATGTCTTGTTGAATCCAAAATGTCCCGCAGCTGGAAAGTCGTGACGAGATTGAAGAACTCGGAGTCGTACATGCCCTTTTGGGATATATAGTCGCTCTTCAAAGTACAAAAGATCGCCTTCTACCTTGAAATTGCCATTATTGGCACGTTGTTTGATATCAAGAGCTATAGAATCTTCAATGGTCGCTGCACGTACTTGGTTGAGGAAGTCAGCATCAATTGACACAAACGCAGCAGAAAGCTGAAAGTGCTCGGGCTTCAGCAATGTCGTACGTTGTTGATCAAACATTGCTTCTCTGGCCCGTGGCGTAAGATACAATCTTCTCGATAGTGCATCTGATAGACCTTATTGCTTACCAAGTCAATTAGTGATAACAAAGTCGAATCGAGATAGCGACATACTCCATCGAGTTTGACGACGATTCAAAACCCGGGCGGACATGAAATATTCAAAGTTTTTGTGATCTGTATATACAATCACCGGATGCGCCGCTCCTTCAAGAAAGTGGCGCCACTCTTGAAAGGAATCCACTATAGCAAGAAGTTCCTTGTCGTGGATCTCGTAGTTAATCTCGGCAGCAGAAAACTTACGAGAATAGAACGCAACTGGATGGAGCTTGTTGCCGTTGTCCATTTGTGAAAGTACAGCTCCTAAAGCAAAATCTGAAGCATCTGTTTCCAAATAGAAAGCCTTTGTAAAGTCCGGATGTACCAAGATTGGAGCCTTCGTAAATGCCGTTTAAAGATCTTGAAACGCTTTCTCTGCTGAAGGCCCCCATTCAAGCTTGTCTTTACAAGTCAAGCAAGTGAGCGGAGCAGCTATTCGAGAATAATTCTTGATAAAGACTCGATAAAAATTAGCAAATCCAAGAAAATATTGTACATCTCTAACTGTCTTTGGAACTTCCCAGCACATGATTGCTTCCACCTTCTTGGGATCCATCTTCAAGCCCTCCGTAGTTGCAATGTATCCTGGAAATTCCGTCTCAGATTGGTGAAACATACACTTCTCAAGTTTGGCATACAGTCCCCGCTTGCGTAATTTTTCGAGGATAAAACGAACGTGTTTCTCGTGCTCGTCTTGGTTCTTAGAAAATATCAAAATATCATTTAAATAGATGACAACGAAATCTTCTAGGTGTTCTCGAAAAATGTCATTCATCATGTGTTGAAAAACTGCCGGAGCGTTGGTAAGATCAAAAGGCATGACATTATATTCAAAATGGCCATACCTCGTACGGAAGGTTGTCTTCCATTCGTCTCCTTTCTTGATTCGCACAAGGTTGTAAGCTCCCCTTAGATCAATCTTTGTAAAGATCTTGGCGCTCCCAAGTTGTTCAAGAAGACTGGAGATCAAAGGTAGCGGATAGCGATTCTTCTTTGTTACCTTGTTGAGACCTCGATAGTCTACGCACATCCGTAAAGAACCATCTTTCTTCTTTACAAATAAAATGGGTGCTCCCGCCGGTGATTTTGAGTGCCGAATGAAATTCTTGGCTAGATTCTTGTCAATGTATTGATGTAACTCCGTCAACTCTGTTTGCGATAAATTATAAATTTGGCCAAAAGGTGGTTGCGCACCTTCTTGTAAGTCTATGGCACAATCATATGGTCGGTGCTCCGGTAGCATGCCGGCGTTCTTCTTCTGAAACACATCTTCAAAATCTTTATACTGCTCTGGTATACTTGTTGCAAGAGTCTTTTTTTCGCAAATTGGAGTTGCATAGATAACAAATAGAATATTCTCCTTCGACGATCTCATGAATGCTCTTGCTCTAATAAATAAGGGCTTCTTGATTGTTGATTTTTTAACATGTTTTTTCTTGGAACGTTCTGTAGAGAATATCATCTTCCGCAACTTCCAATCTATAGATGGGTTATGTTTTTCTAATCATGAAAGGCCAAGAATAACAGGATTTGACGGGGTTCTAATGATATTGAAAATAATACGGCTATTATGGCTTGCAAATGTCACTTCTATAGGTATTGATTCATGGGTGACACTTCCAGAGGACAAAGGTCGTCCATCTATTACTTCTACATGAACAGGTTTGGATTTCTGTATAAGAGGAATATTGTGATCTTTGGCAAAGTCTTCATCTAAAAAACAAGCTGAGGCTTCTGAATCTAATAAAGCTAAGGTTTTGAGGTTTTGAGGGCCCAAAGAGAAGGGGATTGTAAAACAACGGGCAGGCTGAGCGGAAAGATAGGAACCTGATTGTTGTTGTGTAATTGAACTGTCCAGCCGCACGATTCCTATTATGGCTGGACATCTTTGTTTTCCTGAATGATTGCGCCTATGGTCTTGATGATGTGCCGATTCTGCTTCTTCGGACAATTTCTAGCCTTGTGACCTTTGTCACCGCAATACAAGCATAATCCTTTCTCCATACGACGCTTCTTTTCTTCTGGAGCAAGGAGTTTCAATCGTACTACATCAATTTGCATGTCTTCTACATCTGAATGTGAATTCAAACTGCTTGCCGACATGGTTGGAGCGTGGCGGGTCGTATCTTGTCTTGATGAAGTCCAGGAGCGGTGATCTTGGCGCCGTTGAAACAATCTATTATCGCACTTCACGGCTTGACTAATGGCTTCATTCAATGTTCGTGGGTTAGGAAGAGTCAATAGTAAATCCTTCACATCGTCTCGCAAACCCCAATAGAACTGACTAATCAAGGCTTCTTCATTCCAGTTGATATCGCACGCTAATTGCTTGAAATCTGATGCATAGATTGATGTCGAACGTGCTCCTTGTCGTAGTGATCGAATCTTTATTGTAGCCCATCGTACTTTGTCATGTTCTCCAAATGCTTCCGCAAATGCTTCCAAAAAGGTTTCAAAGTTGTTCAAAATTGATGAGCTTTTTTCAAACAATGGAACAAACCATGATAAAGCTTGCCCTGTAAGTAAGGTTCCAACCAATCCAACACGCGATTCTTCCGTTGGATAGCGTTCAGGCTGCAAAACTATGATTAATCGAATTTGATTGATGAATCCTCGAAACTTAGAACGTGTACTATCAAACTTATCTGGAAAGCTGATTCGAGGCTCCTTTTTGTTGTTGAACAGGTGGGCCTTGTCGAACCATACGCGAACTTGCTTCTTCCGGTATAGAAGTGCGAAGTTGGTGAATTCCAGCTTGAGCTGTCCCAAATGCGCCATCGTTATGAATTCTTGCAATAACTCCTTCAATCTCCGCAGTTCTAGTTGATAAAACCGCGAGAGCGTTCATGATTGCGTCTAACTTGGACTCGGAAGTTTCAGTCATACTGATATCTTGACTTCCAGCCATTATGAAAGAAAAAAATGAATCTAAAGAAACACAATATTGGTCTAGAGGAGGGTAATAAGCAAACCCCTAAATTGCCTTGATACTCTTAAGGAGAGGGGTGATCCACTCTCTCACAAAAAATAAAGCTCCAATATTGTGAAGAAAAAAATATTAGTTTAGAAGAGGGTAATCCGCAACTCCTAATGCGTTAGTGCACTTTGCAAGAAGAGGGGTGATCCACACTCTCCAAAAAGAGTCTAATTCTGATATTGAAGATGAAGTTAGTCTCGACAAACTGTCAGGGACCAAATTCAGAAGAAGGATTGAAGTCAAGAGAGGGAACTAACTTGATATTAGAACAAGAACTAGAACAAGAACAAGGTTCAAGAAGGCCTTGGCTAGACCACAAGAGTGAGTTGTCGAGACTGAAGACACCTTCAGCCTCGGCTTCTATTTATACTGTTGGCGTAAGGCCCTTACGGAAGCTTCTCGAGCGACTTCCATACAAACTAGGAAGCTTCTCGAGCGACTTCCATACAAACTAAGAAGCTTCTCGAGTAACTTCTTAAGAACTACGAAGCTTCTCTAACAACTTCTTATAAGAAGCTTCTCCAGTAACTTCGTAAGAACTACGAAGCTTCTCTACCAACTTCCTAGAGAGTCCTAGAGTCTTCTAAGGTTTTCTAGAACCTTCTATAGTCTTCTAGAATCTTTTAGAGTTTTCCAGGATCTTCTAGAGTCTTCCTAGAGTCTTCTAGAAACTTCTAGAGTCTTCTAAGACTTTCTAACGTGTCTTCTAAGGTATGTCCGTGACACCTATATGATAAATGGCACTCCTGTGGTGTATCGAACGCTCCAGGGATGATAAGCCAGTTGTATGGCACAGTGTCGATCTTGGCCTACGGTGCCCACTTGTATCGCCTCTGTCCTTGTAGTAGACACAGATGAGAATCTAGTGCTACCGCCGCTAGAACTGTTGTCTGCCACGTTTGGGTTATCATCGGGTAAACAACATCCCAAGGTCGCCACTGTATTGGTGATAATCCAAAGTCCTCCAACAACCACGTTATGGCATCCCACATCACGATAGGCTGCTCACTCGCTGCATCAAACATGGATTCATATTTTCCCAGGTACCGTTGTTTTAGAACAGAGCCGGCTACTGCCAAAGAGATCTTTAATCCTAAGGGCAACTTGAAATCCCAAGGGGGTGGAGTAAACAACATTTGCTGATAGGCATTCTCCAGGTTGTCGAGGGCTAACTGCTGGCCCTCTACCGCCATCTTCAGACGATGGCATACTCGCGTATACTCATAAACATAGTGTCCATTAGTGAGCTCTCCTCTCTGAGCCGTGGCCTCGTGGCTCTGCACTAAAGCCAAAGTGGCCGTAAGAGCATTCTCATCACGCACCTCGTGATAAAGAATCTCAGCCCGTTGTCTCGACTCCGGAGTGCTGACTGTAGATACCCTGATCTCAGGGATCTTCACTGATCTAAGAACTTTGTTTGGCCTATCCCAAACTCTCTTGGATGCTAGCTCGTGCTCTAGGGTCAGGTAATAGAGTAGAACTCTCGCACCTAGATCAGCTATCGGATTAACCAACTTACTTGCACTTGCAAGTTGTAAGGCACCTGGTGCCAATATTTCACAAATCAAATTCCGCATATTGGAAAAATGATCAGCACTAGCCTATAAAGTGTCAAACTCCTCATCTTGGAGTGTTGCTCCTAGAGCCATCTGTGTGATACTAAAGAAAGTATCCTTCTGGAGTTCATAACCACGGAAAAACGAGAAAGGAGGAGGAGCTCGCAACTCGTTATCTCATAAACACTGTTGCATCTTTTTCTTGGCTTCGCACTCAGTGGAGACCTGCAACTGCAGTCTATCGGCCGCTTCGGCAAGAACCTTGATTTCTCCCTACAACTTGGGTGTGAGAGTCCGTTCTTTTAAGGGACTGCTCGTACTCCTACTCTGTGGCTTCTTCATTGTGTCTAGTGCCTCTACGTGTTGCTCCTTCAACACGGTTATCTTCTGGGCATGACACTTCCGTAGCTCTGCTACTTCTTTTTCGTGATGTTCCTTCATCACCACCATTTCTTGAGCCAACCGCTCCTTGTTGCTCTTTTCCTGATCACACAGCTCCTTCGCTTCTCGAATCCCTACCACAACTTCCTCACACCATTTGAAGAGGACTTGGTCCTTGTCCTTCTTCTCCTTGGCTTCCTTCAGTTGTACCTGTAGGTCTGCACACTTAGCTTTCCAATGTGTTACATTAGCGGTCTGATGGGCCACCTCCTCCTGCAGCTCTCGTTTCTCCTTGTACAGTTGTGGTGTCATGGCCCTTCGGAAAGCTTCTTCGCTGTTGTAGTTCCGCTTCCATTGGTCCCGCTCTTTGTGGAGATTCTGCAGCTCCTCGTTAACTCGCACCTTCTCCCTGTTAGAATCCCGCTCCAAATCTTCCGTAGCACGAAATATAACATCGTTAGTTCTTTGGTACTCCTTTATCAGATCATCCTTCTCAGCTACCAGCAATTCCAATTCTTTTCTTTCCAATGATAGGATAGCATCATTCATTAAAGGTTTCTTCTTAGCTGAATGAGGTTCTTCAACTACTACCCCCTTACCCTTTGAGATCTTGGAAGTTGTGGCTTGTTCCTAGCTGCGGTAAGGGCTCTTCTGTAGCTCTGGAGGTTGTCTCGCCATCCGCTTCGAGGTTGATCACGTCCTTCGACGTTGGAGCTGTTGCCTTCTTAGCTGCTCCCTGATCAGCAGTCTCCAACTCAGTCACTAAGTTTCGAGGTGCTGGAGTATCTTCTTCTATTGCTCATTCTCGCCTCGCTTTCTTCTTGATCTTCACGGTCTCTACGGGTGGGGTCACCTGTTCATCACTCGGAGGCTGCGGTTCTGGGGTGCCACCGAGCTGAGTAGAAATAGGCTCCGGAGTAAACGCACACGGGGGCGTTTCTTCTCCTACTTTCTTCGTTCCGCCCTCAAGTTCCTCCTGAGACACTTCACCGCGCTGAGGTCTCTTCTTGGAGCTCGTCGCTTTCTTTGTCTCTTCCACTGCCTTAGACAAAGTTTGTTTTCGTAATTCAGGACAAAATTCAGAGAGATAGGTGGTACAGAAATATGCCTTAGAGTGACAAGTTGTCTTGCTTGTCATCTCTTGCTTCATGTGCCTGTAGAGAATCTTCACCCAATTGAATCGTTCTCCCTGCCATGTCCTATACGCTGCCGCCAATCCTTCAAGTGAAATGATGTTAGGACCCGGCAATGATAATAACAGTCGTTGGTTCACGAAATTCAACCAACCTTTCCAGCGTGCCTTGGCCTTGGCTACATTATAACCATGTTTGGCATCTTTCTTCTCGACCTTCGCAGTCTCTGGTGACTCAAAGATGTGTAAAAGAGTTTTCTGATCCGAAAGGGGAATGTTTACCAACGTTGGACCACTATCACTCAAACCAGGGAAGTGTTTCTTGATTGTCGAGAGATCAAAAAACACCACCTCTTCACCGATATGAAACTCGTCCAGGGCCCCTCGATCGCTGCAATGATAAACAAGCGTGCTCGCTGGAGGTCCGGTTCAGGCCACCTCTGTGCTAAGAACTGCCATAATCTTGTACTCTCCAAGTTGGTGCGGTTGGGAATCAATGGTTTCTCCGGCAGGTAGATCATTTTTGACGCAACGAGCTCAAAGTCTGTCTTCCGATTCCTTGCTGCTACCATCGGATCGTACCTGCTCGACCTCATACACATTTCGTCAATATTCCAACTCGGTGTCATCATCAAGACAGATTTTATTTTTTATTTTTCCTTGTTCGTTTACTCTTGATTATCTTACTTATCCATTCAAACAGATGTGAAATTTCTTAGCTTATCAGTGCCACATGCAAGATTTCAACTGAGATTGTCCTGTCTTGTTCGTTAACTTACAACATCCGGTTGATTAATTCTTTTTGATACCTGTAAATAGGTTTACTCATCTTGCTCGCCCTGTTTTCAAACACTCTCTTATGCTTGTGAGTATGATGACCTATTTCCTATCATACTAAACCACAGGTGTATGCAATGCTTTGAAGAAATTATAATTTCCTCAATAATCTCATGCCTCACATTCACTTCCTTGTCTTACATGTTACAGCTATTCGGAGATCAGGCTTTCCTCTTCAACTGTTTCTGCACGTTACTAAGAATCACATGAGTTAGTCCATCGTTTACTATTGTTATCGCAAGTGACTCTCACTCGTTCAGCTTTACGTTCCCTTTTAACTTCAGCTTAGTTTTAGGAAATTTGCAACATAGTGCCAATCAACATTCTTCCTCACAACACTTGACCTTAACACAATTAGGTTAATATTCACACTATCAAGACTGCTCTCAACTTTTCCGCAATGGTCTCAACCCTCACGCACATCTAACCTCATTTTAAAATTTCATGGCAACGACGCAGACTATAGGGTATCACCGTATCAGTAACTTACCTCAAAAATTATCGCACTTGGTTCCAATGAGACACCGTACCTTCCAACGCCGTTTTTTCGATCAACGCCTCGTACCTTCAATGTAGAATTTTGTGCTGAATTATGAAAGCAAGTTCCCTCTAATCCTGCTCACACAACTCGTCTTTAAAGTCATCGCTCTCCTCTTCTCCAGCTGCACCTATGGCGATTGTTTACTGTATGAGTAAAGAAACTGTCTTTGACTTCTTCCCGCTCCTGCATGATTACTTAATCGATGGCCCATAACCGCCAGATCACGCATCGGGCAAAACATCCAGGATCCAGTACTATTCTTTAGTGACGTGATCAGATCTTCACATTCTTGTGATTTCTCGTACATATCGTTGTTTAGCTCTTGCTTCGCGCCTAGATGGACACTGACTTCCAAGTTCCAGCTAGTGTTTGTCCAGGTGGACAGTGACTTCTAGCTCATCTTCCTTGGCATTAATGTTTCGTCCACCTCATCTAGTTTCCTCATGCATAACCTCAACCTTAATGCATGACTTAACTTTCATGATCTTGTACTCACGATTTTTTCACTTTTATTTTATTAATGCTTTTAAGTTAATCAAAACTTTACTTAATTCTTTTTCATCTTGCATTTATTTTTTCAACTTAATAATTACTTCCTTACTCGAGTACATAATCATGCCATCATGTCAAAAAAGTTTTATCATTTACAAATTTGAGAATTGTAGTTAAAAATTTCCTTTTATTTTTTAATTTTATTTTTAACATAACCACATGGTTATTATAGTGATCTCTCAAAATCTTCTAAAATCCCATTTTTTTAGAATTTTTTTTTATTATGATGTTATAAGTATTTTGACTTATTCCAACTCATAATAATTTTTAAAACTTTTAACTATTTTTTCACTTCCATCCAAGTAGAGTCATTTCTCAATCATTCAAAAATTAACTTATTAAGGAATCAAGGGTACTTTCCCAATTTGTTGTTTTATTTTTCACTTTCCTCATGAGGCATTATTATGTAAACTTTTGCTTGTTATCCAATAGTGTAAAGAAGTTTTTAATTTTTTTTTTAATTTTTAAATTTTTTTTAAAAAAAAATTTAAAATTTTCCACACAAGTAACTTTATTAGCAACTTGTGACCTATCCCATCAAGTAAGAAATTTTTTAATGCAAAGTTATAAAATCACCCTAAATTAGACTTCAAAACTTTGCCATTATTTCTTACCTTCACTTGGATAGTTTAGGATCATTCCGGACCACTTCAGAGGTCACATGTTGGAGGTCCTACCCCCTTCTTAATGCATAACTTGCCCTCAAGTTACATATTTTTTCAATTTATAACCGTTGTACCTTGTTGCATGGATAGTCCCTGCAAAATCTTGTAACTCAACAGAACCATTAGGATAAGAGTTAAGCATTCGACATGGGCCAAACCACCTCATTTTAAATTTTCCTGGAAATTTCTAGAATCTACTATCATATAGTAAGACTAGATCATTATCTTTTAATATTTTTGGTATTAGCTTACTATCATAGTAAGTTTTCCGTTGCTTTTGAATTGCTTCCATATTCATATAAGCTTGTGCTCGAATTTCATCGAGTCGCTCTAAATTATCAAAATGTTCCCTCAAGAAGCCAAATCTCCCAATCTTTCAGAAATAGCAACCCTTAATGATGGTAGTTCCACTTCAATTGGTAACATGGCTTCCAAGCCATAGACCAATGAAAATGGAGTAGCCTTAGTTGTAGTTTTAATGGTACAACGGTAGGCCCACAAAGCATTAGTTAACTCATAATCCCAATTTGATGCATTTCCCTCTAATGTTTTTGTTATAATCTTACAAAGAATGCCATTAGACTTTTCGGTTTGCCCAATAGCTCTAGGGTGATAGGGAGATGACTTACGATGCTTAATAAAATGTCGTTGTAACATTTTTGCAATAGTATCATTAATAAAGTGAGTCCCTCTATCACTTACAATTTCCTTGGAGCAATCAAATCTAGCAATAATATTTTCATAAATAAACTTTGCTATAGTATCTGCATCATTTGTCTTAGTTGCTACAGCTTCAATCCACTTAGTTACATACTCTATGGCAACTAGGATGTAACGTTTTTTTCCCATCTGACTAGGTGGCTTAATAGGGCCTGCAAAGTCTATTCCCAATTTCTCCAAAGGGATTTGGGCTAAAATTGGTGTCAAAGGCATAGCCTTAGTAGCTGTAGGTTTACCAACTCTTTGGCAAGGGTCACATTTCTTAATGTAGGTAGTGGCATCAGAAAAAAGCGTAGGCCACCAATAGCCTGTTCTTAATGCTTTTTGAGCCGTAGCCCACCCCGCAAAATGTCCAACACATGCATCTGTGTGGCAACCTTGTAAAACCATAGGCACTTCACTAGGATTTACACATCTTTTGAGTATATCATCTTTTCCTCTTTTATACAAAACTCCACTAATCATAGTATAAGGTAAAGATTGGTGTACTAACCTTGTTTTATCTTTAGTAGTGTAATCAACAGGGAAGATTCCTTTAGTCAAATAATAGATAATATCTGCATATTCTTGAGGAATTATGTCAAGTATTTCTATACCATCTTTAACTTCAAAGATATGTGCATCTGGAAAGTTATCATGAATAGACTCTGGACTGATTGTCTTACTAAGTCTAGATAAGAAAACTGCATTTTGATGGATCTTCCCAGGTCTCACATTAATGGTAAAGTCAAACTCTTGTAAAAGTAGAACCCATCTTCTAATCCGTCCACTCAATTGAGGTTTATTGATCATGTACTTTAATACATCATGATCAATGTGGAAAGTGAACTTATATCCCAATAAGTAATGTCTAAATTTTTGGACAGGAAAGATCATTTCCAAACCTTCACGTTTAGTGACAGAGTAATTTCTCTCAGCAGTACTTAATTGGTGACTGGCAAAAGATACGGGTCTATCATGACCTTTACTATTTTTCTGACTCAAGACACTTCCAATTGCCACATTGAAAGCATCAACACAAACTTCAAAAGATTTATCCCAATTTCGAGGAATCAAGATTGGTGCTTTGCTAAGCCGGCGTATTAACTTATTAAAAGCCTTAGTACAGTCATCTGACCAAACTCCAGGTATAAAGGTTTGTTTAGTTAAAGAATTTAAAGGTGCAGATATAAATGTAAATCTATGTATAAATCTCCTATAATATCCAAGAAATCCTTTTAGTGCAGTTAAGTGTTCAAGGATCTCCATTGTAAGTATAATCGCTACTTTATTAGGATCAACTGCAATTCCTTCTTTTGAGACAACATGACCTAATAACTTACCATGCACAGTGGCAAATTCAAACTTAGCAGCATTTATGGATATTCCATACTCTCGACAACTGTCAAAATATTGCTTTAATGCCTTTGGATGATCTTCCTTAGATCCAAATACATAGAAGTCATCTATAAATATCTCCATGAATTTTCTTAGGTATTTTGTAAAGGCTTGTGTCATAACTCTTTGGAAAGTTGCGGGTGCGTTGCACAGTCCAAAGGGCATAACATTATGTGCAAAGGTTCCCCAATTTGTGGTGAAGGTGATTAATGGTCTATCTTTCGAAGCTATTTGGACTTGGTTATAGCCCGAAAATCCATCTAGGAAAGAATAGCACTCATGCCCAACTACACCATCTAGAACTGCATCAGAAAACGGTAAGGGAAATAAATCTTTCTTAGTGGCTTTGTTCAACTGCCTAAAGTCTTGGCAAATGCGAATCTTATCATTTTTCTTAGGTACTATGACAACAGGTGACACCCACTCGCTAAATGGTACTAGATAAATGAAATTACACTCCAATAATTTATCAATTTCCTCTTCGACCATTAAGGAATACTTCGGGTTCATCATGTATTGTCTTTGCCTAACAGGTTTAGCATCTGCTTTTAGGATAATACGATGTTGACAAACATCTGGAGGTATGCCTTTTAAGTCTTTGTATGTCCAAGCAAAGGCATTTTTCTCTTTCTTAAAAAATTCCAACCACTCATCATATTCTTGAGGTTGTAATCCGTCATATATTTTTATTGGCTTAGGTTAGGATCTTCTTTAGTTCCTAAGTTTATTTCTACATTATTTTTTATTAAAGGTTTGACACTAGGTGTTTTTTTTTCACCCAGTAATTTGTCTAAATCACTTACATAAGGAGGTTCCTTATCTGACTCTTTTTCAATTGTCACATTATATATTGGGGCATTTTTCCATGCCTCTATGGCTGCATCTGAGTCATCCACCTAAATAGGAGGAACAAAGTATTCTCCAGGGCCTAAACTCTTAATAGTAGGCATATCTTGGACTTTATTAGTGTTACCAGGTTCAGATTCAGAATCTGCCTCAATTGGTCCAATCTAAATCCTCATTCTCAGTTTCTCCGTGGTACTCCACTGGAAACATTGGTAGCACTATTTCACTTTTACCCTCCCCTATTGTTAACGTCCCTTTACCCCAGTCATCTTTAGCTTTGGCTAAGGATAACCAAGGTCTGCCAAGGAGAATAGGGTGGCTTGATATGGACTCAGTTACTTTAAAAATAATATGATCTACTTTATAATCAATCCCACCAATTATAGTGTTTAATTGCAACAATTTACCCAATGATTTCACTCGGCTTTGGTCTGCCATTCTTAGGATAATAGGAGTAGGTACTATGTTAGTTATACCCAACTCTTCCATAGTGTTAACATTCATAAGATTAACACTACTCCTACTATCAATTTGGACTCCATCAACTAAAGTCCCATCTATAATGACATCGACTGTGGGTGCTCCTGGATCAAAAGAGATATCATGGACACTTACAATCTCAGGTTGAAGTTTGCTTGTCTCTTTGTTTGTTTTTGGTTTAGCTTTCTTAACATTGTTGTCCTCAACTATTTTGGCTCTTTTCCTTATTAAAGAGGATGTTAATTCATTCTTACAAGATGGTGACAAAGCAAGTAACTGTCTTAAGGAAATCTGAGGTTGTAATCTATCCAAATCTGTAAGGATGTCATAAGGATTCATCCCAACAGCTAATCTCATCATTCTATGATACTTTCTTTTTTTCAATGTCAATGAGGATTCTTTAACAATGGTCTTTGAAGGTCTATAAAAAGTAGGTTGTTTCAACGACTTTGTTGGAATACTTGGTTTATCTTTAGGTGGAGATACATCTTTTGGTTGTATAGGCTTTGGCCTAATGTTGGTCTGGGAATCACTATTTGTTATGTCTATTGTTTTTGGATTGGATTTAGGTGGTTCAGGTTTCTTTAGTATAGTAGGCATTTGTCTACTAAGCACAGGATTAAGTTTAACTTTACTGTAATCACTTTCTGAATTACTAATTGGCTCTTGTTCCTTAGCTTTTCTAGCTTGTGATCTAGTAATAAAAACGTTGGGGTGTATCAACAGCCAGACAATTCACATCTCTAGCATTAGAGGATTCTACCTCTTGAATGTGAACTTGCTTTCTTACAATAGGAAATTCTGTGATAATAGGAGTGCAGTAAGTAGAAACATGACCTGATTGTCCACATTTTCCACAAACTGGGTTATATCCCACTTGTTGTCGTGGATTTGGACATTCCTTTGAGTAATGCCCCGACTCTCCACACCTAAAACATACAGCTCCCTTATTCCTATCTTGATTAGATGGTCTTCTCCAAACCGCATGTTGATTGTATCCATTTGTCCCACAGGGACGTCTATTATCACTGGGTTTGGTAAAGGGTTGTTTAGAAGTAATCCTGTAAGGGACTTTTTTATTATTATTACTTTGTGCAGGTTGCTCTTGCACCAAGGCCTTAACTTCTTTTATATTTCTATAAGTAGTTATGTCATGGCCCTTTGCACCACAATAAGCACACTTAAGTTTAGGGATTCCCCCAATAGAATATCGACACTTTGTACTTAAGTGTCCATGCCCTTTACAGTTACTACACCAAATATTAGTTCTTTGGTTTGTAGCCTTAGGTCTCTTATTCTTTCCGTCGTTAATTTGAACTGACAATTCTCTGAATTATTTTTGTAAAGCTTGGATTTCAGTTTCTTCATTGTTAACAGGCATTAAGGCTAAATGTTTTTTTGTTGTCTGAGATTGGTCCTGATAACATTAATTGAGATTGATGGGTTATTGTTTTAGGATAGTAGTCTCTTCCACTCCTATCCATTCCAATTGGATAAGGTATAGGCATATATTGAAGATCTAATTGTGTAACTCTTCTGTTTTGATACAACATGTTAGATCTTTCCATAGCAGCTTCCCAATTTCTAGCAGCCTCATATGCTGCAGTTAAGTTTACAGGATTAGAAAGTTTGACTTGATAGATACACAAAGGATCTAATAATCCTCTGGTGAATGTATTTGTAATCCATGACTCGGGCATCTCATTATCCCTCCATCTGTGTAACAAATTCTTAAGTCTGGTATAGTAACCCGCTATAGATTCAGTAGGATACATCTGAAAACTTTGTAATTGATCTTACAAGGTATTATGATAAGACTGAGGCCTAAACCTGGCCAAAAATGCCTCTTTTAAAGTATCCCAGTCTGCTGATAGAAGATTTAATGCTGCATACCACCTCTGAGCTTCCCCTAGTAGATTACCAGGAAAACTAGTGATATACTTATCAACTGCTAGATTGTTAGTTATTGCTACTACTTGGAATCTTTCCAAGTAGGAATCTGGATCCTCTCCTAAATCTCCATAGAATATGGAAAATGGAGCTATATTAAGCATCCTAAGATGCGCCATAGCAACGGGATCAACCAAAAGGTCGTCAGGAGTAGGAGGGGTTGAAGGTGGTGAGGACCTGCTAGAGGTAGAATTAATAGAAGAAGTGTCAGAAGGAGAAGTCCTCCCAGAAGTACCTGAGGAATGTCCAGCTGGACTCTCTACTCGTGATGGTAGTTCTGAGTGTTCTTCTTCTTCAACACTGTTAAGTTTACTTTCACCTCCTTTAGGCTCACTTTGCCCACTTACTTCAAACTCTTCCTCGTTAATAAGATTATACTTAACCTCCTCTTCCTCCACACTAGATTGGTCAATCTCTTCTTGTATGTCAAAGTTTAAGGTAGTAGGTCTAAGGATTTGGCTAAATGCTTCTAACACTTCCTTACGAAACTCATATTTTTCTTCCTCATTTTTCAATGATCTGGCATTAAGAAAGTGGTCAATAGATTCTTTTGCTTCACTGTGAGTAAATATTGGTGTTTCTAATTTCGACTCAAATCTTTGGGCAAAAAAACTTGGATAGGGAGTCTCAAAGTCTGTTTGGTTTGAGGAGTTACCTACTTCGTAGGTACGATCAATTGTTAAGGAGTGTGGTATGGGGGTTCTAAACAATTGTTCTAACTCATCAAGTTGTTGAGTGTTAACGTTAAATATATCTTCATTAACAAGTTTTTCATCTTCCTCTTCTGAGGATTCTTTCTTTTCTAAGGAATTAGACCAAGCTTTCTTGCTTTGGGTCTCCCAATTCACTTCTTTTGGGCTATTAGAACTACAAGAGTGAGTGGTATATTTTTTATCTTTTCTTTTACCTACATATTCTTTTCTAGGATTTTTTAATGCTACGAGTACTAACTCTTCTGGGGTAAATTGTGCTTTCTTTGATTCTGACTGAGGAGAATTTGGAGGGTTGGACAGTGTCTTATATGTTTTCTCCCTTTTGATTTGTCTCAATGCCTTTTCTAAGGCTTTTTCTAATTCATCATCTAATTTAAATGGAGAAAGAGTTGTCGTGCACAACCGCATCGTGCAAAGATAACATCGTGCTAATCAGGTGAAAACGCACAGTCAAAGACAACTCGAGAGTAACGGTGACATAACCACCACCGTTACCTCTATAAAATAATAATACAATGCACACACACACACTTTCAGCAATCCAGACTTGGGGAAAAAGAAATAAATGACCCATGACCTCGTACACCAAGAAGTAGTAAGCGGTCTCCAAGTACCCCTTTACTAATAAACAAGTAGAAAATACTCATAAACTACATATAGTCAAGCCAATGCCATTCTTAAAGAATGGTCGCATAATAACAATGAAGTTTAAGAAGTGCACGCAAGCACGCACTCTCTCACTCCATCACGTGGGAGACTCAACTTGAGAAAGATGAGTCTCCCCACACTACACGTGGAGGTCATTTGGACTCCAAGTCCCAAATGAGGTGTCAAAAGACACCACCAAGGCCCTAAAAGTCAAAGAACACTAATACTAACTCTAATTAACAACTAAAGCTAGCATCTAGGGTTTCCTTGGGCCATTTAACCTCCTAGTTGATTTACAACGCGTAAACCAACCTCCACAAACCCTCCAACGCGTCGAACCTGACAGCTGTCGTGCACAACCGCATCGTGCCAAGATAACATCGTGCTAATCAGGTGAGAACGCACAGTCAAAGACAACTCGAGAGTAACGGTGACATAACCACCACCGTTACCTCTATAAAACAATAATACAATGCACACACACACACTTTCAGCAATCCAAACTTGGGGAAAAAGAAATAAATGACCCATGACCTCGTACACCAAGAAGTAGTAAGCGGTCTCTAAGTACCCCTTTACTCGCCCCCTTCGCCCGTGCTGAAGCCCCTTTCACACCGGCGAACCACACAGTTTATATGTAAACTGAATGATAACCGCGAATGAAAACCTCTCAAAACCATAGAATCACTGTAATCCACATGAAAAGGCGCTAAAAGACTTAACAAACAAAGGGTAGGCCGGGTGCAAGTAGACCCCCATCGTTAATTGCCTCTAACATATTTTTAATGCTAGACTTTGTCCACTCAGACCCTCAACGTGCTAAACACTCAGGACAAGACCATTGATCCACTGCTACTTCCAACAGAGGTAGAGTTAAGCATTCTAAATGCCACCCCGTAGAACATAAGTCACAAATAACCATAGTGGCTGCCCTTTTGGCACTACCACACAATCGACAACGTAATCCAACAGAGATGTGAGAGAGACCAGGGTGTATTGTCCCATCAATGTGTGGCAAGTGACAAGGTGCACAATTACGTGTGTGATCCTTCCACTTCTTGCCATCACGACCCTCCAACACTAACACTCCTGAGTCCTTCACCTCACGAACTCTCAAGATTATCCTTCCTGCTGTCACATCCAAGGTGGTGGGCGCTGCTTGCTGCAAATACACATAGTCTCCAGGTGTGAAACGCCGCACCTGCGGTCGATAACCACCTCCTCGTATTGTAGCATAACGCAACGTATCCCGATGTTGAGCAATGGAGAGGTTCTCCAATGCCATAGGCATCACCCTTTTAAATAACTCTGCACGTTGCTCACACACTTGAGCCCACGTGTTTGGATTGTCCATGTTAGCCAACACGGTGTCAGCATCTGCTTGAATGGCCTTCGGTAAAACCGAGTGCCTTCCAAACAATAGATAGTAAGGTGAAAAAGACGCCAAGGATGCCTGTTTGCTGAACCGATAGCCCACTGCTATCCATGGTAGCTGTAAATCCCAATCCTGGTGATGTCCTTTCTTCAAGCTGTACTTCCGGAGCCCCCTCTTGACGGTTTGCACCATGCGCTCCGCCAATCCATCTGCTACGGGGTGATCCCTCGAAGTAGTGCGATGATCAATCATCGCTTGCTCACACAACGTCTGAAACTCACCCAAGAATTCTCTGCCTTGGTCTGTAAGTACCTCTGCTGGAGCTCCAAAGCGACTCAAAACACGGTCAAGAAACGAATAAGCAGCTCCCTCACTGAACTTATCAGGCAATGCCACTAACTCTATCCATTTCGAGAAATGCTCGATGATTACCAACACATACTTGTTGTGTCGAGGTGTCACTGGCAATGGACCTGCAAAATCCAAGCTCCATCTATATTCTAAGCCCATAATTGGCAAAGGTTGTAACTGAGGCATTGGAGCGTTAAAAGACGCTCGTACCTGGTCACACACCATACACCGAGCCACTAAAGCTTGCACTTGAGATTGCATTCCACGCCACCAGTAGTGAATCTGAAGTAGACTATAAGTCCTCCGCACTCCAAAGTGTCCAAGGTCCTCATGCGTGTCTTTAATCAGTTTCACTCTTTCTATTGGAGTTGGTACTACCTTCTTAGTACCATCTGGCCACACTCTCACAAGGTGAGTCCTCTCCCACACAAACCTCTTGGCTCGTTGTAGAACCCTATCTCTCTCCTTATGAGACCATGAAGCCACCGTTTCTCCATCTTGCAAAAACTGCATCACATTCGTGTCTTCGTGAATATCTCTGGCGCCCCCAGACTCCTCACCTCCATCCTCATCTACTGTGGCCACAGTAGCTTCCCCAGTGGTGTCTCCCTTCATTGTCAATATCCCCAGAAAACCCGAACAATGTCACCCTGGCAACGGGTCGGTTTCACCCTCACTATGCCACCTAGCACCTGTATCATCCTCTTGGTTTGGAATTGGATTGCGGCTAAGGCCATCTGCATCCATATTAACCAAACCTGCCCTATGAACCACCTTGAAGTCATACTCCATCAACATCAAGGCCCACCGTGCCAATTTTCCTGTCAATTTATCAGACTCCATCAACCATTTCAACGACTGATGATCTGTAACTAACAGAAATTTGTTACCATAAAGATAACACCGAAAATGAGCAATTGCCCATATCGTAGCCAAGCATTCCCCCTCATACGAGCTATACTGAGCCTCAGCATTGTTGTTGGACCGGCTGGCATACGCAATCACAAATTCCTTACCATCATCATCCATTTGCGTCAATACTGCACCAATCCCCAACGAGCTCCAATCTGTGTGTAGCTGGTATGTCCTTCCTGCTATAGGCCTCCGAAGTATTGGTGCTGATGCCAAACGGTCTTTCAATTGTTGAAAGGCCGCCTCTTGCTCATCTCCCCAGATCCAAGGTTGATCATTCCTTGTCAACATGGTTAATGGCTTGGCAATAGCACTGAAAGTTTTGACAAACTTTCTATAATAGTTACACAACCCCAGAAATACTCTCAACCTACTAACATCTCGTGGTCTAGGAATAGACATCACTACTTCCACTTTGCTGGCTACCACACCTAATCCACTTGGATAAATCATGTGGCCTAAATACTCAATGCGATCAAAGTAGAATTTACACTTACCAGGGTGCAACTTTAATCCATGAAGCCTCAATCTAGCAAAAACCTCCATCAAGTGTAGTCTATGTTGTTTTCGATTCCTACTAAAGACAATGATGTCATCAATATAGCATCTCACGAAATCCAGCCCCGAGAATACTCTGTCCATGACCCTTTGAAATTCTGCTGGAGCATTCTTCAATCCAAATGGTAGAAACTTCCATTGAAACAACCGGTCCTACCCATCCCTGTCAATGCCCCAGAATGCGGTTTTCTCCTTGTCTTCCTCTCTCAATCCAATCTGGTGGTATCCAGAGCGTAAATCCAACGTACTAAACACCTTGGCATGGCCAATGGCCTCAAAGTTCTCCTCAGGAGTTGGCATTGCATAACGGTCTGACTTAGTGAATTTATTAATTCTCCTATAGTCACCACACATCCTTTTCTCAGTCCAATTACCATAAATGTCCTTCTTGGATGGCATAACCGTTGCTGATGCATACTCACAATCTGGAGGAACCAACTCCACCAACCCTGCACCCATCAATTCTTTAGTGCGAGCACGAATCATCTTCCGCTCCATGTCGCTGTACTTGTATGGCTTTCGATAAATTGGTGCTTCGTCGGTTAAGTTAATACGCACTTCTTGCCCCTTCAACACTCCCAAATCTTGTAAACTGAAAGCAAAACAATCTAAATACTCCTTCAGGAACTCATGTTCCTCCACCTCCACTGCTCCATCCGCCAGGCCTACTCTTGGTTTCCAAGTGTCCTTAGTCACCACCTCCTTCGGTTCCTTTGGAGCAGGGTTTTCCACCCTTGGTTGCTATTGAATCCCCAGTGAAGGAGACTCCCCTCCTTCCTCCTCAATAACACTCCCAAGTCCTTCCAATTGACCCAATTTGTCAATTTCTTCCATGTCAAGAGCTGTCTGTTCTTCCAAGAAGATCTTCTCCACAACATCCTCCAAATCTATCCTCTGGTGAGCCAATGTGCTCCCTTCACTCCAGTTCTCTCCTCCATAGTGAAGATCTATTGTCTTGGTGGTCGCAAAAATATTTGCGTTATCCCACATGTTCCATGGATGAGGTGCCAAGGCCCTCTCGCCCCCAACCACCTTGCTTGTCATCCTGACAGAGGCAAGTGGTTCTCCTGCCGCCCGCAACTCATAATAACCCATGTAACTAGTCAAACTAGAAGCTAACCGCTTCTGTTCTGTAACCACTAATGAAACAATCTAAGTCAAGCAATTCAAATCCATAGGCACATCGGTGGTGCCTGTGGGAAACCCCATGGCTCTCTCTCGTTCATTTGCATTGGGCTCCACCATTTCCTGGGACAATGAATCCCATACAAGTCCAGGTCCATTATCCTTGAAGGCATAAGACCGTGCAAAGCTATCCAACGTGGGCAAGGCCCTACGTGGTTCCCCCTTGCGGTTAACCACCGCTAATGGTGCCTGGTCATCGTGATACACGCGCCGTGGTGTCCTGTGAGGATCCAAAATGTTACTCACATACACATCTGGACGTTTAAGACGACCCACCGCGGACTGTAGCAACTCTGCTGGTGCCAGGTTTGTCCACCACAAGCGTGGTCTATGTGCCCTGGACCCTACTGCAGCCGCATCAATTAACACTGGCAATCCCAGAGTCTGATGGATCCTATGCATACTCTCGAGTGTCCTGGACCTCGAACTACTCACCACGGGCACGTTCTCCACAATATAACCAGGCGGTTGCCTCTGAGAAGTCTGAAGCACTCGAATCACTCGAATCATGTCAAAGAACCTGGAAGAATGTGAATCATGTAACCCATTCTGATTGCCTGCCATAGACATGCCTTGGCAAGGCCATCCTGCAATGACAAGGTCCACATGACCCACACGGTGAATGTCATCATCTGACAACAAAGAAATATCACCCGCAAGAGTAGAGAAAGAGGTTTTGATGGCACTAGTGGCCAACAATTCTGGAAATTGAGTCCTCAGTCTCTTTGTGTGACGTTTGGCCACATGTCTTGCTGCTTCATCCACATCCACGTAAATGTAGCGCTTAACCTTGATCCCGGCTTGTAAAACAGCTACCAGGCCTGTGCCAATTCCTCCAAAGAGCTCCAATAATACGATACCATCCATTGGTGCTTTCCAATGGATGGTAGCAGTGTCTAACGGAGGCCCCATGTCTTGATTAAGCCCAGTCGCCTGTTGCATCTGTGGTAGCAATGATTGTTGCCATGCTTCTTCCACTGCTAACTCCGCGGCCTTCCTCAACTGTGTGGTGTTACTCCATGCCGCCTCAATCCCAGGTCTATATCCTTCTTCCTCTCCACTACTCGTGTTGCCCATGTAGGCATCCACCTTCTCTGAAATGTGGTCAACCATAGAAGGATCCTCAAAACCTGCCTGAAACCATGAAGGTTTCATGTTCCTACATCCTGAGAAGGCAAACAGGTCAGCTAAGTTACCAGTAAGAACTCGAACAAATCGACCTGGCAGCTGAGCCTTCCGCCCATCTCCTACTTGCCATCCTGGTCTATAGTTTGCTGACTCCTCCCAGAAATCCAAGGTGAATCCCATAGGGTATAGCACCGCCGAGCCCACCAAGACATCATACGACTTGGCCTCCGTAACGATTGCCTTCACCTTCATAGAACTGGCATCTGCCACATCGCTTTGGTTGAGTTGTAACACCAACTCAGCCCTTGTGATCCCTGTGGCTTGCTCTGTACCCCCCATGAATGTGCTAATGGTCCAGGGACACTTCTCTAAAGTATCCCCAGTTAATCCCAACCCTTCCATAGTTGACGCTACCAGCATCAAAGGTTGAGCTCCTGAATCCAGAAGCACACGTCGACGTACAAATATCTTCCCCTTAGGCCCAACGAGTTGGAAAATACCTTGGGAATTATCAACCACTACCACACCATGGATAATGGATGATCTCTCAATCGCAGGTCTAGCGGCCATTGTCTTCACACGCATGGCTGCTGAAAGCAGCCCCTCCACGTTGTCACTCTGGCTCTTCTCTGCCTGGATTATCTCTGTCTTCAACACATTAACGCCCGTGGAGTTGTCCAACTCACACATTGAGGCTACATTCTTGAAAACTTCTGCCACACTGAAGCCATCCTGTGACAACATCTTAGCAGAAAATAACGAGGCTTTCCACATGGAAGTAGTTGCCTCCATAAGTGCTTCCGAACCTCCTGTGAGTCCTCCAGCTCGTGGTAAGGCTTATGTGGGGGTTGCCACTAGTCGTGGTGGAGGTACCATGGATGACGTCGGTACCATCTCTTCTAACGTGAAGGATTGAGGCAACCTGGCTTGTCGATTATCCTTTCTATGGTGGGGATCCAGAGTTGGACTAGCTCCACGTGGAACATCCTTAGAACTTGGAGTATGACTCCGTGTAAGGGCATAGGCCTCCTGTGTGCCATCCCTGATGGCAAGTGCCATACCACTCAACATAAAGTCTCCAAATTCATCATCTACGGAGCTAAACCCGCCCCCAGCATGAAAACTGGGAGTAACCTGAGGCTTGCTACCTACTACATTGGTATTGGCACTCATAGCTTCCATCTTGGCCTCCAACTCGGCAAATTTGGCCTTCCAACTCTTCTTCTCCCCTCCAGTGGTCTTGGACTCCTTGTTCTTGCCTCCTTTAGCTCCCTTGCTCCCCGTTGGCTTCAACTCTGGATGAAGCTTCCAGCAGCTGGCCTCTGCATGCCCCTTGGCACCACAACCCGAGCAAAAACCTCCAGTCTGAGGTGTGGAAGTCTTACCTTCCTTCCAATCCTTCCTCTGGTGTCCTGGCTTCCCACATTTGAAGCAAAAGGCACCAAACTCTGCAGTATACGAAGGAATGGCCACCTTGGCCACGTTAACCTTCTCTGGGACCTTCTCTTCACGTTTGAAAAAACCCATGGCTGCCTTCTCTTCCAGTAAGTTTATCTCAATCCGCTCTGAAGTCTCAAAAACAAACCGTAGTGTCGTGGGTACTCCCAATCGCAACGCCTCATTGCGAACCAAGGTCTTCAACTCCTTATTCAGGATACTGTACCAATGTTGCACTGCCTGTTGTTCTGTAACTCCGTGAGTAGCTGAGATTAGTCTCCTTAATCTCGCATGAGCCTCTCTCAGAGACTCGTCACCTCCACCTGTGAAGGAACGCGGGGCCTTCATCTTATCCGCCCTCTGTCCTTGGTAGTTTCTATGGAGTTGCACGAAAAATCCCACGGTGGGATTGAATGGAGGTGGATGATTTACCAGTGCCTCTGGCTGCTCCACATCCTCCGTTGAGCTCGTGCCTTCCTCCATCTTCCCCTTGGACAAGAGTGGGGGTGTCACCCTCGGTGCTCCACCGAACACGTCCACGTAGTTCGGTGCGTAGAAGTCCCTCCAGGCCATGATTTCGGTGAAATGAGCTGCCTCGAACTCTCCGTAGTCCGCCAGTGGCGCTCCTTCCAGACACCCAAACAAGGCTCTCCACACCATATACGAATTGAAGTTGGGGTTACGTGACTTCTGGAGTTCACACCACATGGTGAACTCCCTCTTGAAGTCATCGACTTCGATGGTGCCCGTGGCACCTGAAAATCTTCGTACCCCTCTTTCTCCACCTCCATATGGTGAAGCCATTTCCTCCCAATCAAAATATGATTGGTAAGGTTTTGTGGGTAACACTGGGACCTGAACACCCGCCTGTGGGCCTTCTAGAAATTGTTCCTCTTTTACCACAGGCAAAACGCAGTCCTCAGACTCTTTTGATTGACCACGAATTTCAGACAACACTCTCTCACTAACATCTACTGAGAAGGGGGTGTTTCTACGCGTAAACCCGGGACCCTTCCAGTTCTCCAGATTGCTAGTTTCGTGATCTACTCAAACAACTGCCAGGCTTCATGGGTCCCTCTCATCTGTGGAGCATAGATCGTAGGTGTGACTTCCCAGTCCAATAACTCTAACGTAAGAGTATCCCACACACTCGAGGCACGCTCTTGCCACGTATTAACCTCCCACTGCCAGGTAGTGTGGAATAAAAATCCTTCGCTCTCGAACTCGGTGAAAATGAGGGAGAAGGTGGGTAACTGGATTCCTGAAGAGAAGTCCTCGACCTCTACACTATATCTGGATCCGGAATTCCGTAGAACCACGGCCTTACCTCCAATCACTAAGTCTTCAACCCCCACTTGCCCACGAGCACGGCACAGCGGTGCTAGAATTCCCTCCTTTGTCCGAAGTGAACGAATCTTCTGGACCCCACCTAGTGAAGTCCAATACTTCACTGATTCTGCACTCAACACCTTCGTGCCTGGTTTGTGCAAACTCTGAGGCCCCGAGCGAGATTTTGCTATGGGAGAAAGTTCAAAGTCCCCGTGGCTACCACTTGCTGTGGCTGGAGAACCTTTCACTCGTAGGCTCTGCAAACAATCGATCAAGGTGTCCAACACCTCACCATCAATTTCCACCTTCGGCCCACTAGTCCTCCCGGGTTTCTTGGACTTACCTCTTCCCTCCATGGTCCATAATTAGAGTGCCAAATATCCTTGAAATTCTCAAACCATATTAACAGAGTCCCCGTAAGCTTCCAAGCGTCCACTTTGCCCCCTACCAGGTGCTGTGTATGCAATCACCCCTCATAATAAACCTTCATCCTCTCATGACCTCACATGCAAGTTCTTCCTGACTTCATACGAGTATGGCAGCCACAAGTAGTCCCAGTGCGGGTATCGTGCGAACCAAATACCGTATGATGTAATATCACGTTTTCCGTTTACGAGAAGAAGCTACGAGAGACGAGAAGTAGCAATCGTACCGATAGCAGAACTAGAAAACGTGCACAAATATAGGTATCTACTACCATGTGGATATCACCCACCCTATCAGTTATCAGTCCCACTCCGGGTTATCAACCCACACTACAGGTTATCAACCCGACTGCCGGTCATCAACCCGACATCTCGGATATCATACTCTATAAGGGATATCAACCTCTGACTCGGGTATAGATATCAACAGCTGACCATGGCATCAATACACGAACTAGGTAGAAGCACAAGAACCGGGTATCATAACTAATGCTGGGAAGGAAACCGTATGCCCGGGTATCAATCCGCCCCGGATATAAACCCTGTCCAGGGTATAAACTCTGCCCCGGGTATAAACTACAGAACCGGGTATGGAATAGCTAATCGGGTTTCAGTAAGGTGATCGGGGTACTAACAAAGAACAGGGTCTCACATAATGCAAGGGTATCAATCACTGGTCCGGGTAGAATCTCGCAAGCCGGGTACCAGCACAAAGACCAGGTCTCCGCAGCACCGGGTATAAGCTGGAGCAAGCGGGTATCAATAACCAGGCGGATATCAACTATAGGAGGGTATCAATCAAACATATGCGGGTACCATTCTCTACACGAGTATCAACCTGTACCTCGGGTATTAACTTGTACCTCGGATATGAACCTGTACGTCGGATATCAACCCACAGACCCGGATACGAACCTTGTCCCGGGTATCAATCTCTCAAACCGGGTATAAATCAAATACCGGGTACCAATAAGAAGATCGGGTATCGAGAACCGGATATAAGCAGTAGTCGGGTAGGATAGCAGCGACCTGGTACGGGTGTGGTTCACCGAAAACCTGTCAATGCCGCCATGTCTGTACCGCTCTACTTACACACCGCTCTGTCTGCGCCGAAGTGAGCCCTATCTGCCTGTACTCACAGAAACCACCAACCCCGTAGCTCTCACATTACTCGGTACCTAGACCTCGTCCCAACTCCCCGCTTACGCGCACAATGTACAACCACGCTACACTCAAAAAGTTGCGCCACAGTCCAGATCTGAATCCATACTCTGACCCTGGTACTCATATCACTCGGTACCCATAAACAGATCACCTGCACAGAACGCACACCGGAAGACACAAACCACCGTGTCACCTCCGTACGTAGCTGCTATACTGGGCGGGGTGGGCATACAAGCTGGCATTTGAGGAGAATCTGATCCCGATGTGGGGTAAGGCCGGCATCACGCTCAGTTCCAAGTACTTGCTCTCGAAGGCCGTGGTACCCAGCAGCGCGCATTTTCACAAGAACAGGACGCTCGAGGTGGGCACGCTTATCGTCACCTCCACCAACCTCGTCATCGCCCGCCTGCAGTCAACTTCCTCGCTCCAACCTCTAGCTCCCGACCTCGCACTTCACAGTCCAGCGCCCCATACCACACGCGCCCTTTCCTCACGTCACCATGCACACAGACTCCGACGCCATCGCACAGACCCCGCGTCCAGCGACGTCTCTCTCCTCCCAAACGGATCTGAGGCAGACTACTCGTGACCAAACAATGGATGAAGTACGTAAAGTCAACGCACTTTCATCCACAAATATTAGCAAAGGTAATCCTCCACCTCACCCTTCTTATCTTATCTAATGATCCTCATCCAACTAGCTAAGCACACTTGAGGTTTTGCAACAAAATTTCAGCACTAAAACATTGCTCAAAAACACCTCAAACACAAGATTTTGAAGGTTTTAAGTGTCACTAAATCACTAGGAATACACTCATATCTTAGTGATGATCTTTCTCAAGTAATAAACAAGTAGAAAATACTCATAAACTACATATAGTCAAGCCAATGCCATTCTTAAAGAATGGTCGCATAATAACAATGAAGTTTAAGAAGTGCACGCAAGCACGCACTCTCTCACTCCATCACGTGGGAGACTCAACTTGAGAAAGATGAGTCTCCCCACACTACACGTGGAGGTCATTTGGACTCCAAGTCCCAAATGAGGTGTCAAAAGACACCACCAAGGCCCTAAAAGTCAAAGAACACTAATACTAACTCTAATTAACAACTAAAGCTAGCATCTAGGGTTTCCTTGGGCCATTTAACCTCCTAGTTGGTTTACAACGCGTAAACCAACCTCCACAAACCCTCCAACGCGTCGAACCTGACAGAGTTGTGGCAGTGTTAAAGGTAGGATTGTGTATTCCTAACACTATGGATGGCTGTTTTTTCTCTGTCCTTTTCTTATAACGTTGAGCTCTCTCAATTTATTGTTTTTCTCTTTTCTCTTTGTCTTTTCCTGACATTAGTAATCCCCATAGAGTTTTTATCTATATCTTTATTTTTATTTTTATTTTTAATTTTAATTTTTTTAGAATTTTAATTTTTTTAGAATTTTAATTTTAGCAAAGATAAATAGCCTCCTCTGAAAGATTCATTCCCTTAACATCTTCATGGACATGCCTAGGATAACTTAAGATAGTCAACAGCTCTCCCATCTCGTCAGCACTCACCCAATGACTTAATTCTCCAAGTAATCCGTCTATTCCGTCCTCAAGTATTTTTAATTCTTTCCTATCATTAGGTGCAAGAGTTTAATAACGTTGAATTTTGGATATTATACGTCTTATTAGTCTAGATCTTCTACTCAGAGGACTCTCCCATGGTTGTTCCATAAAGAATTTGGTAATGATACCAAGTTGTTAGGGTAAAATTTTCTATTTTAATCATTAATGGTAAAGGTTCAATAATTAATTCCCTTGGATATTTAAATTTCCGTAAAAGACCATTAATGATATCAATCTTCTTTTTTGAATTTTTATTATTTTCCTTAATTTTTTCTATCTCCTTCTCCAAAAGGTTAAATAATTTTAATTCATTATACTTTATTTTTTCATAGATTATTAACAATATTTTCAACCTAGTTCTTAAGTCCTTAGATGTTTCATTTTCAAAATTCATTGATTAAAGACATAATAAACCAAAAGCTATAGTTACGGGAAGTTCCGGGTCTTTGGACAAGAAATCTGGAAAAAATACCTTAGTTTGGAAGTAAAGTTTTACTATAAATAAAGATACAAGTTTCCTTATCAAACTTAAATCCGTTCCAAGCTCCAATACCTTTAGAAATTAAAGGTTGGGATTGAAGTTTTAATCTACCGTATTGAGCAAAAAGAAATTATAGTTGGTATTTCAAATACAATGTCTTTTTCTTGACAATTACTTCATTAAATCCTTCACCTTTATCCCACACTTTATTTTAAATTATTTTTTAAATTTCTATCGGTAATTGTTCAAACTTTTCTTTAAAGTTTCTATTAATTTTTGGGTGTGCTCCATAAAATTGAAAACCTTGACCATAATACGCACCTCTATAAACACGATATAAGGCGCTAAATAAATATGGTCCCTTGAAAAAGTCACTTAGACTTTGTTCATTAATTTCCCATGGAAAAGACATGTTCTCCTAACTTTTCCTCCCATGGATTCTCACACTAGGTATGTCCAATTCACTTTGGATCAAACCTTTAATTTTTGTGTTTTGTATAATGAACCTCCTTGTTCATTAATACGCTTTAATTCACAGTAATACTTAAGTATTTAAGTTAATTAATGACAACTTTCTTCAATCAAAAATTACTTAATACTTGGCGGTACCATCCCCAGCATGGTCGCCAAAAAAATGTAATCCTGAAAATTCATTTTCACAAAACATCCAAGACTCACACGAGTCTCTCCATGATTCTAAATTCTTCCCGGGATGGTCTAGCGTCAACCGTTAAGTAATTTGTCTTTAATTGTAGGCCGAAAGCTATCTTTCTATTGAATCACTTAAGTTTATGCACTCATTTTTAGGGAATTTAGCCTTAAAACACATCAAACTTAACATCCGACTCTTAAGGTATTAATCCCAAGGATTTAAGTGCTTAGGTAGAGCCTTGCTCTTCTAAAGAGCCTTGCTCTTGAGTTAACTATGAATATGCACGTTTGTTAGTTTCCTATACTTTTGCCATCTTCGGGTCTTGGATACTATCCATTGCACTCATGGTTGATTCCTTAATTAATTCCATTTAGAATTCACGAACTTACCTCGTGCAATTCGCTCCACTTCTCACGTACATCCCACGGTTCACGTACTCACGTACTCACGTACTTATCACAAGTGTTAGACTCGAACAACATACAAGTTAGATTAAGCCTTTAAATATTTCTACTCTAAGTCCGGACTTAAGTCTAACCTATCTATTAGTCCTTAACACTTAAATGCAAAAAGAGTATCTTCATTCTTACACTTGCATGACTTAAGTTCTGTAACTCAGACTTAAGTTTTCCCTCACTGTAGACTTAAGTCCTAACACTCAGATTTAAGCCCTATCGTTAATACTTAAGTTCTTTCTCACTCTAGACTTAAGCCCTATCACTCTAGACTTAAGTCCTAACCCTCGGACTTAAGTCCTGTTATTCATACTTAAGTCCTTCCTCACTGTAGACTTAAGTTTTGTTATTTACATATGCACAAGACTCCCGTCTTATGTCTTAATACTTAAGTTTCTATACTTGAACTTAAGTCTTACATCAATTACTTATGCATTCCTGACATTAATGCATTAAGTTTCTTACTCCAAATTAATTTCTAAATGCCTTACATACACTTAGAATTATTACATTAATATTCACAATGTCACTTTGACATAGTTAGGATCTTCCCTAACTTTATCTCTTGAAGTTTTAACATTAAGTATTCATACTTCACTCATATGCAATACATTAAATTTAATTCATCAACACACACAATTTCATGTCACATAATTAATTAGGATGATTTCCTAATTTCTACAATGAAGATCTAAATAATTAATGCATTTATGCATAGGAATTTATTCACAATTAATACCTCATGCATATAATTGCATTTACAAAACACAATGTCAAATTTATTCTATGAAGTTCAAATATTATTGTAATTATACATATGACTCAAGTCACACACAAGACTCTACACATGCAAATTCAATAATAATTATATATTAATAATTTCACACATAACATAATACTCTTACAACATAAGAGATTTCTTCAATTACTAGCTTTTTCACCTAAGTTAGGGCTCACTTCAATCTTCTTCCAAGGAATTTCTATGGTAATGGCAAAGAATGCTAAAAATTCAAGCTAGTCATTCTACTCAAATCCAAGAGGCACACCTCTTGGAAAAACGGTTTTGCCTATAATTAACCATTAAGATTAATTCCACTAAATCCTCACATCTATTCATATCTAGATATGTAAAGGCACACCCTTCCCAAAGGATGCGAGTTCGACCCTTTTTCCATTAATCCTTATCTCTTGGATATGAATAGGTACTTCTTGATTAATTAACTATTTAATGTAAACTTAATCATTAATTATTTGATTCTCCAAATATCTACAACCCTTTTTACACTTAATTTTTTTTAAAAAAACTATTTTTAGGATTTAGGCTCTACAAGAGCTCTTTTTATTGAACTAAACTAGTTAGATAAATCCAAGAGTCAATTAATTAAACCTCAAACTATAGTTCAGTTGACCCTAGAACCTTTCCCTACACATCTACGTGCTTACATTATAAAAACTAACTACAGCAATGAAGACAGAAAGCTTAGATGTGGAATACTAAAATCCTAATTAAAAGGATGAAAAACAAACACCTCCAACTAACGGATGAAAAACAAACACCTCCAACTAACGGATGAAAAACAAACACCTCCAACTAACGGATGATAAACAAACACATCCAACTAATAGATGAAAAATTGAAGAACGTATTTAGAATACAACACTCCCACTCGTTCTTTAGTTTTTAAAAGAAACACTCCCACTCGTTCTTTAGTTTTAAAAAGAAGAGAGAGGTGAAGTAAACTGAAGTCGACAAGAACATATCAGAAAAGGAACGCAAAAAATACATAATCTTCGACTCGTTCATTTCTGTAAAGACATTCCGATCTTATCAAGAAGTTGAATAAACTTCTCCTTGGGAAGTGCCTTAGTAAAAAGATCCGCAAGTTGAGCGCTGGTATGAATGTACAGGACGTCGATTTCTCCTTGCTCGTACTTTTTGCGAGAGAAGTAATACTTTCGCTCTATGTGTTTTGTCCTCTTATGAAACTCTAGATTCTTCCCTAGACGGATCGCAGACTGATTGTCACATAGAATATTCGTGCGATCAACTTGAGGAAGCCCAATACTCTTCAGCAAACGTCTAAGCCAGATAGCCTCCTTTACAGCTTCAACCAAGGCCACAAACTCTGCCTCAATAGTTGAATCTGCTACACACCCATGTTTCTCTGACAACCATGATATCGGCCCATGTGCTAGTTGAAATATTGTACCGGTCCTGGATTCCGTGTCACTGGTGTCATTGGAATAATCAACATCGACAAAACCAGTAAGCTTCAGAGCAGAAACATCTCCATAGAAGGCGATGCCAAGAAAAATAGTTCCTCGCAAGTATTGAAAGATTCTCTTCATAGCCATCGAGTGAGAGACACGAGGTCTTGAAGAATATTGTGGACAACGTGTAACTGCGAACGTAATATCCACCCTTGTGAGTACCATGGCATACATAAGACAGCCGATAGCTTGTTGGTATGGTCCAAAAAATTCCAGATCATCGTCAGATAGCTTTTCACAAAGAATACTTGGAGAATCTGCCGGAGTAGAAACAGGGTGACAATAATACATGTCAAAACGATGGAGAACATCTGTATTGTATCGTCCTTGATAAAGCGTTCTAGCATGGGTTTGAGGATCTTGATACACTTGAAAACTGACATAGTAATCCATGAGGCCTTGAACGATTTTAAACATCGTCTCCAGGTACATGATAACAACGGATATTCTGTGCTTGTCTGTAGAGGCTGCAAGGCCATTGTCAATGAATATCCCGATGATAATCTTCATGCTAGCATCATGATATACATAGGAATCAGCTTCACTCGGTGTGAGATCATAAGTCCGTAGAAATTGATCGAACTTCAAATTCCACTGTTAGGCACTTTGTTTCAGTCCGTAGAGGCTTTTCCATAATTTGCAAACTAGTTTCTCACAGCCAGATGTGACGAAACCCTCGACTTGCGACATAAAAATATCTTCATGTAAATCGCCGTTTAGAAAAGCAATTGCAATGTCGAAATGTAGTAAATGCATTTTCAAAGCTGCAGCTATCGAAAAGATGACTCGAATAGAGGAGTACTTGACCACAGGTGAGAAAGTTTCTGTGTAATCGACTCCTGCACGTTGGGAATAACCTTTTGCCACCACTCTAGCTTTAAACCGATCAATTTCCCCAGAAAACTTATACTTGATCTTGTACACCCATTTGCATTGTACCTTAGTACGGCCTGCCGGTAGAGCAACAAGGTCCCACGTACAATTTTCTACGAGAGAATCAAATTCACATTGCATAGCTTGTTGCCAGTCCTTGGAATAGTCAGATTTTATTGCCTCTTTGTACGTAGCTGGCTCCATACATGCTTCCCCTATTTGTATTATATATGCATGAGAATCGGATCATGTTTGGTGCAGCGTTAAAACATGATGAGTTGGTTCATCAGTTGTCATTGTGGATGCATACAGATCTTCAATAGATCAAAAATGGGGATGAATAGGTTCGCTGGAAAGCTCAGAAATAGGATCATATAAATGACGAGGTGTTGAAACGCTAGAATTTGTAACGCCAAAATCTCCCACTGCTGGTAACTGCAAATTCAGTTCAGACAAAGGACTTGGGTGATAAGGTTGCTCATCATCAGAGAAAATCTCATAAATTGGTGGAATGAGGTTGACAGCCGTTGGCAAATCTGGGAGACAAAAAAGAACATGGTTTGAGGTGGGATGGCTATCGGTATTCTGAAACTTTCCACTAGATTCATCAAAAAGCACATCTGAGCTCTCAATAACCTTGTTTGTAGCTGGATCCCAAAACCTCCATCCTTTGCTGGTATTACTATAGCCTATAAACCGAACTGATTTGCCTGTAGGATGGAATTTTTGGCGGTGTTTCTTGTCTACAAAAACGCAAGCAAGAGAACCAAAAATTCTACAGTGAGCAATAGATGGTTTGTGCCCATACCATAGTTCATATGGTGTCTGATCTTTGGTTTGAGTATTTATTGTCCTGTTGAGTAAATACATGGCTGTGCTTACAGCTTCTGCCCATAGGAAGAGGAGAATATTCATAGTCGTCATCATGCTCCTGGCAGATTTGCAAATTGTCCGATTGTCTTTTTCTATGTAACCGTTGTGCTGGGGAATAAAGGGTGTGCTATTCTCCCGCTTTATCCCATTGAGGTCCAGGAAGTCATCAAATTCTTGATTGCAGAACTCAGATCCACGATCTGATCGAAATTTTTGCACTGAATTCTCTGTGTCCCGGTGAACTATCGGTGTAACTTTCTTGAAGAAAACGAAAGCCTCACTATTCTGGCAAGCAAAGTGAACGAATCTAAAAGAGGTAGCATCATCCTTGATAAGGATGTAATAGAGAGATTTTCCAATGGATTCAACTGAATTCTTCCCTGATACATCGGAATGTAGAAACGCTCTTGGAGTCAAAGACCGTCGCTTGTCTGGATCACGCTTATAACTCGCTTTGTGTTTTTTTCCTAGGGCACAGCCTTCACAGATGGTTTGATCATATTGTTCATCATGGATAATAGGAAAATCCAGTACAGACTTCTTGGTAAACATCTGATGCATGGTATTAGTGTTTACATGACCCATTCGCTGATGCCATAGGATAGATATACTTCGCTTTATAACATGATCATCAGGATTCGAAAAAGTAGCAATCTGAGCCACTCAATCAGGAGAGATCATCTAAAACGACATTAGAAACAACTTCCCTTGTCTGGTGCCTTCCATAACTGTTGGTCCATGTCTTGCGTTTAATTTTAAAGCACAGGTTGAACCACTAGATGTGAACGATAGACCCTTTTCTATAGCTAGGCCTATTGAGAAAAGATTACGTTTCAGCTCACGCACAAATAAAACATTCTCAAGTGATCCTCATTTACTAGCACCTTTGATGTTACAAAGTATACAGATCGTCCATGTTCCGAGAACATGAAGCTTGCGATTGTCTGCCATAGACACAAACCAGGAACCTTCAGGGATTGGTTTAAATGTTGAAAACCAAGATCGCTTATCGGTCATGTGTTCTGTCACGCAAGTATCTCCAAACCAGAGGTCAGAAATCGATTCTACACTAACAGAAAAGACTGCAGAATTTGCAGATATTTTCGTGAAAGCATAGTCCTCGCAGGAGGAATCTCCACTTATATTTCGGTTTGATGACGCAGGATCTTGGTTAGAGTGAACTGTGGTAACTGCACATGCATTGCTCCTCTGATAAGGTTGTTTGCCCTCTTGTGATGATAATCACAATGGGGTTGTCTTGATGAAGATTGTCGAGATTGCCTGGGATCATTGTGAGACTGCCTGGAGTCGTGCCAAGACTGCGTGGATTCGTGCAGAGGTTGCCTGGAATCATACTTTGAACGACTAGAATGACTCTTCATCCCATCACGATGATCTTGAGGTTGGTTTGGATCCGGTTCAGTACAGTCTTTGGCCCAATAACCATATCTATCACATTTATAGCATACAGTCTAGGATTTCAGTTCTTTGACATAGTGATCATCCTGTTCCCGTTTGAAAAGCTTCGTCAGCTTCTTTGATACAGGCTGTGACCGGGTGAAATAAGTTGTGTCAGTCAAATTATCTTTATCTTATTGTTTAGGATATGCTCCTGCTGTAATAACCGAGTAGTAATAGCACTGGCAGTTTGTGCTTTGATAGGCACATTTGCCGAAGCCGCTACAGTACCATTGTAGGCTGGAGGTAAACTCATGATGATTTTTGTGATAATTTTTCTATCACTCAGAGGCTCACCTAGATCCTTTAGGATGCTTGCTTTATGAACTATGTTGTTGATATGGGTTTTAATAGAATCTGTCTTCGTCATCTTATAACCATAAAAATCTACATATTGAATCATGTACACATTTTCTGCTGACTTCTATTGATGGATGGATCTAAGCTATGCCCACATCTGAGCAGCCGTGTTACACGATATGAGATCTTCCTTGACAGACAATGAAACTCCTTGCATAATCAACATCCTCGCATGATTATTCTCGTCCTCCCAGCCTGATATCTATTTGGATGTAGAGTCATCTCCTGGTTGCTCATCTCTTCTGTCAACTACTCTGGCTACCTTCTTGTAAGCGAAGATGATATCCATCAAGCTCTTCCAGACATTGAAATTTGTCCCATCAAAAACCTTGAGGCCAGCCATTTCTGACTTGTCCATGGCTTGTACCAGATAGAAACAGCTATGGATATACTGTAAATCTTAATGGTTCTAGGGTTTTAATTCTAAGATACGTATGAGAACCAAAAGAGTTCTACTTTGTCTAGAGGTTTGAAAAGATAAACAAGAATAAAATTTTCCCACTAAAAACCCTAGAGAAGAGAAAATACAGGTAGCAACAGAAAGAAAACTAAATACAACAACGTACCTGCACAAGAAAACACAGAAGTTTGTAATGTGTGTAGAGTACAGAATTGAAAAACATGGGAATAGTTATGGAAATTCATAGGTCAGGGAAAAACGGGCTGGGGCGCGATGAGAGCTCGCGGGCGGTTGCGATACCGCAACTGCACCTCATCAAACTTACACACAATCTAGTTGTATCCGATTGACAACGTCTATGCGGCTCAACTCAACGTCGATTGGAGAAGCTCAAGCATCATTTATTGATCTAGATCCACGTTCGAAGAGGGGAGCTAAGCAGTTCAACTTACGTGCATAGGATTTTAGGATTTGAAGGTAGATTAGCAAGGTTTCTTGGTACCAAGTCCTGTAATCTTGTGATCTGTGATCCATTTTTTAGAGTTTTTTAGGGTTAACTGTCCAGGCTAGCATTTAGGTTTAGCTCAGAAAGGTGGTTCGCAGGGTGGAACAGCTTCTAAGTGCATCCTGCACCATGGACGACCAGCTTTCTTCCCTCCACCTCCTCCCCCAGTTGCCGGCTCTATTAGTGGCACAAATCCTGAAGATACCTAGACGACGCCACCAAACAGCTTTATCGACGCATTGAAGGCTCATATTGCACATGCACCAATCAAGCCCACAACATTAGAAGAAAGGAGGAAGGCTGAAGCATTACTCAAACACGAGCTGCCGGAGCCAAAAATCGCTGTAGCATTGGCACACCTAGGAAGCCACGCAGAATTCAATCCATCAAAACTTACACCTGGTGAGGTCCTCCCAGACTCTTTGTTTCGTAGTGGGACAGGGTTTTTATTATGCAAACAAGCTGCCCTGTTCACGCTCGATGAAGAGAAGGTGAAAAAGGAAATGGAACACTTTCAACGCAATACAGTAATAGCCTACTTTGTTGGTGGAAAATCAAGGTGGGAGCCTATTCCAGCATGGCTCTCGAAACTATCCAGGGACGCCTAAGCGGAATGTTCCTTTGGGCGCAACCTAGGTAACGGATTTTTTCAGGTTGTTACAAAAAATGAGTCAGCTACCCAACAGCTACTCATGCTCACTCCTTATACCTCGCATTGGGGGACCTGTATACTACAACCCTGGGTAGCAGGCTTCATTTTCAACGCACCGATCAAGGCCGAGATGTCGGTGTGGATCACCCTCAAGGCGGTGCCAGATGAGCTTCGCAGCAGCATATAGGACATTGCTCGCTGCATCGGCAGGTTAGTTGGCAGACATAGAAACATCCGATACTCTTCAGACCAAAATTTTTGTGTCAACATTGATACTCCGAAACCATTCGTCATGAACATCAACGTCATGAATCCGGTGACCGGCGAGGCGGTGCCACTAGCAGTAGATTACAACAACTTGTCAATTAGATGTGGACATTGTCTGTCAACCTCGCATCTAGTCAAGGATTGTCGGGCGCTACAAAACCCGGCACAGAGGCGAATGCAAGGTCAACAAGGGCCAAGAGCATCACTGACACTACAAGAAAACCACCCCAATGTGACTAGGTTTTATGACTGCAGTAGGGCATAAACCAAAATGTGACTAGCACTGTTTGTAGTCATTTGGACTTAGTCGCTTCGGACAATCTGACGAGGAGTCATATCGGACACTTCTTGTTCCCAATGCTGCGTTCCCACAGTGTTTTAGGACGTCAAATAGGGACCTGCACTGGGACTTGAGACCATATGACTCTATAGAGTCATATATTGTTGACTACACTTAGTCACCAATATGAAAATAGCTTTTAATTGAGATGACTACTTGTAGTGAGGTAATAGTCAACACATGACTAGTTTTATCACTACGCATAGTAGTATGATGGTGACTGAATTCAGTCATACATTGACTTGGGAAAAAACGACTCTTTGGAGTCACATCTAATTGACTACCCCTAGTCACAAATACTGAAATATCTTTTGAATGATACGACTAATTGTAGTGAGGTATTAGTGAACATATAAACGGTTTTATCACTACGGATAGTAGTGTGGTGCTGACTGCATTAAGTCGTACATAGACTTGGGATAATATGACTCTGTAAAGCCACATCGAATTGACTACACATAGTCTCCAATACTGAAATCATGAGATGGACATGACTAATTGTAGTGATGTATCAGTGAACATATCAATGGTTTGATCACTACGCATAGTGATGTGGTTGTGACTGTATTGCGTCATACATAGACTTGAGATAATACGACTCTGTAGAGTCAAATATACTTCACTACACATAGTCACCCATATCATCTGATGACTATGTGGAGTCCTTGTATATTCGTTTCTTTCACTACCGGTAGTCAAAATTCAATCTTAAATTGGATTTTCTGTGACTAGAACTTGACTGTCCCTAGTCTAATTTAAACGTATGCCATGCAGTCGAATCTGCCATTCTTACTGTGCATAGTCGTAGATTTCAGTTTCGGATTAAGGTGCTAATGAAATCTGCTTGTCCTACCAAGGTCACGGGAGGATCATCTAGTTCTATATTTGCAAACAAACCGTAGTTGTCATCTAGGCTTTTGATCACTTCTACAGACACAGAACCTGGAAATATGGTTTTCCCGTGTAGAGAATCTCCAGCTACGTTCTGCACCTTCCCGAGTGCCACAACTTTATCCTCCTTGCCTTCTTCTAGTCCCTTGAGTCTCACAGGATCACCCTTCTTGAACTCCGGGTCCTCGGTTTCTTGTACAACCAATCAGAAAAAAAAACACAAAACAAGGATCAGTTGGGACTGAATTGTTGCTTTGAGAAAAAGATGTACTTCTCTAAGGCTGATGGCACTTACATGTTCACTTACCGATGCGTTCATGTTGCTCTCATTTTCAGGCTTGTCCTCTGTTGTGCTAGTTTTCTTGTTTTTCTTCCTCTTCCCTTTTGCGTTCTGCTGACTGTCAATGTTGCCCTCCTTGCTCTTGATATTGGCCAGCATTTCCGCCTTCTCTTTGCTCCCTCCGAGTACCCTTTGCTTCTTTGGGTCGTCATGGTCTTTCTTCAGCTTCTCCACTTCTTTCATACGCATTTTCTTGTGGGTGCGACTGTCCTCCTTTGGCAGCCTGGAAGCCTTCAAATGCCAAGTCGAGTACACAACTGGAGCACGTCCTCCTAACTCTGCCATGGTCACTATATCGCATTCTTAAGTGCCTCCTGCAGGGTTGTTTGAAGTTCCCGACGTATGTAAGTCCTTTACATCACCTACTGCAAGAATATCCTCTGCCTTCTCCGGATCTGTAGGCTACGATTCGCATGCCCCTGCTTGTTGCAATCCCTGCTGAATACAGAGGCAAAACGTCAATGTGGATCGGATCACTCATGGCATTTAAGCATGCCAAAATTTATAAACGTGTTCAACAATGCAAGACCTTCTTGACCATTCCAGTCAACTATTCAACGTTGATGACTGTGAATAGTAATAGATTCCTACTGATGACTATGACAAGTCACATATTCTAACTTTATTACTAATATCAATCACAAATTCTAACTTCATGACTACATCTAGTCAAGCCTAGTCACTCGTTCTATATCAATGACTACGAACAGTCACGAACTAGGCATACTGAATTCTTTTAGAACTAAGGCACAACATTGCAAGAAATGCCCAAGCAGGAGCTGTAATGCAAGTTCAAGACAAAATACATCAAGATCATACTCGTACCTCGAGTGGCATGATACTTTCCTTGACGTGATCTGGCTTTGGTGATGTGTCGGTGCCGGTGGACTCTGAGCTAGAGTTGCTCTTTGCACTTGATGCCTTCGTGGGGGTGACAACGGGAATCTGCAGGTGCTGCATGATGCATTCAATGTTCTTCTCCATGGATCTCCGCCAATCACTGTCGTGCTCTGGCTGTGCATCAGACACTCGGCTACTTGGGGAGGTTTCCTTCCCTGAAATGAGTCTTTGAGGGGCATTTTTGACCCGTGCAAGCTCCCTTTCTATTTCAACCCTGGTTGGGCTTCTCTCCACCTCAATGGCCTGCATAGAGATGTTAGATTCCCTGGGAGCATCAGCATTCAAGTAGGGAGCATCAGCATTCAACTAGAGAGCATCAGTTGTGATCCCGAAGAGCCTGTGACAGAGGTTGAAGCCTCATTCCGAAATCCAGAACCGACACACTGAAACACTATGACTAAGAGAAGTCATGTACTCTAACTTGATTATTGATAATGATCACATATTCTAACCTTGATGACTGCTCCTAGTCACCTTAAGCCCCGGGCTGCGTGAACAGGCTGAGAACATCTTTTACAGACCGCGGGAGAAACAAGCACATGCTGATCAGATCGAAGAGAGCCAAGTTTTTCCAAGTAGAGGAAAATCATTTGACTCTGCTGGCAGTCTACGAAGCTTGGAATGCTTGCACTCAACGCATAAAAACAAGGACTGAAGACTCACCAAATTAGCTCGAACGTATTCTTCGTTGCGCCCGGCTGAAGACGGCCTCCTCACTTGCGCTCGACTGTACCGCAACTTCTCTACTTCCAGCTATTTTTTCTCCTCCAAGATGAGTTTTGACAACTTCACCCAATGGTCATGCCGAATGTGCTTCGGCTTGTCCTTCCCTTCTTGCATTCTCTTCTTCAACTAATATCTCTTCACCTTCAACTGGCCCTTCAAAATGCTGTGGAAAGCCTCCTCTGTCACCTTGCCGAGGCCCCCATGGTACTTGTAGACGAATTTTTTAGTTTTTACGTACAATTTCTGAATTTTAGTGAAATTAGTCTACAGAAATGTTTTAAAAGATGTAGAAGTATGAATAGTTAGAGTAAAAAGAAGTTGCAACCTTTAAAGGATTAGAGATTTGAAAAGACATTGGTCTACACGAAAGGTTTTAATTCTACAATGGAAGTTACAACTGTAAAGAAACTGTTTTTCTAACTGTAGAACTATATAGTCAGGAAAAACAGCCATTTCCTGCGCCACACATAATGTTTAGAATTTGAGCGGAAGAGTGTGTGAGTCCTAGCCTAGAGAAAGCTAGTATGTTAAGACTGGATGATCCTAAGTGATTTGCACTTAAGAGAAGAGTGAAATTGACTGAAAGATGTCCTGATTATATGTGATTAAGTGATACAAAAATTATATAATTTTGTGAATTGCTTTTCAGAATAAGAATTCAAGGTAAAATTATACTATAAAGAAGGAATTTAATTGTAAAGCAAGTCTTGCAATTTAAGTGTAAACGACAAATTGTTGTGAGGATCATGATTTATTACAGTGGTATAATGTCGTAGTATGTAGGTTGATAGGAATGATTCATGGATTGTGATCCTATGACCTAAATTTAAAAACTATTTAAGTAGAATAAAAATTGGTTTGTTCTACAGATAATAATAGTGTAAACACAATCGGTGTAAAGACTATAGGAATTGTAGCATCACAGATAACTCTGAGCTATTGTCATAGGATATTATCTGCACGTACATGTGGTCGTTGTAGGAGTAATCCTTAGTTGCTTCGAGTGTGGTGAGGCAAACCTAGCATTATATGATGGTGTAGAGAAATACGGCGTTATTGGGAGCGGGATTCTGAAGATTGAAGATGGTGGACCTCGCACGCTGATAAGTAATTCTTACACCATAGAATGTATGACTATTGCCTTGGAATTGTAGAATTCTAAGATTTACAGTGACAATTATAGAATTTAATGATAAATTAGCATAGATTGAGCGAGTATTTTTATAAGGATAACCCAATAACATAGAAATCTAAAGAACTCCTTACAAAAATTAGAGAATCTTAACTTTAATAAGTGACCTTAGTCATTAAACGCTAGACGAATCGACTCTCCCTAAAAAGAACAATCATATTACAGGGTTCTTGGGTTGTGTTCTTCAATCTTTATGTATAGAACTTTTTACGATTACAGTACTCAAAAGTGTTGTCCACTCGTTCCTTGACAGCGAGCAACATAGAAGTGTTGAGATTCTTGTAGTTGTCTTTGCTGAAATCTATATCATGCGCATGACCTCGAAGACATGTTAGCCACAACGGCCGATTCTGTCCTTGCGGATGTCCTCTCAGATCGACCTCCACAAGGTGTTTTCTGGGCCCCCTTGCATCTCGAAAAGTGACCTCCTTGGCCTGTTGTTGCTTCAAAGCGACCCGTCGTCTGGACTTCTGGTCTCTGGCATATGAGGGCTGACCGAAGCTATCATTCATCTCCAATGGAGAATATGTGGAGGAGTTGCCACCAACCTCCTGCAACTCCATAGCTCGCCTCCATTGCAGTAGTTGGAGCTGTTTTTCTGCAATTTCCAAGTCCAGTGCATGAATGGGGCCATGCCGCGAAACACATGTAGCGTTGCCACAAGGAGGAGGTGTGTTGCCTCCGTGGTCAGGAGGAACTTCGGGAACAACGTCATTGCAATAATCAAAGGGCTCCCCTGATAGTGTATCTTCTGACATCTTGAGAGGTTTTGAACTGGTTTTTGGAATTGTACAACCTCCAGGACCTCGCTTACGCACCTCCTACACAGATGGCTCGGTCGACTATCCTCTGCCCTATAGAGAGCATTGCAAAAATGCGTTGTCAGTTATGTTTGTCAATTATTTCAGTACTAAGGTTAGTCATAATCTCGGTTCATGTGACGATAAGCAGTCACAACTCCTAAACATATGTGGCGTTCAGTAGTCAGTTGCTTGGTTCATGTGACTGAAGGCAGTCATAGAGCTCAAACATGAAGGAAGTGGATTTTGAAATTGTGACAGCTCTATCCATGCATGCATGTTCCTAAAACCTGCTCAGGATCCATTGATTGAAGATCGAGAAAATCCAACCCCACTTGTAAAAAAAAAAATAACAAAAAAACCAAACTTCAAATATCAGGAGAGCATCAGCATTCAACTAGGGTACATCAGCAAACGGCAAGGGAGCATCAATTCGTGGGTTGAAGAGCATGTGACAGAGGCTGAAGCCTCATTCCGAAATTACCAACCCACACACTGAAACTTAGCCCCGGGCTGCGTGAACGCTGAAAGGGGCCATTTCACAAATTTCATCACAAAGAAAATCCTCCCCATCCTTGGAAATGGAGGAGGTAACAAAAAAACAAAACTTCGAATATCAAGGGAGCATCAACATTCAAGTAGGGAGCATCAGCATTCAAGTAGAGAGCATCAGTTGTGATCCAGAACCCACACACTGAAGCTTAGCCCCGGGCTGCGTGAACGCTGAATGGGGCCATTTCACAAATTAATTCACCAAACCCCCCCCCTTGGAAAAAAACTAAAACTAACAAAAAAACTAAATTTTGAACATCAAGGGAGCATCAGCATTCAAGTAGGGAGCATCAACATTCAAGCAGGGAGCATCATTTATAAGCCTAAAGCAATTCATGTAACGAGTTCATAGCAAAAATTAAAAGCAGTCACATGTCTTTAGCATCTAACGAGTTTAGTAGTCACACTTCTGGTTCATGTGACTATGAGCAGTCACGGAGCTTACTCATTATGGCAATTTCAAGGAAGCAATCACTCAATCAACTCAGAGAGATCAATCAAGAGTGCAAAATCTATGTAGTAAGGTTAGTACACTTACCTGATGATTTTGCGAGCCTCGATTTCCCCTTCCCACTCCTACTATCCGGACGTGTTCATCGCCATTGCCACCCTGGTCGTTATCATTGTCGATTTCTTCCGCGCTATCGCTTGTATCTTCTTCACTCTGCCAATCCTCGGAGCTACTGTCTGATGAGATAGCCTTTTGTTTCTTCCGCGCCAAGCGTGTCGTTCTTTCTGTTGGCGGCAGTTTTGCAAGTCGCTCACTCCGCCAACGCACTCCACCGCTCACTCTGCCGACGCACTCCTCGTTCGAGTGATCTCTGTTTAGTGTCCGAAGGTTAGTCGAGAATCAATCCCACTTAACCTGCTGTGAGCCTCTGCACCGAGCCCGAGAGGAATCAGAGTACACGTGGGAGCGAAGGAGAAACAGTGAATACGGTAGCAAGGGTTTAGAGTTTAAGTAAAGTACCTGACGGGGAATGTACGCTTTTTGTGGTCGCTGGCGCCGGGTTTCTCATTCGCCTTTACGCACTGCCCGTTCTTGTGATTGTTCCCCTCTCCCCCCGCAGCTTTTGTCGTGGTTGTTGACGATTTGAGCGATGCTCTCAATTTTAGAAGTCCAAGCTCATGTAGCTTAATCGAATTCTTCTGTATGTTTTGCTGTCACAGCCTCTCGTACTCTGGCACTTCGGCGTCTTCGTCCCTCCCAAACCCTTCCTTAGAAGCCTACTCCATGGATCGCTGCGACTTGCTTGTGCCGGAGGAGGTATCGTCCTCTTCAGAACCTCACTGCGCTTCAGCAGAGCTCGTTTGCGTCTCCATCGCAACACAAAGGAGCTGTTGTGGCTACTAGGCAATTGACTGCCCACAATTATTCCATTTTTGCAAAATCTACAGGTACGATCCGCCGCCACCCTCAATTCGAAAACCCTCTACTGGCTAGATTGCGTAAGTACCCCCGCTCCGCTCAGACGCCGCCAAAAGAAGGTGTGCATTCATTTTAGGGGTTCGTAACGTTAGTGGAAGGATATAAACTTTCATCTATTTTGTGGGGGAGTCATCGGTGACTTCTGGCAGTCACAATTGTAAAGCTCAGTGATCTTCTACCTTGCTTAGTCAGAATTAGAGAACATCGACTGAACGATGACCGCTGGCAGTTAGAATTTGGATTGGACTGCATTGGATTTGAAGAATCCGATTTCTTCATCATGCCAATAATTTTCAGGAATGGATTGGATTGCCTGTACATTGGATTGAGAATTGAATCTTAGAATTGGATTGCATTCGATTAGACTGGATTCGAAGGATTCAGAGAATATGCACGATATTGTGCGAGGTTTTAGCCAATGACTGTTAATACTTGTGTTGATTTCAGACTGAGGCAAGCAAAGGAAGTTTAGTTTTTTTGTTAGTTTTAGATTTTTTCCAAGGGGGGGGGGGGTTGGTGAATTAATTTGTGAAATGGCCCCTTTCAGCGTTCACGGAGCCCGGGGCTAAGCTTCAGTGTGTGGGTTCTGGATCACAACTGATGCTCTCTACTTGAATGTTGATGCTCCCTACTTGAATGCTAATGCTCCCTACTTGAATGTTGATGCTCCCTTAAAGTTCAAAGTTTTGTTTTTTTGTTACCTCCTCCATTTCCAAGGAGGGGAGGATTTTCTTTGTGATGAAATTTGTGAAATGGCCCCTTTCAGCGTTCTCACAGTCCGGGGCTAAGTTTCACTGTGTGGGTCCTAGATTTCGGAATGAGGCTTCACCCTCTGTCACAGGCTCTTCGGGATCACAACCGATGCTCTCTGCTTGAATGCTGATGCTCCCTACTTGAATGCTGATGCTCCCTTGATGTTTGAAGTTTAGTTTTTTTGTTACCTTTAGTTTTTTTCCAAGGGGGGGGTTTTGGTGATGAAATTTGTGAAATGGCCCATTCAGCGTTCACGTAGCCCGGGGCTAAGTTTCAGTGTGTCGGTTCTGGCTTACAGGATTGAAGCTTCAGCCTCTGTCACAGGACTTGGAGAACTGGAGCGGAAAATTGGGTACTCAAGTCAAGTCTTATAGGGAGGTTAGTCTCTCTTGTCCTGTTTGGTTCATGTGACGATAAGTAGTCACAAACCTTCAACACATTACTAGTTCAGTAGTCACTTGTTCGGTTCATTTGACTGGAGGCAGTCACAGAGCGTAAACATTGATGGCAGATTTAAGTGTGATTCTGGTGTAATCAAGGTAGTGTAATACCATTCATGAAATTTGTATGAATATCCAAATTTGCTCCATTTTGTGTGGTTTTCTGTATAGGAACATACCCATTGACCGCTTTACATTGACGAATGGCCCGCCCAGGTGCGAGGGTGGCAAGCAACCTCGACCTTTGGGAATTGGAGGAGAGAGAAGCAGACAGGGGGGGGCTAACGAGTTACCCTTGCCCATGCAGAAATTGTATGGGAGGTCGTTGCATCAGCAGGGCAACCATTCGGAAGCATCTCCGGACTATTGGAAGAGACCCTCAATTCACTGTGCCTATTTTGGTATGTCTAAACTACGTGATGTAATAAGCAAGCCATTTGATATCTAGTGCTAAAATTCTTCAGTGATTAATTCCAAGAGTGTGCTATGCTCAGGCGGGTCTCGTAGATGCGGAAAATGACCTTGTTGAAGAGGAAGTCAGAGAAAGTCCTCCTGAGCTTGACAACGACAATGGGGGCATGGACGCAATAAAAATGATAATGGAGTGCCTCTCTAGATACGATAACCTCGAGGACGAAGACCGTGAGGATTGTACTCCAACAGACGATGAGGAAGAGGATGACGCAATCCCATGGGAGGAAGGGGACTGTACGGCAGATGTAATGGAGGAGTTACTGGAGCATGCTAGAACTCCTCTTTTTGCAGGTGCCACAACAAGTCGGTTGGTCTCAACTCTTCTGCTACTCAATTGTTTTGCAGTGTTTGGAGTATTGAATGCATTTGTTGACAAACTAGTGCAATTGCTACATATTCTCCTTCCAAGCGACAATTACCTACCCCGTTCTCACTATGAAGCCCGGAAGTATGTGGTGAAGCTAGGACTGTCTTACTCCAATATACATGCATGCCGCAATGGATGCTGCATGTTCAGGAAGGAGCTGCAGGATGCAAAGTCTTGTCCAAAGTGCAACCCCCCGAGATACAAGTCGGAGTCCAGTGGAATCCCCTCCAAAATTCTACGCCATTTTCCATTGATTCCCCGTCTGAAGCGCATGTACCGGTGTAAAAGACTGGAGGAACTTAACAAATGGCACGCCAATCAGAAGAAGGAGGGAAGTAACGTGGATTGCGTCCCCGATTCAAAGGCCTGGAAGCACATCGAGTCATTGGATGCCAACTTTACAACTGAGCACGTGAACATACGCTTGGGGATGGCTCTGGACGGAGTGAATCCGTTCAGAAACCAGTCGCTCAGTCACTCGACATGGCCGGTTCTCCTGGTGAACTATAATTTGCCTGCATGGCTAGTGACAAAGCCATTTTTCATCATGCTTGCATTGTTGATTCTAGGGAAAGAGAGTGTGACCTCGGAGAACATCGATGTGTACCTTACTCCACTGATTGAAGAGCTCTTGGAACTCTGGGAAGGGGTTCGAGCGATAGATGTGTCCGAAGAGCCCCCTAGACAGCATTTTAAATTGCGCGCTCTACTTTTTTGGTGCATTCACGACTTCCTTGCGTACGGGCTAACATCTGGTCAAGTCACAAAAGGGTATAGAGCGTTTACGGAGTGTGGGCCAGATATTACAACTCGGCGGTCAAAGGCTTTAGGAAAGAATGTATATCTAGGTCACCGCTGGTATCTCAGCAGATGACATCCCTATCGTAGGCTCAGGCAAGCATTCGATGGTCAACAAGACTACCGGCCGCCCCCTCCAATTCTAACAGGATCCGACATCAAGGGCTTTGCACAGGAGAGAGTATCCTTCGTGCAAGAGTCATAGGGAAGAAGAGGTGGAGGAGAAGGCGACCCCATTCACCGGACCGGAGTGAAGCGGCTCTCAACTCTGTACATGCTTCTGTATTGGCAGGTACTAAACGCATTCACTGATTCTAGTAACTACTTTCAGAAACGTTGACGGAATCTAGTAACTGCTTGATAAGAAGGTTGACTGTGAATAGTGCAATTTCTGAAATCCATCACTGAATGTAGGGAGAAAAATGAAAAGGGACCTATATCTTCTCAATGAATGCATAAGATTCTTTGTCCATAGTGAGCAAAATTGACGCTGGAATGCTATGCTGGGATTTCTGGCAGGACCTCCTCATCAGACATGTTTTGGATCCCATGCACTGTGAAAAAAACATCTGCGAGAACATAATAAAAACAATTTGGGAAGTCCGCGACACTTTGAAGGCCAGGCTAGACTTAAAAGAGGCCAATATTCGACCACATCTGCACCTGCTTCCTGGAAGGAAACATGGGTCTGTCGTACTTCCAACAACTCCATATGTACTATCGAAAGAGGAGAAGGAAAAATTCTTGGACATTATCCGGAATTTGAAGACTCCTACAAACTACGCTGGCCAACTTGCGAAGTGCATTGCGTCGGATGGGGACTTAAAGGGACTGAAATCTCATGACTACCATGTCTTGATGCAACAGTTGCTCCCTTTGTGTTTGCGCACTCTCTTGGACAGGGATACGCGGGTGGCAATAATGCGGCTCAGTCGGGTGTTTGTACAATTGTGCCCAAAGTCCGTGGATCCCTCATCCATGGAATAGTTATTGGAGTACACAGCTGAGACACTATGCATGCTAGAGAAGGTTTTTCCACCTTCATTCTTTGATGTCATGTCACACCTCCCCATTCACCTGGTGCAGCAGTTGGATATATGTGGTCCCGTACACACCCGATGGATGTATCCTATTGAGCGATACTTGAAGAGATTGAAGGGCTATGTTGGGCAACGAGCACAACCCGAGGGATCCATGGCAAGGGGGTACATAATAGATGAAGGGTTAGGATTTTGCACAGAGTACATGCAAGACTGTGAGCTAACAAGCAGGAGGATCTGGGACGATCAGGAGGAAGTAGAGGCCAAGAGTGAGGTCGTGGACGGTACAGGTCGATACCGACTCCTGACATCGGAGCTAAGGGCATGGATTCACGAGTTTGTTCTCACGAACGCGGAGCCTCTACAGTCGTACAGAGAGTAAGAATCACTTGGATGTGCTTTGGGGAGAGTAAGAGTGCACAAATGTCTCTTGTTTTAGTCATGCGCTCTGTCTGGAAAGGGAGATGTGGCTGTGTGTAGTCCCCAAATGTTTTTTGCGTACTAATTCTAGTCATCAAATTGCAACACATGACTAAAGAATGTTTTGTAGATGACGTTTCCTCTAACTGTTTACTGTTTTTGTTATCTAAAAACTTGCCATTCACTGTGGTTTCTAATCAGACGTCACTACTTGGAGATGGAAGCGCGGCACAAAATGCGTGTAGAGATACGCCGTCGATCACGGGGTAGAAGAGCAGAGTATCCACCAATCGCAAGGAATGAGCAGTTTTCTGAGTGGTTTCCTGCTGCAGTGCAACGGGATGTGGCGGCAAGCACATAGGTGGATGAAGATGTTCTTGGCCTTGTCCTACCACCTTCATGTGAGGCAAAATCGTATCGCAGCATGTATGCATATGGGAACCATATACGTGTGCGCGGAGCAGAGGTAGACTTGTCAACGTGCGACAGCGGAGTAGCTGCAACATTCTCACAATCTTGCCGTGCCAGCAGAAAGGACAAGAACCACAGGCTCGCGAATGTGGAGTACGTGGGGTGGGTCGAAGAGATTATTGGTGCTGACTATGGGAAGTTCGAGTTACTCCTACTGTATTGTAAGTGGGTCCAAGCTACATGGATTGGGCCATGGGCAACTATGAAGAGAGATGAGTACGGTTTCACTCTCGTGAAATTTGACGGTACCATTCCGTACTCATCAGATTCATTTGCGTTTCCACTTCATGCTCAACAAGTCTTCTTTGTTGACGATGTGGCACATCCTGGGTGGAAGGTTGTTCTTCGCAAAGAGGCACAAAGTGTGAGAGTGACTTCCATGGCTGAGGGAAGACCAGATCTACACTGCCCAAGCTTCCGCGACGATGCTGAAAATCAGGGATTGATGGCACAAAATGTCACTGGTGATACTGCAGCAGTGCGGCCTGTTTTATCAAATTCCAGGGAGCTTTCAAGCAACGAGGTGCAGCTTGCTCTACAAATGGAGGATACAGAGGCAGATTACAATGATGAGTCACCACAGTAGAACTGTAGGAGCCCAACTACTGTTTGTAGAATTTTGGTACAGCATAGGAGTAGTCACAGAGATTGCACAGTTAACAAATGAGAGTTGTATGGACCTCTGTCATGAAAAAGGCAGTTCATTACCAATATAAGTAAAGGAAATTGTCCAGATGACTATGTTATTTTGCAATCATTACAAATTTTAGTAAAGAAAACTATCCACATGACTACGTTATTTTGCAATCACTTTGACATCTCAAAAAAGTATGGGAAGGTGATCAATAATGGCTTCTTTGTCAGCATGGGAAATCTATAGCAAAGTTAAGCATACAAGAAATTTTTGTGCATGTGGAAATCAAGTGGAAAGATAGAGCAAGTAGAATCACGATTTTTGGACTCTCTTGCAAGTAGTTACAATTTTTTGAAGTTGTATTTATAGGTGTTTCTAGAATGGTGCCCTAAAATGACATCCTAGAATGTTTGCGCGCAAACATGGTACCGTTGAATAGGGAAGCTATTATGTAAGTGAAGATTATGCACCTACTCCAATTTTACAGCACTCATCCACTGAGCCAACGAGTAGAGGACTTCAAAATCATCTGATTGAAATAAATGACTACTATTAGTCAGGTTAATGACTACATGACTACATGTAGTCATCCAAGCCAACTCTTTTACAACAGTAAGTCATATATAAACCAAATACCAATACCATACGACTATATTAGTATGACTCCATATAGTAAGCACTCAAAGCATGACTCAAAAAAATGACTAGGGGAACATATGTCCTGTTCCCGTAGACGTTCCCATCCAGTTCCTCAAAAAAATGACTACTTTTATGACTAGTCCATGACTGGACCCTCTTATGACTGAATTCGGACTAAACTAATGACTGACGTGACTACGTAGTCACATGCGCTTAGTCACATCCAGTCACATTGGGCTGGTTTTCTTGTAGTGTGACCAATCTAGAGGGTGCAACCGGCAATGCGAACCAATAGGGGCAGCCACAGAGTCATGAGCGGAGCGCGCCCATGTCAGAAAGAAATCCGGCACCAATAGGCCCGCAGCAAAGAACAGAGCGTGACACTACTCAGCAACCGACAGAGAAGCAAACACAAGAACACCAAATGTCGCCCCCTCCCCTGCCGCACAAGGAGATGCTTCAGGGTGGAGAAGTGATGAGGAATCATGCGGAAGACGCCATCTTTGGTGATCGCCCTTCAGAAAGGGGGCAGACACATGCCACTCACACTTCAACGACCAAGGAATGGGAAAGTGTACCGGTGCGAGAATTGAGGAGGAATCTAGATACACATATGAGTACAGTAGGAGTAATGAAGCAAAGGAGAGCGAGAAGCCGAGCTGCGCAGTCCAAAGCAGGCACTAGCCAAGCGGCCAACGACATACACAATCAAGCAAAAAATATACAGGTCCAGGATCTCGACTCCTCGCTGCAGACTGAAGATCAAGACACAGCTTCGTCAACCGACTCCGGAGCATACGAGGTCATCCCAAGCCAAGTCTGTGCAAGCCAAGTTTGTGCAGCGACGGCTGTACATACCATCGCTAGTTTCACCATATTGATAAGATGACCTGATTTCTCTCACGCAAGCCTGTCTAATACTCCACTAATGCCTGAACTACAAGAACTAGCAAAATCCTCAGGCAAGGGAGAGGAGATTTCGTCGGACGTGAATGGTGGTGAGAACTCACGGCTCACAGGGAGAGACACAAGAGACACGGACAATCTTAGCCTGGGAATAGACCTCGCGCAAGGGATGCAAGAATACCTGGCAGGTCCAAATAAAAAGAGTCGCGCTCCCACCCCGGCCATCCTCGGTGCGGTATATTGGCAGTGGTTACGTGACCAATGATGGGACGACGAATTGCACCCACTTTCACCCAGCAAATCGCAGTCCTCCTTACGACCTAGCAGAAGCAAACATCAACCACAATAGAACAAGTGGGTCAGATTCGGCCCACCGATAAGCACGAACTTAGGTATGTATCCCCCGTTTATCTCCCCCTCCTCTCGCATATGAAAGTGACAATTGCAACCCATAACGTGCAAGGCATGAATGACCCTGGTAAAAAAGAGACGTCATAAGAGACTACTATGCTAGAATGTTGGGAAAACTAGATGTCATTTGTCTGCAAGAAACGAAACTTAGAGAGTACCTGCCAAAGCTTTTATCATCAACTATACGCGGCGCAAACCTCAACAACCACAACGGAAGAAGCGGAAGACCAGGTCCTAACATACCTCGGGGATCGACTTGATGCACGCATGAAAGCCTCCCTTCGCTCACTAATTTTGGAAGAGGAGTTGAAAACTGCCATGAGCGACATGCGTCCAAGTAAGTCACCGGGCCCGGACGGCATTGTGGTAGAATTCTACAGAATCTTCTGGGACCTCGTCGGTACTGAATTCACCGCCATGATCCAGAACAGCATTAGTGCGGGCAAGCTGCCAACAGGAGTGACGCATGACATGTTACCTCTCCTACACAAGGGAGGTGAACGCCAAACGTTGTCGAATTGGAAGCCCATCTCTCTTCTAAATATCGCATACAAGATTTACGCTAAAGCGCTACAGATTTGCCTGCAACCTATCGTGATGGAAATCATTAGCTTGGAGCAGTCTGCGTTCCTCCCTCTTAGATTCATCCTTGATAACTTGCTGCTCACTCAAGAGACAATGTCCTGGGCAAAACAGTCAAATCAACCCTTATTCTTCCTGAAACTCGATTTTTCAAAAGCTTAGGACATGGTGGATTGGAGGTGTATGTTCAGGATTATGGAAACCTTCGGTTTCCCCTCTCGGTTCATCACAATGATCAAGATTCTCTTTGTAGATGCCACCTCGGCGGTCAAGGTAAACGGCAGCCCAAGCGCAACATTTAGGATTGAAAGCGGAGTGCGTCAAGGCTGCCCTCTCGCGCCATATCTTTTCATCATCATTGTGGAAGCACTCAACACCATGGTGAAAAGCGAGGCGCGCAGAGGACAAGTGGTTGGCATCAAACTCCCAGGTGAAGACAGGCAACAGATCCTAGCACAATACGCCGACGATACCTCGTTCACACTACTCGGGAAAGAGGAACCGATGAAGCATCTCATTCACATTCTAAACGTCTTTTGCCTTGCTATGGGTTTAGTTATCAACTGGACAAAATCCTGTGGATACTCGTAGGACTAGGGGGGTCCGGGCAAGCCGCCGTCGACAGAACAATTGAACATTACATGGGCAGGAACCGACAACGTCAACAAGTTACTTGGAGCCCCTTTTGGAATAACACTCTCCACCCGATCTGTTGACAACTTCATGTATGAACGCATCTCCAAGAAACTTACCTATTGGAGCTCCACGAAACTCAACCCCATTGGCAGAAGCGTGATCGTAAACAGTGTTCTTCTGTCCGCTCCCCTTTTTTTCTTGTCAATTTGGGAAGGCACCAAGAAGGGCATCTCGAGGATTAAGGATTTAATCATGAATTATCTGGCCTCTAGCGCGATGAGACGATCTCGCACCCGTGTCAGTTGGATTCAGTGTTGTCTTCCGAAGGCACATGGCGGTTTGAACCTTATCAACATTAAAGATGCTACGACGGCACTTTTGACTAAATGGATACTTAAAGCTTTGAAACCAGGTGAATCTAACCTACACATCCTCCTCAGATTTAGACTTGCTTCCTGCCAACCTTTCAAAAACGGAAGGTGGGAAGCCAGCCTCAATTTTTTCACCTTAACTAAACACCAGTCCAAAAGGGGCTCCATCATCTGGAACAAGGTTGCATCGGCATGGAAATCTCTTCTCGCAATGGTGAAGTATATCCTCTCGTCCACCACCAAAGACTTATTGAGATGTAGCCTCTGGTTCTGCCCCACAGCTCAAGGTATTGGTCCGGGATTTTTGCATGCAAGGGCACTGGTGCTTCACAGGCAAGGTCTTCGACTGTACAAAGATATCTGGCATGGTAACCGCTTTCTCACCTTTGATGAGATTTAGGGGACTCATGATTTCATGGAATCTGAAAGAAGCGCGTGGCTTGGCCTCACGGAGAGACTCATAGGTATTTGGTACAGTATTCTTCATGCTAATCAGCGGACGACACTCCCGGGAGATTGGATCCGCATCTTTGAGTCAGAAGAGGCCATGTGCCCGGTCCATGTGCTTCAAACCGGTGAACGGTACCAACCTGTCTTAGGATGGTACCGTACGGTGATTCCTTCCAGTAAAGATGCTTTCTCGGTCAAAGCGGCGTCTCACTGCTTACAATACACCAAATGGGCGGAACATCTTAGGATCGCAACCAGTCTTGCTAGCTGGAGTCCTCTTGCCAACGACTACATGTCCACTCACGTCGGCGTGCATTGGCGGGTCAGAGTGGTCAAGATCACCAGAGGCCCCAAGAAAACTACTATGCACTTGTTCTATGGCAGATGTGACCTGCTGAACTGGGACCCGGATCGTTTTAAGTGGGAGGATGGAACTTCGTTCATGGAGTTCTCAGCGAAACTTGGCCGCAAGCTCCTTGCGCAACGGCGTCTAGTTCCTTCGGTTACCATTAACAAATAGGACGGGGTCCTCTCCTCCACTTATAAGTTGAAATGGCTGAATGTGTGGGATGTGGACAGGTCACAAAAAAAAGCCGGTCTCATTTAGGCCATCTAGCATGAAGCTGTCGCAGTTAACGTTTGGAGAGGGAAAGTTAAGGCTGAGATTACCAAAGTTGCCCTGTTTGTGTGCGTGGAACTCCGGAGACTGTCCTTTATAGATTCTGGGAATGTAACTCGGCGAAAGAGGCGTGGTCGTGGTGCGCTGAACTGATCCTTCAATTACTGCCTCGCCGCTTGGATAAACATGCGTCGCAAATCAGGAAAGAGAGACTCGCCAATGCGAATTGCATCCAGTGGCGCCGGCAACGTGGAGTTCCCAGAATGATCCCCGGCCAGACGAGGAACGTGCAGCAAGAAGAGCCCCCGTCACCGCAACCTTCTCAGGAGGATACCGATATTGATAGTGCGAGCGTTGCTGGCGACGATCTGGATAGGATCACGCAGGTCAGGGGGATCAACCTGACGTGGAAACATGGCATATTCGGCCATCGTATTCCGAGACGTTTGGCGCCCATCAGCAAGATCTGGCTCCTGCTCAGAGGTGTTATTCTTTGGCAGCTCTAGAGCGAGAGGAATGACGCTACTTTCAATGACACGAAGTGGTCTAAAGAGAAACTTAAGTCTAAACTTTGGCTTGGCATCATTGATTACGGTCGTGTGGCATGGTCCAAGACTCATCTGCGATGTCTCCAAAACCTTGAGAAGTGCGCGAAGTTCACCAAAAGGTTTAAGGATCTTTGGTGCTCCAACGATGTTCTCGCCTCTTGGATCAACGAGAGACCTCGCTGGCACCTGTACCATGACACCGGTAGGACTCACCATAGAACTAACTCTAGATCTAACCCCTCTTTTTAGCTTTGTTTCTCGCCCTGGCGTTTGCTTGGCCTCCCCAATCCTGGTGGGATCTGCCTTGATTCTCTGTTTTTCTCCCTCCTTCCTTTGTTGTAAAGGTTCTCTTTGCTTGTGTCAAAAAAAACCTGAGAATAAAACTCCACGCTCTCCAAAAATCAATCAGGTGCTCAACCAAATAAAAGATATGCTCCACATGAATACGCCATGGCCGCAAATGATCAAGAGTTTAGCAGCCGTTTCAGAATGGTGGGTTCTCCAAATTCGGTAGAAAACAAGAAATCCATAAAATTGTCTTCGAATTTTGTGAAAGCGAAAGATAAAAGAGAACTACTAGACCATAAACTATGATAAACAAACACATCCAACTAACGGATGAAAAACTAAAGAACATATTTAGAATACAACAAGTCCCTCTCAGAGCAATGACCAGGCATGGAGCTCCTAGGCCCGGATTATTTTGCCGGTGAATGTAAAACGCCACCCGCAACTCCTTCAGCCTCTTCGCAGCCATCGGCATGTGGGGCGTCCAGACCTCTTCGCCGTAGTGCTCCTGTTGATAATACAAAATCCTAGGATTACCATCATACAGTAAACACATTCATTCCGTTAGACTTAGATCTAGATCTTACATTGTATACTTAAGGGCTTCGCCTCTCTACTTACAATATCTTCTCTATTACACAATCTATCATGGTATCAGAGCCCAGGTTCTGGATCTCACCTAGTGTGTAGTTAGATCTAGATCTGTAGTGCACATCTAGCATGGCGAACTCTGACGAGAGCAACATGGTTGGAGAAGGATCGTCAAAGCTAGGCACTAACGCCCCACTAGACACCACTCCTAGGAGAGACATAGAGATCACGATTCCAGAGACCAGTAGGTTAGATGGACAAGTGAACTATTAGGTGTGGTCATATAGGCTAAAGCGTTTGTTAGAGAGGAACAATGTGTGGATCTACTGCACACAACCTAGATCTAGAAACACAACTGCAGTAGAAAGAGAAGGGAAAAAAATTGCATTGCAGGCGATTACTGACTCAGTCAAGGATTTTGTGATAGCTGTTGTATGCAGATTTGAAGATCCACATCTCCTATGGAAGGCGCTCGAGGACCGCTATCAATCCAAGTCTGGATCTCGGAGGCTCATGTTGCTGCGAAAATTGGTGTCACTACGGAAGGAAGACAGCACAAGCATGGAACAATACATCACTGAGGTCAAAGACGTCATGGACCAGCTTAAGGGTATGGAGGTAGAAATCCCTGAAGATCTATGCACTTTGTTACTATTAAACTCTTTGTCATCCGAATACAAGTTATTCTGCAAAACACAGACAGGAAAAGACACCTTATCATCTTTTTTGGAGATAGAGTCACGTTTGCTTGATGAAGAGATGCAGTTGAAGATGGACGCAGATAAGGAAGAAGATGCACAAGCACTAGTGTGAGCCAAATAAACCGCCCCCTAACGGATGGCTTACCTTGAACACAAGACCCTAACATGGGATACAACCCCTTGTGCAACCATCATTGAGACCAGCCATACATAACCCATACAAGCATGGTGACTTATATCATGGTCACTTTGGAATTTTGGTTATTGATTGGTATTGTGATGACTGAATTCAGCCTTAATGTGGACACAACCTTCAAACACGCATAAGTTTTGCCTAAGGGCTCTATTTTCAACAATTTTTTGGCTAAGATAGGTTCAACTCGGTCTTATGAACTAGATTAGTCCCTCCAAAACCGGTTTCAGGTGAAGGTACGACCTTGACAGCAGCTGGCAGCTGACAGACTTCTTTTCTAGACACCAGAATTTGTATCCCTATTATCTCCTTGGTTATAATTTCGTTTTTGATGTTTTCTTTTTCTATCCTTACTATTTTTTGTGCTTAACACAATGAAAACATTCAATTAATCAAAAAAATTAAATTCGGACTCACAACCATACGACCAACAGTGAAACATTCAATACATACATTCACTTAAGTCATGCACCATATGATTTATGCATACATCATGCACATTCACAACCAGGGGTCTCACTCATGCATACGGCACGCATACTTATCAGTTGAATTTAACTCCTTGTATTGACCTAAACCGACTTAGGTTGAAACCCTAATTCTCTTGTGATTTGGGCAGCGCTTCCGCGCGATCGTTGTAGATAGTAAACTTTGGGTTCTTTCCTATTACATGCACAAAAGGTAGCGAACAAAGTTGAAAGAGGAAGGAAGCTCCCTGATCCCGCTAAATTTACCCTCTGCTCTTTGATGCTCACTTCGTGATCGTGCTCGTCTTCTCTCCCTAGTGCTCTTCACTCCACGGCCCGTATCTTCGTCACTACAGCTCCGATCTACACGTTCTTGAGCTTGTTGAAAAGCCAACGCTCTGATCTAACTAATCTCAGAAATTCAGCTTAATTGAACAAAAACTCCGCGACTGACGAGGGAAAAAACCGAGGCCGTGTGAGATCCGCTGCCGATCCTCCAGCTGGTTGTCCTCGCTCCGCAGCTTGTATCTTTGTCGTCACAGCTTCGATCCGCACGTTCTTGAGCTAGGTGGAAAGCCAACGCTCTAATCTAACTGCTCCTAAAAATTTAGCTCAATTGTACAAAAACTCTGCGACTGAAAAGGGAAAACCGAGGCCGTGTGAGATCTACCGCCGATCCTCCAGTTGGTTGTCCTCGCTCCGCAGCTTGTATCTTTGTCGTCAAAGCTTCGATTTGCACGCTCTTAAGCTTGTTGAAAAGCCAACGCTTTGATCTAGCTATTTCTAAAGTCGCAGCTTAATTGGACAAAAACTCCGCGATTGACAAGGGGAAAACCGAGGCCGTGTGAGATCCGCCGCCGATCCTCCAACTGGTTGTCCTTGCTCCACAGCCTGTATCTTCGTTGTCACAACTCCAAATCACACGCTTGTGATTTCATTGAAAAGCCAACGCTCTAGTCTAACTACTCCTAAAAATTCAGCTTGATTGAAAAAAAACTCCGCGACAGACAAGGGAAAAACGGAGGCCGTGTGAGATCCCCCGCCGATCCTCCAGCTGGTCGTCCTCGCTCCGCAGCTTGTATCTTTGTTGTCACAGTTTTGATTTGCACGCTCTTGAGCTTGTTGAAAAGCCAACGCTTTGATCTAGCTACTCCTAAAATTGTAGCTCAATTGGACAAAAACTCCGTGACTGACAAGGGGAAAACTAAGGCCGTGTGAGATCCGCCGCCGATCCTCCAGCTGATTGTCCTCGCTCCACAGCTCGTATCTTTGTTGTCAAAACTCCAAATCATACGCTTATGATCTTGTTGGAAAGCCAACGCTCTGATCTAACTACTCCTACAAATTCAGCTTGATTGGACCAAAACTCTGCAACTGACAAGGAGAAACCCGAGGCCGTGCGAGATCCGCCGCCGATCCTCCACCTGGTCGTCCTTGCTCCGCAGCTTGTATCTTCGTCGTCACAGCTCTGATCCGTACGCTCTTGAGCTTGTTGGAAAGCCAACGCTCTGATCTAACTATTCTCCAATTTTCAGAACAATCGACTCAACATCCAACCCACACAAGGGGAAAATCTCAGACCCTACCTCTTCTCTCTCTTTCCACACACCTCCTCTCGGTTTCCTAGCTCCTACACCTTCGAATGAGCGTCCTCTAAGGGGATAACCCCAAGGCCCTTGCTTCCTTCTTCGTTCCCAAGGTCGTTCCCCGCCGCCTTTGCCTTCTTCCATTAATGACCCTCCTCAATAAAAAAACCCATTAACCTATGACTAACTAATTCCGTGTCACCCTTGCATTTAACAAAAGTGGGTGTCCCACTAACCAAGGAATATCTAAATCTCCCACTTTAACTCATGCCACATGGTGCGTGCATGATCACCAATAAGAGAACCACTAAGCTAAATTCAAAGATGCTAAATCTAACTATTCTACTTAAATTGAATTTCCCTTGTATGGGGTTAGGATTAATTTACCAAGTGATGGTGAGGGTTTTGCCCAAGCCTTTTGGACTTTCTAAACTACTTTTTGAGGGTTTTTTAAGCCTCCTTCTTTTCTTTCCTTCTCCTCACCATCATCCTTCTTCTTCTTCTCATTTTTCCCGTGGTTTCTTCACCGTGGCCAATTGCGGTCCCCGACTCGGTAGGAGGTAATTTCTTCTCCACCACTTCTATTTCTCCTTCTTTTCTATTGTTTTTGTTTTTTCCTAATCTTCTCTTCATTTTTTTCCTTCCTAATTATTTTTTGGTTAACTTAATAAAATCCGGGGTTGCCATAAAGTGGCTCCTATTAAGGAATTAGTTAGTGGAAAGGCTATTTAGCCCTCTTGATCCAAAATTATGGGTTAATCTAATTGAGTTACCCATTTCAACTACTAGTTGAACCTAACACAATCAATGTGCGGCCCATTTATCATCGGGAGCCGTTTTGGCGGCTCACAACTAGTATTCAAGAAACACTCACGTCGGTATGGAGACAACCGGGAAGTCTCCAGATCTGCACGCACCCAACGGCCGTCTCGCGAATAGAAAACAAATAGAACACGGCACGAAGGCCGCAGCGCGCGGGCGCACGGCGAAGGAACCCACGAAGGCGGAGATAGGTAGACTGGCTCCAATGGCCAACGACGCGATTACTCCCCCACCAACCAAAAGCACGCCTATGACCAAAGCAGGCCCTATCACCGTGGACACAACCGCGAACAACGCAACAGAGACTCCAACGAAGAAGGGCAGGAGTGCCACTATTGAGGCGAGCCTAGACATTTGGCTCGAGACTGCATTAAGAAGGCTATTGATCGAGTAAAGACACTGGAGGGCAAGATCAAATATCAGCAACCTCGGCATAAGGCACAAGCAAACAATATATCTAAAGGTAAAAACTCAAAACTTGACTCCGACTCATATCAAAGTGGCAGTGAAAGTGCGGGAAGTGTATTAGAAACATATCTATGTGAGCTCAATGAGATTGAAGCAAACACCACCATGGGTCAAGAAGGACCGGCATGGGTGCTAGATTCAGGAGCCATACACCATGTAACTGGGAATCCAAACCTAGTGCAAGATTTCCAAGCATGTACTAGCAGTACGTCTATATTAGCCGCCGGTGGAGAGGCACATAGAATCGTAGGAAAAGGGGATGTAAGCATTAATTTCCTTGGTGGGAAATACAAGCAATTTAAGAATGTTCTCTATGTGTCTAGTATTCGTCGCAATCTATTATCAGTTGGGCGTATTGCGGATGAGGGGTGCAATATCCAATTTAACCGCAAGGAGGTATTAATTAGAGATGAACATACACAAGACATCATTGGTCATGGAACTAGGATGCATAAAGGCCTATATCAATTAGACCTCTCACCGGTTCATGAGGCCCATTTTGTACAAGTTAGTGATCGGATGCGATCCAAAGTACTTCTCTGGCACCACAGACTAGGCCATATTAATTTCAAGACATTACACACCATGTCTCATCAAAGTATTGTGAAAGGTTTACCCAAGTTACCTTATGTAGACATAGTTTGTGAAACATGTCAACAAGGCAAACAAGCACGTTTCCCTTTTTCCCCGAGTACTTCTCAGACTACCGATATCCTTCAAGTTATTCATAGTGATGTTTGTGGTCCCATCAAGAAACCATCATTCAATGGCGCCAGATATTTTGTTACGTTTATCGATGATTATAATCAAAAACTATGGGTGTCACTTATCAAAACCAAGGACAAAGTTATTGATGAATTCAAAAAGTTTAAAAACCGCATAGAAAATCACACAGGAAAGAAGATTATTACACTCTGTACGGACAACGACACCGAATATATGTCTTTAGCCTTCCAACAACTCCTCATTGATTCCGGTATTCTCCATGAACACACACAGTACTACACTTCTCAAAACAATGGTGTTTCGGAGCGCAAAAATCGATCTATAGTCGAGATGGCTGGATTCAACACAACATTCCATCTTACTTATGGTCCGAGGCCATCAAGACCGCCACTTATATTATTTATCGAGTCCCTACTCGTATTTTAACCAACACGACACCAGAAGAAGTTTTTTCTAGTATGAAACCTGATTTATCCCAGCTCCATGTATTCGGCACACAAGTCTTTGTCCATATTCCAAAAGAAAAAAGGTACAAAATGTCTCCCAAAGCCTCTAATTGTATCCTTCTTGGGTTAGATGAATCCACTAAAGGATATAGATGTTATTTTCCATACACACATCGCATTATCATTTCCAGGGATATTAAGATCGATGAGGGAAACTCATGTCACACACCGCCCGACATTCCTTCTCAACCTGAAGCTAGACAAGGTCATTTCAAACTTGTGATCCCTCAAATGGACCCTAGATAAGATACCATTCCCTCCATTGATGGTAATCAACCTCAAGACGTGCCATATTTCCCCCTGCCACCTCCACCCTCACCACACACAACTACAACGGAGTCCGCACCCCACACCAACACACCGTGGCACCCATTGATCGAGGATCCATCACCAAGTCACCAACCATCCCCACCCCTCCGTCGTTCCAGTCGTATCAAACAACCTTTGGTGAGACTTGAAGGATTTGTTGGGAATATAGAGAATTCAAATCCCACCTATAAGGTAGCATTAGACGACCCTAATTGGGTCCAGGCAATGCACGAGGAAATTGATAGCTTATAGGATATGCAGACATGGACACTCACAGAATTACCCCTTGGGCATCATGCCATCTCATCCAAATGGGTGTTCAAGTTGAAACCTGCCCAGGGAAATATTCCTAAAAGATATAAAGCGCGTCTAGTCGCGAGAGGTTTTCAACAACTAGAAGGTATAGACTATCATGAAACCTTTGCATCAGTAGCCAAATACAACACCATCAAGATAGTCACCGCCCTTGCAGGAACTATGGGTTGGGATATTCATCACATGGATGTCAAAAGCGCCTACCTCAATAGTCACTTAGAAGAGAAAGTATATATGCGACAACCACCTGGACACATTGTTAAAGGACAAGAGCACTTGGTATGTGAACTACACCGCTCGTTATATAGCCTCAAACAATCTGCAAGGAACTGGAATTGCGAGATTAATAGGTGGCTTCGCAAACATGGCCTTCAACCGACTCATGCCAACAATAATCTATACTTCCTACGCCGAGGACACCTATATATCCTCCTCATTCTATATGTTGATGATGTCTTCATTATTGGCAATTTCACAATAAAAATCTCATGGCTTCGGGAAAGGTTCCATTCCCGATGGATGATGACCTATCTCGGTCTTGTTTCCAAGTTTCTCGGTATTGAGTACACATTATCTCCACAAGGAATCAACATCCATCAAACCGAATACGCAGAATCCATACTTATCGAATATGGAATGCACGACTGCAATCCAACCCAGACGCCTTTACCTGCTGGATTCACAACTTCTCCTCAAACCGGAACTCCCAATGTTGATCCTACCAGCTACAGATCTCTTATCGGTAAATTGTCTTTTCTAACCACCACACGCCCTGATCTTACTTTCGCTGTCAACCTGTTATCAAGGTACAATTCTGCCCCACAGACGGCACATTTTCAGGCAGCAAAAAAAATTCTAAGATATGTACGGGGGACCACATCTCAAGGTCTCTTCTATTCCCGATCCGACACTTTTTCCCTCCTTGGATACAGTGACGCTGACTGGGGGGGAGATTTAGACCAACGTAAGTCTACTAGAGCCTATATTTTCACGATCAACAATACCCCAGTCACCTGGAACACGAAGAAGCAAACATGCATCGCACTGTCATCTATTGAATCCGAATTTCGTTCCCTTGTCGAGGCTACAAAAGAGGCAAGATGGATTCAAATTTTATTTCAAGAGTTGGGATTCGATAAAAAAAAATCCACAATTACATTCCAAAACCAAACACTTTGAGATCCATCTCAATTTTGTTCGGGACATGGTTGAAAGAGGCTTTGTCACTGTTTTTTACACCCCTACCGATCGACAACTGGCCGACATGCTTACAAAAGCTTTAAATTCACATCATGCAAGCAACTTCTAAATTTCAGCCCTACAACTGTCATTGATCCTTAAAATTGTCGTTTTTACGACAAACTCTACAAATACCCTTCTCCAGATTCAGGGAGGGTGTTGATAATACAGAATCCTAGGGTTACCATCATACAGTAAACACATTCATTCCGTTAGACTTAGATCTAGATCTTACATTGTGTACTTAAGGGCTTCACCTCTCTGCTAACAATATCTTCTCTATTACACAATCTATCAGCTCCGCGCGGTTGTCCTGGTAGCCCATCACCTTGGCCACCGGCCAGGTGAGAAGTCTCAGATTACTCGAATTCAAGTCGCGAAGTAGGTGCAGTGCACCAGCATCGCCGCGATCCCCCGGCTAGAGAGATTGTTGTACCCCTTGCGATGCCCCTCCCGATGCACCATGCCTAAAATATAATGACCTCCTACACTCACATCGAAGATTATGCTGTCACGAATACTAGTTAAAACCTTCAAAGTGTAACAGACCATGCGAGAGCTGAGAAGCTGTGGCAGCTGGATGTTGGATGCTCAATGCGTAGAGTCCTGGAGCTGATTTCGATCGGTATGTATATTTATGCTGCCTGTGGCAATGAGAACTTTGCGTCCAAGTATGCTCGAGATTGAAACGTGGTCAAGCATTGCATAGTGTTGGCATATTATTCGAATTTGAATGGAGCTGCACTCAAGATTACCACATTATGTTTAGCGTAGTCACACTATATGATTTGAAAATGCTATAATTTTTTACTATTGATGAAGAATTTTACTGAGAACACAACTATCTATTCTAGTAAAAGTGGGTGATCATTGTCAACAATAAAATAATCATCGAGAGTAAAAACCTATAGCATTTACAAATCATATAATGTGACTACAATTAACATAAAATGTAGTGCATTGTCGGACTGGAGCTACTGTTCAAGTCTTTGGAGCGCTACGCTTTTAAACGATTATTTCTCTGTTAACAATGTGACAATCATGCACATGAAAGTACTCGAAGAAGTGTGCGGAATTTGAAAGAATCTCTATATCTTCAGACCTTGCTTAATAACAGATTACTTGAAAGCGGGATGTAACAGTGCTAGACATTTCTTTAAATGAAATGCATGCTTGCCATATATGGACTTTGATTCCACTCGAAGCTCGACCGGAGATCTTAACTCCCCAAGAAAAAGGTGCCAGTCTGATCACCCACACATGTAGATAAATGATTGCATCCTATGCGCGCCACAATTATACAATCGGTACTTGGTTGCTTTTCTTTTTCTTTTTCTTTTTCTTCTTTTTCTTTTTCTTTTTTTTTTTTTTTTTTTTTTTGGCACAAAAACAAAACGAAGTTTGAATTGCCAACAGAAAAGTGCGCCAAGGCCGGCAGCACCAAGCCAAAAACGGACCAGGACACTAATGAAACTCACTAACCCACACCACCCGGTTATCCAACCTAGTGCAAAAAGCCTTGTTGCAGCCCCACTTGGAGTCAAAATTAGTCGCAGCCTAATTGTACGGAGTCCATCGGTGTTGATCAATCGGTACTTGGTTGCAGTGCACTAGAGTGCCAGACACCAATTCAGTCGACATGGAGTTGACGGAATGTAGCTGACCTTCAGTACCTTAGAGGATATGAACTTTGTCTAGAATTCTGGCTTGGAAAGTAATATGAATAAAGAATGAAGACAGCAGACGTGAAACTGGCAAAGATACACACCGTAGTTGTAGAGGCATTGTAGCACCGCATGTTCTTAGTTCGGTAATCGGAAGTTTAGGGTAGTTGTGTACAGAGGACAGCATGTGCATATGGTTTTTAAACGGTAAAATGATATTCCAGAGCGCTCATTGAGTTCAACTCAAGGCATCGTTTCACAAAACCTGATCAGGCAGTTACCAAATCCTATTATTTATCAAATGACTAGTACTTATTCCTACATTGAATAAGGTCTCAGATTGGACTGAGGAGTGGGGAAACAAATGCCTGAAAGAAGTAGCCAGGTGTTGCTGAAAGATATTAAACCGTCCAAGCTCATGGAATAATCGTTTCAACTCTTGAGTTATGAAACAAGAAGTTTTGAAGACGCTTAGACCATGGAGAAAAATGAAGCAACTTAACTTGATTGGCTCTTCTGTGAGAGGGAGCTTCAAGCACGAAATGTGGAAACTGAACGCTTGGAACAAAAGCCGACCGTGCAGAGAAGTGTGGAGAATAGTTAGTTCCTGAAATTCAACATGACCATAACCTTAAACCGATCACTACTATTCTCTCATGATTTCTGTATGCTTGGATGTCATTGGTAGGTGCTTCCCTGTAACAAGCGAAAGTGATGGATGCTTGATCAGTTTTAGGACAAGTCTACTGATCAGTTTTGTGGCACTGATCACTGAAAAGTTCTAGCATGAAACCGTTCTCTGTTTGAAACTAGTTTCTGCACCGAACTTAACCTCAGAATTGTTACCCCACGAAAAGGGGGCCATATTTTCCTTTGAGACAAATGCATCGTACATGACCAGTGTCGTCACCGCCTCATTCGTATGAGGCGGTGAGCAACCAACACTGGGTTTATAAATTATCCAATATCTAGCTATTGAACTATATCGCCACTAGTGTTATACCTATACTACCTGGGTGATGACTGCACATGATTATCACCCTCCAAAACTGTGTTCTGTAAACTAGCTACATAATTCTATTTTATTGTACGCTCGAGGTCGCAGTGAGTTCCTGCACCTTCGCCGCCAACTCCTCCTCGGGCGCCTCCTCCGCCATCAAGTACGAGTCCACCTGCTCGGCTGCCTGCCGACCCTCCGCTATGGCCCACACCACCAACGACTGCCCTCGCCGGCAATCACCCGCTGCAAACACGCCCTGCAAGTTGGTGGCGTGCTTGCCAAAATCGGCCTTGAAGTTGGACCGCGCATCGGTCTGCAGACCCAGCTTCTCCGCAATGTTCTGCACAAAACGAACGTCAATATCACATTCAATATGGTCGCATCGATTCTAGAAATCATGCGAAACAAAAATTCCATTGCTTGCCAAAATAATTCCAGACATTCTGGTGCACGAGGATTGTGAACTTACTTGCTCAGGGCCGAGGAAACCCATGGCGAGGAGCACAAGATCGGTTTCAATGACCTCGTTCGACCCGGCGACTTCCGACATCTCGAACCGGCCATTGTCGCCCTTCTTCCACTCCACACTCACAATCTCGATTCCTGTCACCTGGCCCTGCTCATTGCCAATGAACCGCTTGGTGAGCACCTCATAAGAGCGCGGGTCCTTGCCGAACTTGGTGGCCGCCTCCTCGTGTCCATAGTCCACTCTGAAGACGCGAGGCCACTGCGGCCACGGGTTGTTGGCGGCCCTGGTCTGAGGCGGCTGCGGAAGCAGCTCCAGGTTGACGACGTTGGTGCAGCCGTGACGGACCGAGGTGCCAATGCAATCGGTTCCCGTGTCACCGCCTCCAATCACCACCACTTTCTTGCCCTCGGCGGAGATGTACTGGCCATCTTCGAGACCGCTGTCAAGCAAGCTCTTGGTGTTCTTGTGCAGAAACTCCATGGCGAAGTGGACGCCGGAGAGGTCGCGGCCCTCAACTGGCAGGTCACGCGGCTTGGTCGCGCCGCAGGCGAGCAGGAGCGCGCCGTAGTCGGAGCGGAGCTTCTCCACCGAGTAGTTCGGGTCGCTGCCTACGTGCGCGTTCGTGACGAACTGCACACCCTCCTTCTCCATGAGATCGACGCGCCGCTGGACCACATCGATCTTGTCCGTCTTCATGTTAGGCACGCCGTACATCATCAAGCCACCGATGCGATCCGCGCGCTCGAAGACTGTGACAGAGTGACCCTTCTTGTTCAACTGATCCGCGGCGGCGAGACCCGCAGGGCCGCCGCCCACGATGGCCACCTTCTTCCCGGTGCGCGTCAGCGGCGGCCGGGGCACCATCCACCCGTTCTCGAACCCCTTGTCGATGATGGTGCACTCCATGGTCTTGATGGACACCGGATTCTCGATGATGCCCAGCACGCAGGCGCCCTCGCAGGGCGCGGGGCACACGCGCCCGGTGAACTCCGGGAAGTTGTTAGTTTCCAGGAGCCTGTCCAGCGCGTCGCGCCACCGGTTCTGGTACACGAGCTCGTTCCATTCGGGGACCTTGTTGCCCAGCGGGCACCCGGTCTTGTCCTGATTGCAAAACGGGGTTCCACAGTCCATGCAGCGCGCCGACTGCGTCTTGACGAGGCCTTCCTGATTGTCCGATGTGAGAACCTCGCCCCAGTCCTTCATCCTCTCCTCCGCGGGGCGGTACGGGAGCGGCTTCCTGTCGTACTTCACAAATCCGCCGTGCTTGATCGGGTTCGATACCTGGGTCGGCCTGCTCGTGGAGGGGGCCTGCTGCAAACACCGAAATGTTCAACATTAGCCACAGGTGTAGTATTTAGGTTTCAGTTACACTGTTGGCTCTAGAGAAAACAGGTTTAAGGTTTATATACATCACAATTATTTTTAGCGATAGCAGGTTCAGAAATTCGAGATATAGGAAGCGTAGAGCCCGATGGCCGAGGCCCAGAGCATGTGGCAAGCATCAGAGACGAGTCCCAATCTGCTGCTGTAAAACTCATACACCAACTCTACTACCACAAAAGCGCGGTTCGAGTTGCACCGCTGGCTCTAGCGAAAACAAGTTCAGGACTAAGGGTTCAAGGCTCATGAATTTAAATTTCAAAGATCTTGACAATGTACCTCGGTGGCGGGGAGCTTCCCGTTCGGTGAGCCATTCGCAACGACTTCCACGACCTTCTCAACGACAGCAGGAGCTGCAGGTTTCTTCGGAGCAGCCTTGACCTGATCCGCCATCTCCTTGGCCTTGATCTCCTTCAACACCCGCTTGTAGTCACGGGGGAAGACCTTTATGAAGCTCGGAAGCAGCGCGTCGAAGTCCGCTAGGATCTCGCCCGCGAGCTTGCTCTTGGTGTGACGCTGGTGCTGCTGGATCAACGCCCTGAGCGTCATAACATCCTCCTCTTCCACGGGGTCCAAATCCACCAGCCCCGTGTTACACGTCGACTTGAACGTGCCCTCCTTGTCGAGCACATACGCAACGCCGCCGCTCATTCCCGCCGCGAAGTTCTTCCCGGTCTTGCCGAGGATCACCACGATACCACCAGTCATGTACTCGCATCCGTGGTCTCCAACTCCTTCAACGACCGTCTTGGCGCCCGAATTTCGCACTGCGAATCGCTCAGCTGCCATGCCGTTGAAGTAAGCTTCGCCACTTGTTGCGCCGTAGAGCGCGACGTTTCCAATCACGATGTTTTCCTTCGGGTCGAACGTGCTGTTCCTCGGCGGGTAGACGACGATCTTCCCGCCGCAGAGACCCTTCCCGACGTAGTCATTGCTGTCACCTTCAAGCTCGATTGTGATACCTTTGCACATGAACGCGCCGATGGACTGCCCCGCTGATCCGTTCAGCTTCACGTAGATGGTATCAGTGGGGAGCCCCTCAAGCTTGTGCCGCTTCGTCACCTCGTGGCTGAGCATGGTACCGACTGCACGGTTAGTATTCTTCACGGGGCTCTCGATGTACACCGGAATTTTGCTGTCGAGCGCGGGGTGGGATTGCGCGATGAGTTCCTGGTCGAGCGCGAGCTCAAGCTCGTGGTCCTGCTTCATGACGCACCGCTGCGCGGCGCCGGGGCGGATCGTCGCGGCGGGGCGCAGGAGGAGGGACAAGTCGATGTTGGCGAGCTTCTCGTTGCTCGCGAGTACCTCCTCATCGACTTCGAGGAAATCCGCGCGGCCGACGAGGTCGTCCATCTTGCGGATGCCCAGATTCGCCATGATCTGACGCGCCTCCTCGGCCACCATGAAGAGGTAGTTCACGACGTGCTCGGGCTGCCCCGCGAATTTCGCGCGCAGGACGGGGTCCTGGGTGGCGATTCCGACTGGGCAGGTGTTCTTGTGGCACTTACGCATCATGATGCAGCCCATGGTGATGAGCGGCGCGGTGGCGAATCCAAACTCCTCGGCTCCCAGCAGCGCCGCGACCATGATGTCACGCCCGGTCTTCAGCTGCCCGTCAGTCTGCAGCACCGTGCGGCCACGGAGATCGTTCGCAACCAAGGTTTGGTGCGTCTCAGCAAGGCCGAGCTCCCACGGGAGACCTGCGTTTTTTATCCCAGTCCAGCGACTCGCGCCAGTTCCACCGTCGTGGCCGGATATCAAGACGTGATCCGCGTGCCCCTTCACGACGCCGCTCGCAACAACCCCGACTCCCGCTTCTGAAACAAGCTTCACACTGACGCGCGCGCCGGGGTTCGCGTTCTTCAGGTCGTGGATCAGCTGCGAGAGATCCTCGATGGAGTAGATGTCGTGGTGCGGCGGCGGGCTGATGAGACCCACACCTGGGGTGGAATTACGCGTCACGGCGATGTCTCCGATCACCTTGTGACCCGGAAGCTCCCCGCCCTCACCCGGCTTCGCGCCCTGCGCCATCTTGATTTGGAGTTCGTCCGCGTTCGTAAGGTAGTGGCTCGTGACGCCGAATCGGCCACTGGCAATCTGCTTGATCGCGCTCCGCTGCGGATTCTGGGAGCCGTCTTCCAGGGGCTCCAGCCGGAGAGGATTCTCGCCTCCCTCGCCTGTATTGGATTTTCCTCCGATCTTGTTCATGGCGATCGCGAGAGTCGTGTGCGCCTCGATTGAGATCGAACCGTAGCTCATCGCGCCCGTGCAGAACCGCTTCACGATCTCCGCGGTGGGCTCGACCTGCTCGAGGGGGATTCTGCTCGACTCCGGGAGCTCCTTGAACTTCAGCATCCCGCGAACGTTCACCTTCTTGTTCAGCTCGTGGGTCATCTTGGAGAACTCCTTGAAGGCCTCCACGCTGTTGGTGCGCGCGGCCTCCTGCAGCTTCGCCATGGCCATGGGATCGTTCAGGTGAACCTCTCCGCCCTTCCGCCAGTTGTAATCGCCGGGGTTCGGAAGTGCATTGGCATCCGCGCTGCCCTCGGGCGCCTCGCGGTCCGGGAACGCCAGGTTGTGCAACCTGAGCGTGTCCCTCGCCAGCATCTCAAACGTCGCGCCCTCGACGCGGCTGGGTGTGCCCTTGAAGCAGCGCGACACGACCTCGGAGGACAGCCCCAGCGCCTCAAAGATCTGGGCGCCCTTGTACGACGCCAGAGTGGAAATTCCCATCTTGGCCAGCACCTTCAGCATCCCGGAGTTGCTAGCATAGAAGTACGACTTCACAATCTCGTCACGGGAGAACGATTTCCCGGCCTTCTCCATGGGGATCCTCCCGTCCACCTGCATGCGGAAGATGGTCTCGATCGCGAGGTACGGGCAGATGGCGTCCGCTCCGAACCCGACGAGCGTACAGAAGTGGTGCACCTCGCGCGGCTCCGCGGATTCCACCACGAGACCGATGCGCGTGCGCTCCATGGATTGCACCAGGTGGTGGTGCACCGCTCCGATGACCAGCAACGAGCTCACTGGCACCCGTTGCGCCGATGTAGCTGATCAAACAACCAAGGAATCGTGAGCTTCAAACCCAAAAACAAGCTTGTAACATCAAAACGCTCAAAAGAAATGGACATCACCGTTTAGAGATTAAGCAACACTTACCTCTGTCAGATAGGACCAACATGGAGAAACCCTCCGCGACAGCCGCGCGAGCCTCGGCGCAGATGCGAGTGAGCGCAGTCTCGAGACCGGCAGGGCCCTCGGACTTGTCGAACGTGATGTCGACCACCCTAGTCTTCCACCCACGGTACTCCATCTTCTTCACTGCTTCCATCTCCTCGAGGCCGAGGAGCGGGCCGCTCAGAGAGAGGCGGTGGCACTGCTCCTCCACCGTCTCCGTCAGGTCGCCCTCGGGCCCGACCATGCACCTCGTCGAGGTCACCACCGCTTCACGGATGGGATCGATTGGCGGATTCGTGACCTGCGCGAACATTTGCTTGAAATACTCGAACAAAAGTTTGGGCCTGTCGGACATCATGGCCAACGGCGCGTCGTTCCCCATCGATCCCAGTGCTTCGGAGCCGTCCTTCGCCATAGGAAGGAGCAGCATTTCGAGGTTCTCCATCGTGTAGCTGAACCAACACCGTAGCTTCACATCAGTGGTACATTCTTCACATGATGAGTTGCATTATCAGAGTCTAGAATATCCTCCTTACCCGAAAGCTTTGAGAGGCGTCAGAAGTCCCTTGATGCCCATGTTGTCGACTGAGAACCCAGGACTCGCCACATTCTTGTCACCGATGATAACTGGCGGCACACGCATCTTCTCCGGCACGGACTCCACGATCTCAGGGAGCGTGAGCTTCTGGCGCTCCAGCCACTCAGCATAGGGGTACTTGGACGACTGCTGCTTCTTGATCTCGTCTTCGTCCACCACCTTGTGATTCTCGAAGTCCACCAGCAACATGGTGCCGGGGTGGAGGCGCCCCTTCTTGGCGACGTTCTCGGGCTCCACGTCCACCACGCCCACTTCACTCGCCATGATCACACGCCCGTCGTGCGTCACGTAGAATCGTCCGGGGCGGAGCCCGTTCCTGTCGAGAGTTGCACCCAAGTACTTCCCGTCCGTGACTGGATGGTGCCCACAAACTCCGTGTCAGATCGGTAAGTTATACATCTAATTTATAAAAGTAACACCAGTTCAAGAATCTTACATGCGACAAGCGCAGGTCCATCCCAGGGCTCGATAATGCACGAGAAATACTCGTAAAACGCGCGGCGCTCCAGGTCCATGTTGGGATCGTTCTGCCACGCCTCCGGAATCATCATCATGACGGCCTCGGGAAGAGAGCGACCGGCGCGCACCAGCAACTCCAGCACTCCATCGAACACTCCAGAGTCTGAGGAGCCGGCGTCAACGATGGGGAGCAGCTTGTTGAGTTCCTCCGGAGAAAGGCCCAGGTTCTTGCACTTGAAGAGACCCTCCCGAGCGTGCATCCTGTGAACCCATGTCAGAAATCATGTGAGCTCGTGACCTCACAGCAAACATTCCTGAAAATTCGTGAAAATATGCAGAGCGGGGGGACTCGGCCAACATACCAGTTCACGTTTCCTCGCAATGTGTTGATCTCTCCGTTGTGGCCCAACATGCGCATGGGCTGCGCGCGGTCCCAGCTCGGGAACGTGTTGGTGGAGAATCGCGAGTGCACGATGCCCATGAAGCTCGTGAACCTTTCGTCGCCGAGGTCGGCGTAGTAGTAATTTGTAAGCTGATTCGGTTTCAGTTGCCCTTTGTAGACGACAGTCCTGTTCCAACACGACCCGTCTTAGAGCGCAGTTCTTTTCTGAAACAAGAAAAACAGAGCAAATCCGAAAAGTTACCTCGAGGACAGAGAGCAGATGTAGAAGTCCTTGGACGCGCCGCGCTTCAGGTTCAGGACCTCGCGGATCGCCTTCATGGAGACCTTGCGCAAAATGTACATTTGCGTCTCAAAATCGACGTTGGACTTGGCGCTGGCGGTGAGGAACACTTGCTCGATCAGCGGCTCGGTGTCGATGGCAGACCTGCCCAAATCCGAATTGTCGGTCTTGATTTTGCGCCACCCAAGCACGGTGTGGCCGAGATCCTCCGCCACCTCCGTGAACACCTTCATGGCGTGCTCGCGGCGCACGTCGGACGTGGGCATGAAGATCATACCCACCGCGTACTCGCCTAGCGCCGGCAATTGGCATCCTATCTCTTGGGGTACGACCTGTTATCCAGATTACCACAAATCGCGCTCAGTCCTCGCTCTACAACGCGTGCAATAAACGACCAAAGCGCTGTACGCCGTGGCGAACAATAAGACGACAGTGCTACCTGAGAGAAGTAGTCGTGGGGCATGCCAACGAGAATTCCCGCGCCGTCTCCTGTATTCTCCTCGCACCCACAGGCTCCCCTGTGAGCCATCCGCTCCAGCATCTCCAGTGCATCCTTGACCTGCCATAATCGTCCAAACGAAACTTCAGAAGAAAGAAAAATACAAGATACAACCACTCGTGTCCACAACCGCCTGCATGCAAGTGATCGCCACTATCCCTCCCTCCAACCAAAAAGAGACTAACAGTCTGCATTGAGAACATGTCGCCCCAGAAACGGAAAAAGAAACCGCCATAAATTGTGAAACTCAACTTACAATGTCACGGCTGGGTTCCTTGGAGAGGCGCGCGACGAATCCCACGCCGCATCCATCCTTGTCTAATGCAGGCTCATACAGTCCAAGGTTGGTTTCCGGCACGGACGAGAGTCCGGCCCGCACCGTGACCTGGATGGTCGGCCGCGCCTGCCGCTGCAGCGCCTTTACGAAACGCTCCCGAGCGCCGCTCGTCCTGAGCCCCACGAACTTCTCACTCGCTAGCAACTGCCGGCTCCCGAACGACGACTCGCCATGCAGCACACGAGCGCCACCCCCCGCGCGAACCGCCGCCGCCGCCTGCTTCAAACCTCTTCTCGACTTAACTCGCTTCTGGCCCCCATGAACATTAATCGGCTGAGCGTTCAAGGTCAACGGTGCACACAGCAGAGCTTCCATTAGCAAGCAAACACCCCACACACACCCCAAGTCACTGATCAGATCGAAAGGACTCCCACTCCACGCCCTGCAGCACTTGCAAACATCCCCAGTCGATCAAATTGTCGTACTAATATTAAAAAAAAACGTACTTCTGATCGCAGTACTTCTGATCGAAAAAACACAGAGTAGCACTGCCGGAATCTAGACTGGACCCGCGCTGCTGCAGCGAGGATGGCGAGGCAGGACTGGACTCAGAAGTGTGTGCTAGAATTTCCTCGCCTCGCAGCCGTGCTGCAGGGCTTATAAAGAAATCCTAGACAAGGGAAAGGAACGCTGGGTACCGGGCCGGCTGGTCAAGGTGCCCAAGGGCCGTCGCGGACGGACGCCGTTCAATGACTGTAATTACTCGTAATCCTCTCTCGCCTACTATTGCCGGTACGTGCAAGTTTTATCACCAGCAGCAGGTGATCTGTCTTTTCCGCGCATTTCTTTTAGGGTGCATTGCGGTGCCGGCGAATCTCGAGCTGCAGTTCGCCCCTTACATTTCTCCTTATTCCTTGTCCAAGTTGCGGGACAGTTGGTTGGAAGTTGGGAGCTAGCAACGGAAAGTTAATATGGGACACTATGTACCGCCCCTGTGGATTCTACTGCGAAAGATGTGTGGATTTCGGTCGCGTGTCCTACGACCTCGAATATAATTCATAGACCTAGAATATAATTCATGGACTTATTAATACGTAAATATCGAAACCTCAAGGCTGGCAGCCTCCTGCTTCTGTGCAACTGATCTCTTTCCTATAAGCTATTTTATGCTAGACGAGAAAATCAGCAAAGTGTGGGAACTCGGGGTCTCGGTTTCGAATAGGAGAATCTGGCAGCAAATCTAGTGTGACTTCGCCAAACTTGGTGAGCCGTGAAAAAAAGGGAAAAAAAAGGTTTGGTATTCAAAAGGGGGTGTGTTTGTTTACCAGAGTCGTAAAACGGAGTGTGGTCCCCACGCTTCCAACTAATCCCTGCGAGTTGCTAATTATTAGACTGGAGTTGCTTTTAGTGGTTTTCTTTTGGGGGATGGTGGCCCTAATTTAGCTGGCTCCCTAGGGCCCTACTCACCGTGGTTTGGGCTGGTATTAGAAAGCTGATTAGGGGCGGTGGCGCACACAGGCCAGGAAATAAGGCGCGCGGCCCCCACACTCACCCTATAATCAGCACTTGGCATGCCTAGAATGCAACTAGATGAATCTTGCATACGGGGATGTGCGCCTCAGTGACATCAGATTGGAACTCTAGGGAATCCGCCCAATATATGGGGATTAGCAATTCTGCAGAATTCCCTTGAGCATGGCATGCAAGGAACAGTGTCTGAGCAATACAGTGCTCATCTGAAATTAAACAAATACAGTGCTCATCATTACATCCCCTTGGTAAATGGATATTGTTTTTACCACTTCGTTTCTGGACAAGCAGAGAGTATTTTAAGGTTATTCAAGAGATGCCTACCTATTATGACATTAGCGAATGTTTCCGGGGACTTGACCTTTGTTCTGAATCCGTTCTTAGTTTGAATATGCTGCATATTCTTGATTTTGTTCATTAGAATCACTTTGGTAAGGCACAGAGTCGAGACTCATTGGCCAACCTCCTAGGACAACCAGAGTTAGGGCGCCTTCCAGTGCCTTTCTTTTTAACCCCTAAAGTCGAAAGCCCTCAAAACTGCCAAAACCCTCAAAACTGCCCTCTTTCAATGCAAGGTGAAAATTTTTAACTTTTGACAAATTTTCGAGTATGTAACCGTAAGATCTAGTACCTAACTTGTACATGTACATGCATACTGAATCTTAGATTCAAATTCCTCTCCATTTGGGAGATCATAATGTTCAAAGTTGAAAAAAAAAGATTTTTTCCTTGCTGTAGAATGGAAAACTAATGTTTTGGGGGCCAAAAAAACCAATTTTGAAAGGAAATTTGACATGAGGCTCTTCAAATTCTTGTTCCTATGTGAGTAAGGAATATGTCCATATAATTTTTACCCTCATAGGACCTATAAAACCTAAAGAAATGCTTCATTTTTCACATGGAGGTATGCTGAAATACAAATACAAATGCCCATTTTCAACAATTAAAAAGGCATGTAAAAAATTATCCGATTGAAAATCCAAACGGTGAGATCATGCTTTACTACCTCTTTTACATGTACAAAGAACAAAATTCGAAAAAAAATAAAATCTCAATTTTTGGTGAATTTTTGAAGTTACTGCGATCTAATTGATTTTGGGCAGATTTTGAGAATAATTGAGCATATACCGCAGTTCTGGGCAGATTTCAGCATGCCCTAACAGTGTTTTCAAACTTTGACCGTGAATATCTCCTAAAGTATGAGGAATTTTGAAGCATGAATGGTGTCATTTTAAAGGTCTGGGAAAACTCTACAATCTTCCATGGTAATAACTTCATACGATCTAAATTTAGTAACTGAGAGCCTGACCAGAGTCAGATCGACCACATTCTGGTCGATTTCGACTTTAGGGGTTAATTTGGGCTATCGGTGTTGGTTTGTGATAGTTTTATTTGCTCTATAGCCTATGACTTTTTATTCAATCCCTACAGGATTTTAGAGGACTCCTTACTCCATTGATTAAAAATTTTCAAGATGAATTTTTTGAGAATGTAACCTTAGGATCTCCTATTGAACTCATGTGAGATGATGTGGTGAAAATTTTGTGAATCTTGACCATACATATAGGAAGATAATTGCAATTGAAGTGGACAAATTTGTACCCGGTATGTACACTTGGTCCTTTAGGGGTTAAATATGTCGCAGGTTTCATCCAAGTTTGGTCGATTTTGGAAAAAGGAATTGGTGCCTTTAATCTATGGATCTTTGGGGTGAATTATTCTTGAATGAGCATTGAACTTCTTGAATGGATGAGGTTGATGAATATGAAGAACCGATTGTCCTCAATTGGACATGGGCAATCCCAATCAAGTCCGTGTCCAATATTTGACCGTATTTGTCCGTACTTGCCGCCCATTATATGCCGCCCATTATATGCCCGACCATTATATGCCGCCCATTATATGCCCACCCATTATATGCCGCCCAGCATTTATCACGTGTCATCGCCAAGCTTACATGTGTCCTTTTGTTACAAGAGAAACAACCTTCAAAGGACATAAATAGACATGTCTGAAGGAAAGAATTGCTAGCGGAAAGATGGTGTCAGAAGTCCAAGTGATGGCAGTTTTAGACCAAGTAGTCACAATCTGCACCGAGTAGTGGCAATTTACACCGAGTAGTGGCAGTGAATACCGAGTACTGGCAGTGAATACCGAGTAGTGGCAGTGAATACCGAGTAGTGGCAGTTAACACCGAGTAGTGGCAGTTATCTCCAAGTAGTGGCAACCTACACCAAGTAGTGCTAGTGAACACCGAGTAGTGTCAGTGAACATTGAGTAGTGTCAGTTACCATTGAGTAGTGGCAATTTATACCAAGGGTAGGTAGAAAGTACCACTAGTTGGTATGCACATTGGTTGTCTTAGACCAACTTTCTATTGGTGGAAAGGTGTGAGTCATTATTGAATGTCAACGTTAATTTAGTGTAGACACAAAAGGCAGCTCTGGCGCTAGTTTTCAAATGTAGTGTTGCTAAGTGTACTTTGCAATTATTAAGAGTTTTAACATTTGACTAGGAAAAAGATGTGGTTCATACACAAATGACATTCATTGGTGCTTCAGAAACTGCTATAAAATTCTATGATTAATAAATGATATGTACATATAAATTTTATAAAAGATAATGATTAGTGAACTTTCTATGTTTGATTGTGTGTTGGAGTGTTTCTTTGAAGTTTTGTTAAAACTTGGGTTCCTAAGAGACCTTGAAAAAGTAAACCTTCAAGTTTAAGTAAATCAAAAGTAATAAAAAAAAATCATTAAAATCAAAGTGCAATTTTCAAATCAGCACAAAAATTTCACCCATACAATGTCAATGTCTTTTATATATCAATTAAAAAAACATTGAAATTTGTCATCAATATAGAAATTTGAATGTTTTTGCCCACTAAATTAACCTTGACATTCAATAATGACTCACTAAATTTAGTGACTACACTAAATTAACGTTGACATTCAATAATGACTACACTAAATTAACTACACAAAATTTAGAATAAAGACTCACTAAATTTATCAAAAACAACATAGAAATTTGAATGTTTTTACCCACATCTTTATGGCACGTTTATCTAGAAGATAATGGGAGGGTTAAAAAAATGATAAGCCTTGATTCTGCAACAAAACTACGTAGAGTCAAAGAGGACTCAATGGATATGGACGGTAGTCATATGACGTAAGTTTAACATATGATTTGGAGTGTATTTTTTGGGCTAGTAAATCATTGATAGCATTTTGTCATCCATGAATTGGATTTTTTCTATTATAAAATTACAAATCCATACTGAAGATTTACTAAATTTTTTTTATGATTATTTAACTATTAATAATTTGTAAAAGAATTAAAATCATCCTCAACTAGCTTCAACTTAACATTCTATCATCAAAAATAGATTTAATTCTCTTATGTGGAAACTCATATTTCAAATCTATTATCCTCTTATATATATGGGATTTTGAATGGTAATTATACTTTTAAAAGCTAAGAATACTACACTAAACACTGAATATAGTGTAGAGGGATTATTGATGTAGATCACTCACACTAATTTCCATCAAAGCATATGCATGCCAAGTTCAGATTGGGTATTTGTTCTCAAGCAAGTGTATGTCAGTCAACAATTGCATGTAAATTTTCAATTAGTGTAGGAAATTTCAAATAGTCTAGTCTACACTATATTCACGGAACGGTGTAGCCATCTAGATACCAATAGAAATCTACGGTCAATTACTTTGAGAATTTACAATCACTTCAATAATTGTCCAAAGAATATAAGTCTTCATTCTTGAATTATATGCACATACAAAAATACTTTCTACAAATATTTACAATTCCTACAAACTATATTGACTTTTCCCACTTCTCCAATAATAGGCTACTATGTTTTTTACCTTACATCTTGTTCATGATTGTTATTGATCACAATTACAAAATGAGATAGTGAAATAAATGAAAAAAAATATGGGAGTCAAGAAATTAGAGTATTTTCAAATGAATAAACTTTGATATCATTTGATTTTTTGCATTCAACACACTCCATTTCTTCTTCTTTGCTTCAAAGTATTAGATACCCAGTACGTCCATATTTTTCTAACATATATTGTTTCAAGCCATCAATATTACTTCAGTATGAACGCAAAATTTTATTCATAAAATGCATAAAAAAAAGTTGAATCAAAGACAACCATAGTGCACAATAGTAGGGTTGTCACCTTCTATACGATTATTCATTCATTTCGAGGAAAAAGATGCTCACCTTTTAAAACGCACATTGATTGATTTTGGTTCTTTAGCCAGCAACAAATTTTCTCAATTGGCTTGGAAATCAAATAATATCAAAAACACAAACAAACAGACAAAAACCCTATTTGTTTAAGGTTTTTTTGTCCTCAAAAGTACCTGGTACACTAAAGTACCTCATGTGATCCAGTAACATACATGATCTTGCTAGGATTGTCCCTGTAATTTGGCAAAATCAGAACAATCTCGCACATGTAGAGATATGGTATGAACTCAATCCTAGTCAACCTAGAGTCACTCACTTAAAGAGTCTCAAGTGAAACCATGGATCTCAAAATATAAGCAAAATTCAAATGTTCTCTCACATGTAGAAGTATGGCACGAACTCAATCCTACTCAGCTGACAATCATTCACTTGAAAAAACCATGAAACTTAAAAGCAAATCAGATTCTATGTCGAATTTCGGGCATCTGTCTCCTGAATATGTCGCCTCATGTCCAAAACCGCGCCCAATATTCATTGTGCTAATGAATGTTCATAATGTTCATGCAAGACATGGCCATTGACAAAGTGGCATGTGCTTTGTGTGTTCCACACATAGATAGGACTCATGCGGAATATGTTTAGTCCACTTGCCTAGAGTTGGTATTGTTGTAAGAAGTTGGACCAATTCCAACATGTATGTTGATTATTTCTTACCATCAAGATTTACGGGCCCCTCAAGCTAACCGGCAGTTAACCCCTAAGGTACCAAGACAGTTTTACACCAAAAACACTTCAAAATTAATGGATTCTAGTGCAATGAATAAAGAAGGTAACAAAAACTTTGATTTTTAGTTCTGACCGTAGGATCTCAATAAAGGCTTATTAAGTAATACATGTACAAAATTTCATAAATTTTGACGGCACGGATTGAAAGATTATAGTGTTTGAAGTCAAGCAAATGGTTCATTTTCTTCCCTGCGTTTAGTGGATCAGCAGACTTTGACTTCACTTGGTGTTACCATCTTGTTAAGCATGGTCTAAATGCAATTTTCACTACACAAGGTCTAAATCTATTACCATCTTGTAAAGCATGGTGTTAGCTCCTTACTCACCAATTTTTAGAGGTAGAAACAGGGTGTAGCATATTCAAAACAAGTGTGCAAGGAGTGGAGGCTCGAAATTTGTTAATTCACACTTTAATTTTTTTTGAACTTAATATGTTTTTGATTGATAATCCGAATGGTTAATAAGAAGGTTTACATTACATATTGTTGTGGAAAAAATAAAAAGTGAAAAATATGAAGATCTCTAGGTTTTATGTGGAAAAGAAGAAGTTTTTTTGGTACCTTGCCCGACAATGAGTGACAATGTGTGAAAATGTTTGACTTGGGTTGGTATGCTATTTTTCACTAAAGACAAGAACTTTTTTTTGACAACATGAAGGGAAATAATATTACTTGCGAGTACTGAAAATCTCACTTTCAATAGAGTGTCCTATCAAAAGTTTTTGGAGGTGCCCGAGGTGCCCGCCCTCCCCATTTAAAATTCAAAACCCTATAACTTTTTCATCAAATGTCCAATTTAGGAAAAAAAAATCCCACTGAGCTCTTGGTAATGTCTTTCTATAGTAAAAATTTCAAAGTGGAATGTTGGAAATTGACACCACAGGAACCTGACCGATTTTTCAAAAAGCCCTTTTTGGACACTTGGTCCTTTAGGGGTTAAGCACTCGAGCACATTCCCATGTCATAGGATGCCAATAACTGACTGCTGCCTTGGGCAAATTGACCCCCTCGTTGGGAGTTACCCGTGGTGGGCCCCATCGTAATTGTATGGGGTCATTTTTTTGGCCCTCTTATTTTGGGGGGTCCAGAGGCTTTTTTTGGGACAAATTTGGGGCCTACAATCATTGTTTACCCTTGGGTACCCTCCCTTGGTATAATTAGGGCCCCATCCAAAAACAAAATAGGGGCGAGGTTTGGCCCCACCACCTCGTGGCCCCTCAGGTAACTCCCAACGAGGAGGTCAATTTGCCATGGGCCTAACTGCTGACCTTGGCATCCATCATACTACTAAAATCACAATCTACTCAGTGAACCACGCAGTAATCAACCACGCAGTGAACCCTACAGTGAACTATAGAAACCCTATAGTCAACCGCGCAGTTAATTGCGTAATCAACCGTGCAATGAATTATGTTATCTTTTCTTTTTTATAGTTTGTAATATAAAAACTACATTAAAATGGTTGGACTAATGCGTTGCAAAGCAAGCGCCAATTGCTAGTTGCAAAAAAATGTTTTAATTAATGATAGACAAAATAAGTTTATTTTTCAAAAATGCTCTTCTAAGATGAGACTCATTCTAACATCTTTTAACAAATTTCAAGCGTAGGATGTTTATTATAACTACTACAAGAAGACACTTATAACATTTGTAAACTTTGACTGAGTGGATCAAAAGATACATACATTTGGAGTGTGCAATTATTTTTTTCTTCTTTGCCCCTCCAAGATAAACATTTTGCATTATGGCATATTTTTCCATTATGCATTGCAAAAATTTGATGGAACTATGCTCTATCGTGTGTTAGGTCATCGCATGCTTAACGGTACAAGTATTGGAGGGATTTATGATAAGGAAAACGGCCTTGCAATGATCAAGGGTTTAGAATGTGGCCATCTTGTTAGCAAAGCTATATTATTTTTGAATTAATTAAATGATTGTTGGATCTAAAATCTAGACAGTAGATGAAATCATCATGCCTTCTAATCTTAGAGGTGGAATAAATTTGAAAAAAATGAATGCAATTTAAGATAATACCAATAAGGGTTGCCAAGAGTTTTCTCGTACTACTGCCTCCCTTAAAAAACTGCACTATTAATCCTTACAATAGTACGATTCATCTCTACAGCAGTCCACAAGCCCAGAAGCCCACATGCCCACATGTCCAATTGAGTAAAATTCAAGCTTTTGATGTTTGAAGTGCAACAATTTTTTTCCTTTAGATCCAAAAAATAATACAAAAGTACCGCCATGAAGCTCATCAAAATTTATATTCTCAATATCACAAATTAATATTCAAAAGTAGATTTTTTAGGAACTTGCACAAATCTTGTTTGTCCCTTGAATGGACACTTGATGTTTTGCTAAAAGACATGGAACAATCCAAACCGGTTAATAAGATGATTTACACCGCATCTTGCAATAGGAAAAATAAGGAGTAATAAAATTTAGATCTCTCATTTTTATGTGGAAAAGATGAAGTTTTCTTGGTACCTAGTCTGACAATGTGTAAAGATGTTTGACTTAGGTTAAAATGCTATTTTACACTAAAGACAATTTTTTTAAATATCAAAGAAAATATATTATTTAATTGTATGAAAATATTAATGTCGATAGAGAATTGTAGAAAGGCTTGGAGGTGCCCAAAGTTCCAAATTTTGCATTTAGATTAACATAACTTTTTTCTAAAGATATGGTGTGAAATGGAATTATAATCCTACAAAGCAACTACCATGGTGCTTCTTAAAAAAATCAGAAATTTGTGATCAAGATTATGAGCATCTCCACCCTTGACGGGGAAATTTCCCCTACAAACCGGGATATCCCCATCAAAGGAGGGGACGGTTGCTAAGAAAGGTTGAATAAAGCGCACCGCGCCGGGAAGCAAAACGGCGTATGAACAGTAACGGGAAGAAAAACGGTGTGAACACTCATTGATTGCCACGTGGCATTGTACGATTGGGTCACCTCCACCAGGGAATTTTGGTGTCCCCCTCTAATTTTGTTGATTTCCCTGTTGGAATGAGCCAGCGCCGCCAGCTCGGTGGGCCGGAACGCCGCCCTGAGTCCCACGGCGTGAGCTTTAAACATGTTTCATGCGGCATTCCGGCATTTCTTCCGGGGCCCTGTGCCCCGGGGGAGATGCTCTAAGAGCATTCGAACGTGCCCAAATGAAAGCGCTTCCCCAAGGGAAATGGGGAAATGGTCCTGTATGGGTGGTTAGAGGAACCTCTTTCAATTTTCTAATTGCCAGGCAGCTGTATAACATCCTTTTGGCCCAGCCCTTGAAGGTGGCCACCATGGCCAACGTCTGGGGACAAGATTACACCCAATGTGCTTGTATTTGTACAAAAACCCTTTTTCTTTTTCTTTTTAAACTTTTAATTGAAATTCTAACAGATCTATAGTATTCACTTGGAAATGTGGAGTTTGTTTGTGAAACAATGAGTCCCTCATATTCCTCTTTGGGGGCATATTTAAGTTACGTTAACCCCTAAATAGCCATTTCCCATGGGGTGGCGCTTTCTATTTTGGCAGGTTCCTATGGTCTCAATTTTCATCTTGAATTTCCAATTTAACCTTTAAAAAGAAACTTATGCTATTCTAAGTGCAAAATGGGGATTTGGGGGAGCTCCAAAATTTTGCTAGAAGTTTCTATTGACATTACAAATTTCTTACATGTAAAGAATACTACCTTCTTTGAATATATCAAGAAGATTTAATGCATTCAGTGTAAAAAAACATTAAACCGGAGTCAAACATTTTCACACATTTTCACAAAGGTGGGAAAAACATTTCTTACATTTCAAATGCTAAATCTTCATATTTGTGTGGTGAATTGCAACCAAAAATAGATGAAATTTTAATACAAAAGTATATTTTTAGATATTGTAGTTAAAAGCCCAAAATTTTACTTTAAAATGTGATTTTTATGCCTCTTTTTTATAGTGGCACTTTTGGACTAGTTTTGGATCAAAATTGGCCATGGTCATTAAGGGGTTAATTCTTAAACGTTAGTTGGGCGCCATATATAGAGACACATATTTTACTTTGAAGAATACAAAAATGTATTAATGTTTAGCAAGACTGACACCTAAGGATTGAAGATTCTTCAACTAACATCTTTCAGTTGGAGTTCATTTTAATATCTCAACCTTATCATGTTCAAATATGAGACCATACATGTAGAATATTGGTGCCACTACACTAATTTTGATGTTTAGTGTGATGGGTAGTAAATGACTTGAAAATGCTATGAGTTTTCATTCTTGATGAATATTTTTACTGACCATGTCCACTATGATCCCCCTCTTTGAGTATTATAGATTGTTGTGCTCTTAGTAAAAATTTATATCAAAAGTAAAAACTTATAGCATTTACAAGTCGTTTATTACCCATGACACTAAAACATCAAAATCAGTGTAGTGGCACCTTCTGACGTTTAAGGATTAAGACAACTTATGGCATCAACGCTCACCATATGGGCTTTTATGGTGCGAGCCTGGGTAGAGTTTCTCCAAGTGAGCCTAGTCATAGAAAGTGATCTTAGACCAGACTAAGCGAATCAAGCGTCAATGAACTATCGGTAGAAGCGATTTGCATATTACTTCAAAAGTAACCACCTATGGGCCTATTGTCCTTAAAGGGTTAATCATCACCATCTAACATATGGTAATCATTTGTAAGTTTTGGCACCATCTTGCTAAACTAATTATTTTTCCTAATCACAATGGTTTGGACACAATAGGTATCATCTAGGTATAATGTGGATATCACCTAGGTATTACATAGGTTCATCTTGACAATACATGGGTATCAGCTAGACCAATCTCTTGCATTTTACAATCTTTTTGGATATTCTTCATTGTGAAATTATTATCTATGAATTTCTGTGAATCTGACCAACGCCACAGTGAAATTATTTCTGGTGTCTCTACCCAGAAATGTAAATTGCTGAAGGCCCCTGCCACATTGACTTGGGAGAGATCATGAGGTAGTTCTTTCATGCAAGTTTCTTGTTTCAACAACTCAGTTCATGGGAATCATGATAAGAATTTGCATCCTAAATATCATGGAATCCTTTGCTCTATGGTTTTGAGGGATGTTGTGAAGACCTGATCCAAAGCTTGGATTGTGGAGCCACCCTGATTGATTTCCAATCATGTGGCAGCAGCAGTCCCTCTCACTCAAGTTATTGCTATATTTGACATACCTTAATTTGATTTTTATAAACCTGTCATGGGCTGCCACTCACGCTCTCCAAGGTCTGGCATCTTATTATGAATTCCTGCAATGTTTTCAGTACATTCAAATTTCTTCCCCTTTTTCTATGTTGTAATAAGTGCAGCCCTCATCAGAAAAATTGTGGAAAAATTTAGGAACTCCTTATAGTGGACTGTTTACAAACTGAACATGGTGCATGGTCCAATAGAAAGTTGTAAAGTCACATGAAGTTTGTATGGTTTTTATTATGGACATCCAAAGTACAACCTAGATTCCTCTTGATCCCTTCTGTGGTCAAAATGGATGGGAGATTCTCATGAATCTTGAGGATTTGCTCATTTCGGCCCCACACTTGAACTCACAAGGAACCAATTGCACTGTTTGGTCACTGTAAGAAAAAGTGTGTACGCCAACTCGAAATGAGTGCCTGCATATGAGACCCTCCACGAGACTAATTTACATGACATCTGGACTTTGTGGTTGAAGTAAAACCTGTAGAAATTGAGATTCCGCTTCTGACAAAGGTATACCTCCAATGACCGACCGAATAATCAATGTGCATATAAGTGCATTTATTTTTCAGTGATAGTTAACCCCTAGAATTCTTTGCGATTTTCTTGTCAAAAACACTTCAAAACTACATATTCTAGTAAAAGAGAAGGTAAGAGTAAAAAAAATCTTCCATTACTATTTTTAACCTTAAGATATTAATTTAGAGTATGACTAAAACAAGTGGTAATTTTCTCAAATTTTTTCACCATATGAATTAGAAGATTATAGTATTTGAAGTGAAAAACATAGTCATTTTGGGACCATTCAAAACACGATCAGCACACTTTGTTTCCTCATGAAAAAATATCTCTTGCATCTTTTCTTTTGAGAAGATTTTACCAAATAAAAATAGACCATATAAGCTATACTTTCCCCAAATTTCAAATGAAAAAATAGTGTGTAGCATTCTCAAATTAGTATTTCAAGTAGAAGGGATTTAAAACTTGCTTATTTGCATATTTTTTTTTTGTAAATTGTGGATCTTGAAAATTCAAAATCCAAACGGTGAAATCGAAGTTTCATACTCCTTTTCAAAGTAGAAAAAATTAAAAGTACAAAAAAACAAAATCTCTATCTTTTATATGGCAAAGAAGATTTTTTTTTGGCACCTTGCCCGAAAAGGTGTGAGAACTTTGATTCTCTTTTAAAAAAAGACATCAATTCCAAAAGTAGTTTTTTTTTCAAAATCACCAAATAGTATAATATTAGCTTCTTGTAAAAAAAATTCATAAATAATGGAGTGTTTTTACTATGTTGCCCGAGGTGCCCGACGAGTAGGAATTTTTACTTTGGGCATCATATTTTTTTTTCCAATGTCCAAATGATGAATAAATTAGATCCCCATGAAGCTCTAACATTACCACACCTTCAAAAAAAGTTTCAATAAAATATATCTAAAATTGACATCATAGGAACCTGCCCAAATTCTCAAAAAACCCGTTTTGGGACAATTGTCTTTTAGGGGTTAATAGAATTACAATCTCAACCCAAGTGATTTCATATTTTTCCAATGAGATGGGAATTAGTTATGAATTTTCAAAGTGGTAAGCCATATTTAGCCTATTTCTACCACTAGGTACCCCCCATTAGCACTGATCAAAAGTTAGGGGTCTTGACGAATAGTAAGCCTTAATTTGGAGCTGACAAAGAGTGAATGGGTGGAATTGGAACCAAATATAGAGTTGTAGTGATAGGAGGGTGGTGGTGATGAGTTGGACTATCTCAGGGCCGCTTCACACTTGGTGGCCAAGTCAAGAGGCCGTCGATTTCCACCAATGAGATTGCTAGAATGGCCAAAGTCCGGACTTTGGGCCTTCACACTTGTGCCCAAACTCCAAAGGCCGTCGTCCTACATGGCAACACTTTTGGGTTGTTTTGGCGCCAAAGCGACGGCCTCTCGAGCAAAACTTGGGTCGCCCATTTTAGTCGACCCAAACTACAATCGAGAGTTTGTCAAATTTTTATATTAAAATAATCAAAAACAGACAAGAACTAGGCCGTTAGATGAAAGAGACCGAATTTTCGGGCTGATTTTTTTTGGCTAATTTTTATTGGCTGATTTGTTTGGGCTGATTTTTTTTGGCGTAATTGTATGGGGTTTGGACTTTGGACTTGGCCTTTGGGGCTTCACACCACGACCGGCCAAACCTTCAATCTATATTATTTAATGTATTTTTTGGGCAAAAAAGTTTGGCCTCTCGCCATAGTTTGGCCACTCATTTTGACGGTCGGCCTCTCGACTTGGGCATAGTGTGAAGCGGCCGTCAATAAGAAGTCTATATATATTATTCTAGACTCTGGCACAATGTTACTTTTCCACATACCTCCAAACATGTCAAAAATATTGATTGTTTAAGTGAAGTCAACTTTCTCTAAAACATCCTTGTTTGATATACCAAAACTCAATGTGTATGATCAACCATATGAAGTTTCTTTCTCAATTTCCACATGCATTGTTGGTTGGAGTAAAACCCTTAACCTGGGAGAGGTTATGCACAAACTCGTCAAGCAAGGTGCCTCCCAACTCGTGCTTGGCGTTCCGCCCTTGACCACCTAGTAATTGTGCCTGTGATGTGCACTTCGACACCATGGTTCTGGCAAAGATTAGAGATTTGCCTTCTTAAAAGGGGGTATCTACTTGGTAGCTTCGCAAGGGTTCAACCAAATTATATATGTAGAGATTTGTTTGCTATAAAGAAGGGCTGATATTTGGAGTGCTTTTTAGAGTGTACATAGTTCATTCTGGCTGTTAATCCTCTATGGCCAACGAGCTTTTTTGGCATGTGAGGATCTACGAGAGTTCTAGACCATGGAGAATGGCATCTACATATTGGATACATTTCAACATGAAAATCTACGAACTCGTTTAACGGAAATCATTATAGCTTGCTGATGCTTGTACCGAATGCGGTGGCCAGGGTCTCAAGAGATATCCATCTTCCTCCACCTCTAAATCATGGTCTATATTTCCCTTTGAGATGGCCTGTAGCGCTTTCCACGAAGGTTTTTGTCCCAAAATGATCCATATTTGGTTGATTGGCCTTAAAGGGTTAAACGCAATCAATGTCATGAGGAGTGACTTTTGACTCAACTGATGTTGTTAGAAGCAAATGACTGATGTAGAGAGCAAATATTTGTTCTGGACCAAAGCCCACTGTTATACTGTAATGAAATCTGAAAATATTGATTTTCGGATTAATATCTTATTTCTCAAATCTGGAGGGAAGTGAATCATTGGCTTAGCATCGATGCAAAGAGCATGATCTCCCTAGCGAGGTATGGACTTGTCACTTTTACTATGACAAATTTCATACTTTATGAGCACTTTTGCCTGATTTTTTTGAACGCCAATTCTCTTTTTTTTTTTGGGTCAAGATGCACAGTGATGGTTGGACCCAAGTCTATTTGATCCATTTACGAAAGACATGGCCTATAAAAGCCACCACCATTTTTGTTGCCATTCAAGATTCCATTGGCATTACGTGACAGCTGGAACGCTTTTCCTTTGCGAATCGTTGTTTAGACCACGCGAAAGAAAGGTGAAACATTCCTGCCAACAATGTGAAAACTCCGGAGCCAATTCTTTACCAGGCTCTATTAAAGTCAGCCCAAGTTCTATTCAGCTGCTGATGAAGTTATGAGAGAGTCCATGAGCAGGTTGCTTGTTTCAACTGTTTTCTCTCCCATCGAGGTTGCACTGTTTCCATGGTACAAACCACCAGCCTAGCTAGCAAAAATATTTTCCAACCGCGAAAGCCACAATAGATGGAATCTTGATGTTGAACTCGACTACTCCCAGCCTTTTGGGATTCTGAAAACCATGCAGATGAAGTTGCATCCGGTTCTAGAAATGCTAGGAATCCTGTCTGCGCCTTACAAACACTTATTTAGAACTGATGCTTACTTATCTAGAACTGTCTAACCTTTAAGACCAGTAGTAAGGTAGAGGCACCCAATTCCCTATTTGACAGGAAACCCCCCACGCTCAGACTTACCAGGTGGGGGAGGAAGTGGTGGGGCCAAAACCTGGCCCCTATTTTGTTTTTGGATGGGGCCCTAAATTTAGCAAGGGGAGGACTCCTACACTACAATGGGGCCATAGGCCCCAATATAGTGATAAAAAAAGCCAAAAAAAGCCTCTGACCCCCCCAAAATGGGAGGGCCAGAAAAATGAACCCGTGCAATAAAGACGGGGCCCCACCTCGGGTAACTCCGAGCGTGGGGGGTTTCCTGTCCGCGCCTCCAATTCCAATCACTTAAGCCAGTTGGGGACTCAAATGACATTGAATGTCAAAAACATCAATGCAGGAAGATGCGGAATTAGGAATGAAACTCAACAAATATATTTTTAAATTTAATCACCAAGATTTGGAATTGATATAAAATTTAAAAGCCCAAAAACCACCGGAGCCCATAATTAAACTGTAGAGTAGGTGAGATTTGGTGGCCTCCTTTGCCCAATGCCAACAAGTGAGAGTGAGTAAAAGAGAGAAGACATGCCATGGATAACCAACTCATGGAGGGTACCCAATGCCGATCGGCCTTTGTTCGACTTTCGAGGCAAAGCCACCAATGAGAGTTCAATTGACGTGGAGCAACCCAAAATTGCACACTTCATGACCCAATGCCGATAATGACTGAAGTTTTCAGATTTTGAGTTATCGGTTTTGGGTCGCTTCATGGACCATTTCATGCATTTCCCATTTTCATGCACCATTCCATGCACACTCAACTAATCGGAATTGGGTGCCTCTTCCTTAGTTTTACTCCACTAAGAGCATTACACCCGCCGGGGAGGCCACGACAACAACCGGGAGGGCAGGTCCCCATCGTGTGATCTCAATAAATTGGTTGCTCGAGCCATTGGAGGAGGGGGGTGGGGTAAAATCTAGCCCCTATTTTATTTATGGATGGGGACCTATTTATAGAATATAGGGCCCTCCGAGGGGGCCAATTTTTTATTAAAAAAGCCTCTAGACTCCTTAAATTGAGGGGGCCAAAATATGAGAGGTTGCCATTTAGACAAGGGCCCACCTCCCCGAAATGGCTTGAGCAACCACAATATTGAGATCTGGATGGAAGCCGCGTTGGCCAGGCCAAGGTCGACCTCTTGGACGGCAAGCTGCCATGTATCTGTTGCTTGGACCTGACCGCTTGGTCAACACAAATTCAAGCCATTTAACAAATCTTCCCATTTTGACTATACAACGCGTGTGCTTTTCAACCAATCTCTTCCTTTCTTTCAAGTTTTTGCTTTCGGCTTTAGGGGGCAAGACAAGGTATTTAGGGGCAAACATTGAATAGGAGGGCAACAACTTTGGAGCTTTGTTGATGGCCTATGGAATCGAAGCTAATGTTGATGTCAATTCACACGTTGATTTTTCTTGCACACATTCTAGAATAGATTGTTAGGCTCACTAGAAGCATTTTGCCAGAGATTGGACTCAAATTAACATGGAGGCTGGAGAGCATGACACACATGCAAATACAACTCTATTTACATAATTGCCACTACAAATGACCCTCAGAGTGTCAATGGCACCACTCAATCAACACATCTTGAGCGCATATTGGAATTATCAATAGAACCGTGCTTGTGTATAGCTTTTTAGAGAATCAAACATTACATAGAGTTAGGAGAGTGCGATGTGGAGGCGGGTGCAACCCTAGTTACATGATTGCAACTTCAAATGATCCATGAAGTGTCGATGGCATTGCTGAATCATGACATCTTGAGCACATATTGGAATCTACGCACATATTGGAATCTACGCACATATTGGACTCTGCGGTGTTTGCAGATTGTATAGCTAACTTGGGAATCTAACATCAACTGATGGTTGAAGTTACCAAATCCTCTATCAAACCTTCTTTCAATTAACTTTAAACCTCTATAACTTATGGGAAGATTTAACTATAACTTATGGGAAGATTTGGTAGACCTCTACCAAATATTTATTTTTACACAAGGGTGACTTCAGCATGATGGGCATCAGTTAGCATTACAAGGTGCACACAATTTTTTTGGTACATTCTCTATTGTAAATTGATTATGCACGAAAGTGACCCGCAAAGTAGGGTAAGCAATTTCTAAGCTTAACATGACATACTAATCAATTAAAGAAAGATACACAACAAGCACTCAGGTGGAAAAATTTGCAAACGGGGACCTTCTCGTGTCTGATCCCAGGTTCGAACTGGGGACCTCTAGTGTGTGAGACTAGCGTGATGACCGACTACACCAACCAGACTTCCCTCTCTTCAGAGGAAGACGTGCATCCAAGAAATAGAACAATCTCCACATCATTTTAATGTGATGTTGCTTTTGGTAACTTTGTATAGTATTTCATTTCTTAATGTGAAGGGTCGCTTTTCAATTCGAAGGTATCCGGAGTGCTGGACTTCATAACGCAGCTGCGTTTGTGCTTGAGGAGCGGCCCAATTGAACGGATGCGATCCTCACACACCTTGTAACTCTACTCTATGACTAAATTTATACATAATATAAGCAATTCTTCCTAGAACTTGTGGCTTCTCACACAACTCTGACACTCCCACTATAAAATCTATTCTAAAACTTACCTGAGGGTTGAGGAAGCCGGGGCTTGGCTCCAATCAGATCAGCTCATAGACCCTGTCTCATAACTTACTACAGCAAATAGGTTTTCTACCTCAGAGCGAAACCTTTCATGACAGCCACTAGATACATGAAACCAGCTCTTTGATAGCAGACAGTTCCAAGCTCCGGGAAGATATTAGAATCCTCAAGAACTTGAGTTCATGACTATCCATGCCCAGTCAACAGCTACTACTTGTCAACAAATTAGATGTAGTTACCAACTTAACAATCAGCTGCTTCTTTAAATGGTGGGATTACAATTTAGGCCATGCCACGGTCCTGAAATCACTCTACAATAGACAGAGGCATGGGAAATTCTTACCAAGAACACTTCACACGTATATCTTCCCATACTTGACTGATGTACAGGTTTGAATCAGGTATCAGAATCATTTAAGAGGTGGTCTTTTCGCAGAAACTGTAATTGGATTCCGACGTGGAATGTGTCAAGTGAACGGGTAGAAGTTGGCGAAGAGTAGAGAACCGAAGCCAAGAAAGCTCAAGGAATAAGTCCATATGATGCGGTCGATGCGGAAGCCCCTCACTGAATCCTTCATTGCATGCGCAGCGTACCAATAAATGGGTGGACTCACTGATATAAACCTCGTAGCCACCTGAAAGCTTCAGGCAGCTAATTAGCACTAAGAAACTCCAAATATTGACATGGTTCGTAGAGACATTCAAGGCTGGACGTTTGTACTAACCCTCTAGCTAGAGATAAGACTAGGACGTGAGAAGTTGGAAGCATCACGCACCTGGACATGCATGATGCATGTCGCAACAAACACCATAACTGCCAGTTGCACCAAAAAGCAGACGGCTCCAGGGGAGTAGAAACCTCCAAGGCTCTCCACATTAGCCTCAGCGCAGATGTTCTCTGCTTTAGTATCGGTCCTAAGTCCTCGTCGCTGTCGGAGTTCTGGACAACCACAGCACGCAAACTGTCAGACTTTAGCTGTATCCAACAGCTGATCAAAATAACGTCATGTGAGAGAACGAATTGGGATCTCAATGTCCCAAGGTTGAAGATATCTCCAGTTTAAATAATGAGAAAGAAGAACCATTCCAAGCAGGTTGGGGAAGTTGATGAACATGGAACCATTCAAAAAGTGCAGAAAATCCATTTGTTTCAGAACCAAAAAAAGACAAAGAAAAGAGTAGAGAAATGGACATCAACACGGAACATCCTGAAAAAGAAGGTAACGAGCATTCTAAAAAATGAGAGATATGTGAAGGGGGGTTAGTACCTGGAGCAAGAGCGGACAGCCCAGGAGATACTCCTCGCTCATCCTCCTTTACTTGCTTCTTTGCAACGCCATTTCCATCAGGTAACAAAACTAGCTTCCGCCATTGCGACGGCGGGGTGTTGAATCCAAGCGAGAAGAGAAGGCGTGGCTGGAATCTGCCATAAGCAGACAGAGCGGCAATTGCAATAATCAAAAATGGCGATGCGAGCAGAAAGTTGGGAATCTGCTTCACTTGAAAGTAGCGGAACAAGCCCACGTTCCTGAGACATAGAGAGATGTAACAACATGAGCACAACGGCAAGCAAGAACATCATATTTTGTTACAGAAAATAATCATATATTGACAAAAAACAAGCTGAGATTTAAGTGTGCTATCAATCATGCTTAACCTCAAATTTACATAATGCTGACAGATATCCAGACATTTGTTAGAACCGTTTGTGCAGATTCTACCATAATCATGCTTCGCCTTTAAGGACATACCAGTAGTAATCCTGAACAAAGCCGTACAGATAAGGGATTTTCGCACTACACCAAGGGCGGTCTAATTCTCCAGGTCTGTCGTCAGACAAGCCACAATGTCGATAATATCCATATCCTTGAAATACAAGCAGTGGAGTGATGGTGACCAAGCTCTGAGCAATAGCCTTCACTACTGCCAAAACGGCTGCCTGCACATGAGAGGACATTATTGTGATGTACTAATGAATCGGAAAAAATGGTACATATAACAATGCTGATAAGGTTTAGGGTTTAGTAAATACCAGGTAACGGCCCTGCTTGATTGCAGCCTCATATGCAAGATGCATAGCCTGGAAGAGGAAAAATCCAGCATGCAAGGCACCATTCGAACGCACTCCGCTTGACAGACCAAATATGAGAGCTGCTGTCCAAGTCTTCCCTGTCACAAATTGCCAAAGCCCAGCAAACGAGCAAAATGCAAACAAACTTTCGGAGTATCTGGAACTATCATTAAGGTAAATCATATTCAGCTGAAAACCCTAAAACCAAGATAACGGTTCGCTTTCCTGCTTGTTAGAGATGATCCATCAGCAGATAACACTAGAACACAATTGCGATCCACACAATAGTAGACAAGGATACATGGCGGAGTAGAATGCTGATGCCGGATTGAAGCAGAATAAGCACACGGCTCTCCAAGCAAGATCTCCCTTCTCCACCACATACAGTGTCACCTTGTAGAGGTAAAGCGCAGCAAACACAAAGGCGACGTTTGTGATCAATAAGCCGCATATGGTCAAGACAGCCCTGTAGCCTACCAACGGCGCCAGCCAGAAAAAGACTGCATAAAATCAACAAGTGTTAGGACACAGCTGACAGGCAGATAATAGTCTGGATGTCCAATATACGAAACAGTATATTACCATTCTTTGCCAGGAAACGGGTTAGCAACGGCAACGCCGGAAAAAAAGCATGCGTCTGTTCATACTCATAGCCGCACTCCGCAACGCGTACGTAATAAACTGCATCCCAAACAACGAACTTCTCGATGGCAGCACCCACACTCTTCCACTTTACACACGGTGATCCGTTGCCTGCAACAAAAACACAATAAACCATCAGCGAATTTCCTAGGTGGAATCCACAATCAATGAATGGTTGCGACTCATACCTTGGTTGTTGGCACCCAGGCAAGGGGGGTTGAGAGTGGCCGAGGTATCATACGGCGAAGCGAGTATCCTCCACAACAGGAACAATCCCAAAACGAGGATACGAGACAGCACTGCCCGCTCCACAACGCGCACCGTTTTCAACATCGTCCTTAAAACCCTAAACCCGAAACCCCAGAAAAAACGCCCTCTCACACACTTCTACCCCCAACCCCCTCATAACTCCACCTCCAACCACCATCACTCACCTTGAACCATCCAAACCCAATTGATTTTCCACTGCCACATCTAATGAGAAGAAGAATATCAATGCAACCCCAAGTGATCTCATCATTGATTCATCAACACTCTATTTGTGTTTGAAGGTAAACAATGTGATTGTTCTTTTGTGAATGCATGTTTCATGTCAAGAGGGAAGTTTAGTGGGGTTGTGGAGGAGGCATGTGATTACAAGTGGAAGTGAGTATATGCTGGTGCCACATTCTGGGTATATCCAGGGTATCTCATGTGAGATATCCGGGTATTCTGTCAGTCCAGGTTTTAAAATATGAAAAGAATTTATATTTAGAGGTATTGATTCAGGGGAGGCACATGGAGGAGCCTCGTGTCTTTGTGTTTCTACGTGTTTTGAACGGGTTTGCGTATTCTCTCTCTATCATACTACTAAAATCATTATCTACACAATAAACCACGCAGCAATCAATCTCGCAGTCAACCATGCAATGAGCTACAGAAACGGTGTAGTCAACTGTACAGTCAACAGTGCAGTGAACCATGTTACCTTTTTTTTAAAAATATTTTGTGATATAAAAACTACATTAAAATGGTTGGACTATTGTGTTGCAAAGCAAGCACCAACTGCTAGTATATAATAGAAAACTAGTATAGAGACTCGTCGGGCAATTAGGCCAGAGATGTGATACCCATGTCCCTATGTATGATATGTTTGTGGATATCCATGACATGATATCCCGTCAAAGAAGCCATGACGTGTCATTTACTTTAGATACTCATCACTAACTTTAGATATTTGGGGGTAGTATATCCCTTTTTTCCTCCAAATTTTTTAATTTTTCTTCCAAACAAGTTCATCCCATGTATTCCGGTGTCGAATGTTAGGGATTGCTGGATGATCGGACATACATTCATTGTTTTTATAGTATGATGGAAAACATATGATACCCATTCGATGACCGATGCTAGCTTCAACAAGGTCTTATAGGATAAGCTTTTAGATCACGTATATAAGGCATATCTACAGTAAATAATAGGTGTCTATTATATATAATACATATAATGGATATATAATGAATGTAAAACATGTACATGACAAGTACATTGATTTTTGCATTTACATATGTAGAGAACTTCTGTTGGAGCTCCAAAGTGACTTAGAACACGATCAATGAAAGAATAAGCGGCTCTTTCACTAAACTTGTTAGGCAAGGCTACTAGCTCTATTACTTCAAGAAATATTCAATCATCACTATCACATACTTGTTGTGTCAAGGTCTTTCTGGTAATGGACTTGCAAAGTCCAAGCTCCACCGGTATCCTAAGCCTATAATTGATAATGGTTGCAATTGTGGCATCGGGGCGTTAAGAGACGCTCGCACATGATTACATACTATGCACTGGGCCATCAGAGCTTGAACTTGTGATTGCATTCCCCGCCGCCAATAGTGAAGTTGGAGCAAGCTGTAAGTCCTCTACACCCCAAAGTGCCCAAGGTCTTTGTTGCAAGTTGGAGGGTGACCAGTATTCCTCCGGAATGCACTCAATCGCCACTAATTGCTTCCAAAGTAAACCGCTCCAAGTTCGTTTCCACAGAGATCAATTGATCCTTCTTAAGTGATAGACAAAACTAACTAACAAACAATACTCTACATGTTATCTTTCCTACTCACTCTTTGTCTCACTATCCGGATCCTTCCGGATTCCGGAGTTCTTACAATGGCTTCTGGAACTAGTTTCCGGACAGCCAGAGGGTAGTTTGATTTATCTCTGTTCCTCCTCAGAGAGTTTTTCGGACGCTTTAAACGAGTGACCGGAAGGCCACTGATAATATTTTGTATAAGTGGCCGGATTTCCCACTGTCTTGTTACTGAAAATGGCTAGACACCCACTATCTTGTGACTTATAGTGGCTAGACACCCACTCTCCCTACTCCGCTAACTGATAATTGATTGTTGCTGCCGGACCCACGCCCTCACAACATCGGGATGGCCATCGAGACGCAATCACGCAGAGGTAAATCCGGACTACAACGACATTCCGTTTGGTATTACAATGGTTCTACTGAGTGAGCATTTACAGTTTGCAAGCAAATCTCCTTCTAGATATACACATCAGGTTTTTTCTCTATTGTAGAGAGAGATTCCGGCCTCAATCGGAATCCGGGTTCACACAGATATTCAGTGCCTTAGAGACTACCAAACACACCTTTGCAATACGTCTCTTCCCCTCCTGGCTACCTCCGGACTCTGAAGAATGTCAGGACACTACCTAATCTCTTCTCCAGCTCTTCCGGGCGATCTCCTAATGCAAGTCCCAACCGGTTACTCTAACTACAAAATGCATCAACACTCAACACACGAGAACTGGTTCACCATACTCCAACCAGAGTGGATCCGTTCTTCACAAGAGAACACTCAATCACCACAAGTTTGAGACAACAAAATAGTAATACATAGAAAACGTTTTCAACGAGAGAAAACAAAATGATGAGCTTCCTAAAACTCATCTACCAAGTACTAACTAAGTCTCCTAATCTTAGTTCTACCCTATCCGCGAGAAATCCTGAAAATCTTATCCTAATAGTAAAAAGGTCTTATCCCCAAAAATCTGGAATTCAAATCTCAGATCCGAAATTTATGGATCTGAGATCCGGTTTTTCCACTCCTAACTAATAAGTCAGTTTATGGAAATCTTTAGCCTAGGATTTTGGTAGCCGGGTGCAACCCTGAGCGCCATCGTTAATTGCTACTAAACCTAGCTCACTAAAGATCCTAACTACGGAGTGATCTGACTTTTCTTCCTAAGACTCCTATGCCTAGGGATTACTTCTTATGCTGTCCTATCGCTCTTGGGCTGTTCCGGAGTCGACTCCGGCTCTTTGTCTTTCCGACCAGAAGAGGGTTCCGAGTCTTCTACTATTGGTGCTCCTACCTATGGTGAGGGTGACCGGACTCTAGTGTTTGGAAGGTCTCGGAAACTTCCACTGGGACTGATTTCCATGTCGGTCACCGCTCGGCCGAGAGATGGAGGAGTCGCCCGATGTTGACTTGGGGAGGGAGACTCCAACGGAATCCAAAAGGGAAGAAGGGTTTCTTGCGAGAGACCTTCCGGCATGACGCTCAGCCACTTCTGGAGTGTCTATGTGCTGGAGAATAGTACCTTGCTCCAGCTCATAGGAGAAACTAAATCCGGAGTCCCAATGAGATCAATGAATTCTCCGGGAGGTGTTTGTGGAGTTCCGGCTGCAGGTCTTGGTGGAGTCTTGGATGGTCCGGCCCTTGCCGGCGTTGCAAGTGCTTCCTCCGGAACTTGGATCTTGGGTGCCTTTAGAGCTGGGGGGTCAGGTTCTTCACCAGCTCCTACATCTTGCTCCAAGTCGCCTCCATATTCCGGCTCTGGTCCAAAAAGAACCGGATGATCTGTCCCCGGTAGAGCTTCCCGTCCTTCTCCAGACTCTTGGTGTAGAGGAGAGCCTTGTTGAGGGTGTCGACTAGGAAGTCGAGGGCGGTACGAACCTCCGTCAACGCTTGGGCGGAGGCAAAAATCTTTGCTTCCGCTTCGTTTCTTGCCTTTCGAGCCCCCTCTTGAGCAGCTTCCGCCTACTCCACCCATTTCCAAAGCCGGACATTGGTTTGGGTGAAGATAGCTTGTTGCTCCTCCTGTTGCCGGAGCAGGCCTTATTTGGCCTACAGCTCCTTAAGTCGTAGAAGGAGATCCACGGAGTCGTTAGTTCCCACTTCTTCCATGATGGCCATTATCATGGCCGTCCAATCCTTGATCTCCCCATCGTGAATCCTCGCTCGCTAGACCACATGGTGGCAGAGCTCCGTAATATCTTCCGATATGCGGTCGGTCATTGTTGGGAAAAAAATCGGTCCCAATTCTACGCTGATTTGGTCAGATTCGGCCGGTTGCGCACCGGAGGGTGGTAACTCGACATGGGTCTACGTTGCCCTCTCCTCCGGAAAATGACTCGGACTTGTGGGTTCTGGAGTCTTCTGGACTGACCTGCTTCGCTTCCGAATTCTCCTGGTGACGATGGTCGTGACTCCGTGTCTTCAAAGTCTTCCTTTTCGTCCTCCGTCTCCCACTCGCCGTAAGATTGGATGCTGAGAAGTTAGTCAAACTCATCCCGTTCCTCCGGAATCAGCAACTTCTTCTTGGCGTATAGATGCGCCACATATGTGGAAAGGGGCATTGCTGTCTTCCTCACCTTTGGAATATTTTTGACCATCCGGTCAACTTGGTCTCCCATCAGGGCTGCCTAGTCTACCGTATGCTTCCTCCACATTGCCCCCAGGAACAGACTAGCTAACTTTGCAACTACCATCTTCCGCTTTTCCAGATGGAAAATGGGATTCAGAAAAACAATTACTAACCTGGCGTCCGGATCTTTGAGGTCCCCAAATACATATCCATCCCTTCAGCTTGGCGTTTGGAAGGAATTCCCCCTTCAGGAAGTTGTCGTTGTGCTCAACCACCTTCACCTCTCCCTCCCGGAAGTTGTAGGTTTTCCTCTAGGTTGCTGCAGTCCATTCTTCCGGATGAGCCTTGATGCAGCCGTTGTACTGTTTCGGCGGCTTCCCCACGAACTCCGTCACCATAGCTTCACTCTGGAAGGCCCATGGCGCCCGCAACAGGCCGTTGCAATCCATGACCTCCAAGTAGCTCTCCAGAACCCTAAACTGGAGCATTAGGGTTTGAGCGGCTGGAGTCTTGCCCTTCTTCCCTGCCATCCGGCTCTGCCTCTCGATCTGCTTGTGCCTCGCAATCTTTCCAAAAGCACCTGCACGCACTGACCTCACCAAAACCCTCGTGTCTAAAAACTACTTCTGAACTATGGAACCAACAGATAGCACGTAGAGAAAAGAAGAGAGGAGAGAGCGCAGAAACGACAAATGAAAAATGATGGCGCCCTCCTCTGCTAGACACGTTTTATATCCGGCACGATGTACGGATGTTCGTTGGGGTCATAATACCATTTCTGGATCCGGATATCATCGAGACCGTTCCGACCGGTTCTAGATTCCACCGAACTCCGGCTTTCGAAATTCCGGAAAAGTACAGGAACTGTCATTGTAGTAGTAACTTTTCTAATTTTTGATAGTTTCCTTTTGATAGTGTGAATAGGTGTTATAAGTTAAGTTACTTCCATTTTGACATGACAATGTGAATCAAATGGATATATAAAGTAGTTATGGTAGTTAGAATATGAAAAGGCATGATTGTATAACTACCTAGGGCTATAAGATAGAGAATGAAGAAGAGAGAAAACACTATACACTTAGCATTTTTAGCGATATATCTTACGGTGTTAGTCATCATCTTAGCTTGAATCTATTTGATCATATTTGCTATCAATCATAGAACTTAAAGTATCATATAGTAATAGCAGTTACATTGTGATATTCAACTGGATTACCATAAATATGATATCAAGTCAATGTTGTGATCAATTGGATATGAGTCGTGATGTTGGATTGGTTAACTGCCACCTGTGAACTATCAACTTGATTATGAAATGCATACACTGATTTTGGAATCAAGTAGAAGTCAGAGTCAGTCTATTGGATGGTAGGTTGAGTTACAGGTTGAAGTGTATGTTGACAAGACTATGGTAGAATCAACTTGATAGGAGAGGTCAAGTTGATGTGTGGCATCCAAGAGAGGTCTGTGGTTGTCTGAGAGTTACAACCATGACTATTTAATGGATCAGAGAGAAGTTAATTGTAGAGACGACGATCCTATAATAGCTAAGACATGAACTCCTATCAACTGGATATGCGGTTGTATGTTGGCAAGGATGAGGTCAACAAATAATATTCAGATCATAGATAGTGTACATAGTCGAGAGGAAATGTGAATGATTGATTAAGTTATGTTCTATTGGATGTGTGTTTGGCCAACCATGTCGATTAGTTGATTTACATATTGGTCTGATATGTGAAAGCCGTGATCTAGTTGATGGTATTTTTTCTGATATAGACCTGATCAATCTTTATCGAATAGATAATCATTATTAGAGTTGGTAATCACCAAGTGTATGCACTTAGGAAGATCACGGTTGTAAATTGACTTGTAGGAGTCTATAAGCTGCAATCAATGCATTTGCATACTTAAAAGTAATCTCAATTGGATGTTGAGATAAAGTTACAAGAAGAAATGATGGAGTGAAGATGAGCGAGAGAATTGCATGAGCTAAGTATTGAAATCCTAATTTCAATTATGCATCATAACATGACAAATATAATAATATAGAATAATGAATTAAAGAACTTGCATTCATTAGTGATTATCAATTTGATTATGGAAACCAAAAAGTGGTTACTATGGATACTTTCAAATTGATGTAGCTAAGAGTAAACTTAATTGCCTTAATTTATTAAAGAAGAATCATTGGGTTAAAGTTGGAAAATAATTACATTTATCTTCTTCATGTGACCTTAAGCTACATTTAACATTAAACGAAAAGACCCATTTCCAATAATGAAATTTTAGAGTTGAAATGCTCGGGGTATTTGGATTAATTTGATATTTTTATACCACAGTCATATTTAAAGATGTCAGTTCAGTGTGAGACCTTATTTCTACCTAGGACCTTTTTATGCTATTAAAACCAAGCTTATTGTCTAATTTGTAATTTTCTTCAATTTTTTTCCGGATTTAGTGCTAGTGTTCGGAACAAAGTGGGAACGCCTTCCCACAATCTTCATGCTTGTCCTTAAAAAGCTTTACTCTCTCTAATGGGGAGGACACAACCTTTTGGGTAATATCGGGCCATACTCCCAAAAGGTGAATCCTCTCCCACACAAACTGTTTGGCTCGTTGTGAGAACCAATCTCTTTCCTTAGCGGACCACGTAAGCACTTCTCTATTCTTCAGAAACTACATTACGTTCGTGTCATCATAAATATCTTTGGCGCCCCCAGATTCTTCACCACCATCCCCATCTACTACGGCCATAGTAGCTTCTCCAATGTCATCTCCACGCATTTCCAACATACTTAAAAGGGCCGAACAATGCCAAAGTGGCAACGGATCGGCCTCATCCTCATCGTGCCACCTAGCGCCCGTAGCATCCGCTTGATTTGGAATTGGATTGCGGCAAAGGCGATCGACATCCATATTCACCAATCCCGCTCTATGCACCACCTTGAAGTCGTACTCCATCAGCATCAGGGCCCACCGCACTAGAGTCCCTATTAGGTTGTCAGATTCCATCAACCACTTTAAAGGTTGATGATCTGTAACCAACAGAAACTCATTACCATAAAGGTAACACAAAAAATGAGCAATATTGTGGCCCAACATTCCCCTTCATATGAGCTATACTAAGCCTTTATGTTGTTGTTGGACCGAATGGCGTATGCGATCAGAAATTCCTTCCTGTTGTCATCCATTTGCGTCAATACCGCGCTGATTTCAAACGCACTCATGTCCGTATGTAGCTTTTATATCCTTGATATTGGCCTTCAAAGTATAGGTGTCGATGCCAAGCGGTCCTTCAACTCTTGAAAGGCCGCCTCTTGTCGGAACACAGTTGTTGCAAGTGCATCCGGATTGCTTCTCCTCACTTTCTTGTTTTTGGTTATGAATCCGGATCCGGGAATATCAAACCACAAGTAATAGTAATTAGCTCTAGTTTTTCCTCATGACATTAGCTATCGGAGGACGCGTCCTACTTGGAGAGGGACAATGTACAAAACTCTCCTCTCGTAGATTAGAGTGGCGAAAGATTCTACTATCAATCCTAACACTTCTACACATAACAAAGACATGCACCAGGGTGGTGTCTACCTCCTCACAACTGTAGGGACGGTGCCGGCCAGCCCGTCACGCAAGAGATATTCCGACCCTTTGCTTACTACAACGACGGGAATCTTGGAGAATCCGGATCCAATTATGACCAGTTACGATTTCCAACCCTCTCGCGAAATCCTGAGAAATCCGGATCCCTTACCTCTTCCTTTCCATTGCAATCCAGGCTTCAGAAAGGTTACACAACCATTTGGAATGGGGTTCGTCCGTGGCAAGGACCACTTCGGAGCTCACATGAAAAGAGATAGAAAGGTGTCAAGATTAAGGATACAAACTTAACATTAAAAATGGGCAGCGCATCTCATACAACCTTACAAAACGGTGCCCCTTAATTGAGTGCTTGCAAACCCTCTTCCTAACACTAAGATAACGGGAACCGGATCCTAGCAGCGGCGGCCATGTAAGGCGTCGGACCTACACACCAAAACCCAAGTATCTAGGGTCTAAAACTATTGGAAGACTAAAGACGAGAATGGCTTCGCAACCACCTACTAAATACCAACACACAAAGATCCTATAAACCGGGGTGGCCCACAAAGTCAATCGTGCCCCTTGAAACCTCAAACGGCCACCTATACGCCAAAATGGGCCCTGACAGCGTGCTAGCCAAACTCGTAATGGTAACCCGACCACATCCGGAAATCACAGATCAGATCCACAAATCACGAAGCCGGTTCCGGTTTCCTATTTCCGCATCCAATTTCCGGTTTTATGTTTCAGGTTTCCGCATCTACATCCGCATCTGCATCCGCATCCGCATCCGCATCCGCATCCGCATCCGCATCCGCATCCGCATCCGCATCCGCATCCGCATCCGCATCCGCATCCGCATCCGCATCCGCATCCGCATCCGCATCCGAATCCGAATCCGCATCCGCATCCGCACTATTCTTCATGTCCGGTTCGTGCAAATGAACACCTTTTGTGGTCGGATCCTCTTCCTACCTAAAATCCTAACTCTAATCCGCACACGGTCGCAACCCTTCTTGCGGATTCCAACCACTCACACCATGTGCTGCTAACCCTTACTTTTCAAAATTGCCAAACGACACAAGCACAAGCTAGAAAGGGTCTGGAGCTGTGGGAGTCTAAAACTCCCACTTGGTCGCCCCTACAAAAAAAATTAGTTAAAATAGGGTTTTTAATATTAGTTAACTAGAAAAGTAGTTAGTATTGTGTGAAATTAGATTAGATAGCGAATAGAGAAAATAGGGAAATGCTTAAGTAGTTAATTAGGTTTATAGTGGTGATAAAACCGGGTCTTAAAATCACTAATTTAAGTCCCGGGAAACAATTTCAAAAGAGTCCCGGGAAAGATCCCGAGATGTAAGTCTAAAATCACCACTTAAATCTAAATTAACTAGTTAAGTTTAGGAGGTAGTTAGAAGTAGTTGAGTTCTTCTAGATGCTAATTCTTGTTTGAATTAGTAGTAGTGGTAGAGAAAAGAAAAGAAAGGACAAAAAAAAAGATAAAAGAAAAAAAAAAAAAAAAAATCCAAAAAATAATAAATAAATAAAAATATATAAATAAAAATACATACCCGAGTATCAACCCGGGTATGAACTAGCCCGGGTATCAATCCCGGTATGGGCTGATACCCGGGTGTCCGGGTAGCTCCAACAGTCATGGTCGACCTCTCTCTCCCCGAAATTTGACCTCTCCTCTCCAGAAACTCTTCCCCCTCCAAAACTCTTTTCTTTGTTGATCTCCTCGCGTCTTGCCTTCATTGCTTGTGTCTAGAGTCTTTGTTGAACTTGTGTGAGTGGACCGCGAGAGAGTTCAGTCCTCCTAGTGTGTCTTTGCTAGGTGTGCAAGGTTGTGGCTTGTTGTGTGTTAAGTGATTGAGTGTGAGTATAGACATCCCGAGGGGCTAGGATATCCAGGTTAGATAGGTAGAGTGAGGTCCGCGATTTATGCTCTAGACTTTTTACTGGTGGGACCAAGAAGAGTTGCTTTACCGGATGGGATCCGGGAAGCCCACGGCTATTTATGATAGCCTCCCTTAAGTGGGAAGTGTTCGGATTGGTGGGGAGTAGGGGGTGACATCCTCCTTCTCTCGGTACACCGGGAGACATCCCCGCTAAGCCTGAGTCCGGTGAATTCCGGGATTATTACCCTTGCAGTGGATGAGTTCCAACGATCCCCGTGGATGGTTGTTTTGCTCATGTGATTTACTTAGTACTAATTTGTTGTGAGTCTTGTATCTTCTTGCTTTGATTCATTGGGTATGGTTGTAGTTGGAACCCGGGCTTACGTGACCGGTTTACCGAGACAAGTTCCCGATAGATTGTGAAGACCGATAAACCGGCTGCGACCTCTATAACTCTTTGAAGGTGTAGGGTTAGATTGTGGATATTGTGGCCTCTGGATTGCGAGAACGGAGGGCAGTGACTTTTCGGGCACTGTGAAAACTTACCGCAAATCTATACTGACGCTCAACAGAGTTTAACTGAAACACATGTAGTTACTTGTTACCGGTGACTAAGGTACCGAGGAAGCCATCCTCCAGGATGTGCCGAGGTATTATGTGTGAATTATTGTTAAGATTTTAAAGAGTTTGATGCACGATAAAAATCCCTGGAAACAATCTGGTAAGGTAGGCTTGCTTAAGGTTAATTTTGGTTAATTTTGATAATAACAAACTGCTAGACTACGACATGAGCATACTTCCCTGGCTCACTGCGAGCTCCAAAATGGCTCATAGTGTCAAATGGGGTTGAGAACTCATGAATTAACATTAGGAAGTAATAAATTGGGTTAAGAAGTTACATTTAACCCACTTTTGTAGTTAAATTGGCCAAATAGCCTCTTAAACTGCTATTTCCCATTTAAGAAGTAATATTATGGCGATTAATGATTTTATGTGGTTGATTAAAAAATATAAAAGATTAAAAGAAAAGCCTATCCAACAATTAGGAGGGCCACAATTAACCCCGGTGTTTTTAACACAATTAAGGGGATTAAAAGAGAAAGGAAGAAAAAAAACAAACTTTAATAGAGAAATAATAAAAACAAACAATGAGGCATAAAGCCAAAGAAAAATTAGTTAAAGGAAAAAATTAAAAGGCTTAAAACAAAACCCTTCAAACAATCTCTATTTTAATTAATTTAAGTAGTCACATGTACATGGTGGCTTGTGATTTAGGTAGAATTAGGTAGAGTTAAGACACTGGAATTAGGTAAAGTGGTCTCAATTATTTGAGACCCATGTGGTTGCCTTGTGGCAATGGCTTAATTTTATTTGAGGACCATGTGCTTGCCTTGTGGCAAGGGTTTAATTTAATTGAGGAATAGCCGAAGAATTTAGAAGCACCTTGCAAGTAGTGGCAAGAGGAAAAATTAGAATTAGGTTAGGATTAGTGGCGGCTTAGTGGAGGTGCCCTAGGAAGGAAACGAGGGCTCGTAGGAGAGCTGCTGTGGGGTAGTCTCTCGCGAGCGGGGGAGAGCCGTGAGCGAAGTGTGGGCTCTGGGTGTGTACGCGGAGGAGGTGTGAGGAGAGAGAACAAGGAGAACACTGACATGTGTGTTGGTGTGTGAGTGTGGGTACCTGCCTGGAGATCGGAGCCGGAGATAGGGGGTTGGTAGGGGGAGGAAGGCCGAAGCGGTGCTTCTCAATGTCAAAAGGGCCTGGGTGCTACGAGAAAGGTCCGAGAGAGCACCACGGAGAGCAGTGGATTACACCGGATGAGAGAGGGAGCGCCGAAAGAGCCGGAAGGTGCGTGATCGGGAAGCACCGACGGAGCCGGCGGGGAGGCGATTCCATCTGCGGAGCAGTCGAGCAGTCGACCGAGATCAGGGTAGAGCCGGAATGGGCGTACAACAGTGTGTGCGTATTCGGAAGGTGCCGGAGAGGGGACAAGTTAGGGTGTGGTCGCTCGAGAGAACGCGGACCGCGGTTGTAAAGCCGAGCTTCCTAGTGCTTGTGGGCACCTGGCGGGTGCGTCAGCAAGGTGGACAGGGTGCGAGCCTGAGTTCTCAGTTGGGCGGATATAGAAGAGCGCGGAAGCGACCCCGGGGTGATTAAGCGCGAGACAGGCAATCGCGGGGAAGCGTTCCGGAGGAAGAAGCCCCAGCAGTCTGCCGCTAGGAGAGCTTGTTGGTAAGAAGAATGAAGCCCCTCCAGCCGAGGAGGCCGGTAATGGCGGATCGAGCGAGGTATGGAGCTGGAGCCCTCGGAAGATCGGAGGGGTCAAGCTGAGCTACGGAAGATTGGCGGAGGCGAGTTGGGAAGGAAAGACTGTGAAGGGAATGCACACGGACGGTTGAAGTTGGCGCCGTGGTGCAGCTGTGAGGAAGGAGCGGCAAGGTCAGATCGGCAGCAGAATTTCTCGGCCTCATGATCAGGGAGTTCCCATCCTCCCCATCCTCTGCTCTCTTCCTTAATCAAGGCTGCAGTTGCTTGGAAATCCCTAGTTGTACTAATTGCTAGAAATTTCGGTGTTTAAATCCGCGGGAAAGCTCTATCCAAATTGTGTGGAGTTTAGATTGCTTTGAATCAAGGCATGGAAATGGCCAATTGTATGATAATTGACATCATTAGCAACTAGAGCTTGAATCATGAATGGTTGAATGAATTGTATGTGAATGTGCATGGAAGGGTAGTGAATGTGTGTTGTGTTGGCTGAATCACTGTTGGCCGTCTTGATGAGGCCAATACATATGTCTATTTGGAATTTTTGATTGCTCATCAAGTTGGTTATGAAAAAATTAGTATTGATAGGCTGAAAAAATCGGAATTTGGGTACAAATACCAGAAGTTATTGATGGTTGAAGTTGTGCCAAGTTGTGTGGAGAATTTTGTGGTATGAACTGAAGATACTAATTAAGATTAATGGATGGCCTTGATTGAATTGAGGGAGCTTGGAAAAAAAAGTAAAAGAAAAGTAAAAGAAAAGGGAAAAATAAATATAAATAAACAAATAAATAAATAAAAGAAAAATAAAAGTAGAATAAGAGAAAGAAAAGGATGACAGCAAGGAAAAGCTTCCGTAAAAGGGAGTAAGACCTTGAAGGGTAATTAAGATAAACTAATAAAGTTGATTAACCAGCTATGCTAAAGCAAGCCATGCGAATCCATAAGGGGGAAACCACTTAAGACTATTGTGATACTTGTATGTATGTGCTTGAGTATTGATTGTGCAAGGGTTGAATCCTTAAGTAGGATCTTGTGTTCGAAATAGATTTTCCCACTAGGGGGGAGCTTATTTAGTTCACACTCACTATTCATCATCACTGGTGATCATTACCCTCTTCCGGTTCCGGATATTTCCTTTGAATCCGGTCCCGATGCCTCATATCCGGATTCCCTCCTTAGCACTTTTATCGTTTAAGATTTTGGTTGTCTAGGCACTACGACACTTTTAATACAAACTAAATATATACAAAGACTAACTACTCAAACTATCAAAACTACATTTTCCTAACACTCCCACTAATTTAAATAGGTACCAAGGTGAAAAGTAGGTTCCGAGATTACCCCTTTTTCAAATGTGAGCGTCCCCACGAACACTTTTGGTCCTAACCGGAACTGTCTTCCAAATCCGGTTTCGGTTTGTACCATTTCACCTTGGACCTGTTCACCCTTGTATTTAACCCGCGTCCTTGGAGGTCCTCCAACTGAAGTGATCCATTCAGAAATATTTGAGTAACCTTGTATGGCTCCATCTAACGCGTGAAGCTTACTCGGAAAATCCTTATGCCGGTTCTAATAGAGCGTCACCATGCCACCTACCTTGATCTCGTGGCTTGCTGGAATCTTTACATCAAACTCATCTTTCGTCAAGGCCTGCACCTTCATTGTCTGATCTAAAGCACCCCATCGTGCTTCCTCCAAGTCTTTGATTGCCAGTTACCGGATTTCAGAATCCAGTTTCCGGTTCCCGCTCCGCGCAGTCAATACCTAGAACCCTCTACTTCCAACTCAATTCCGTGCAACACTTCTTGTCCAAACACCAAGAAGTAGGGATTCCTTCCGGACGTCTTCTCCTCATAGGTGTTGTAAGCGTAGATCGCCGAAGGTAGTTTCCGGTCCCAAACAGTCTTGTGCCCGGAAAACCATCTTGTTTCTACAATCCCGTTGGCTCGTTCCGTAAGTTCGTTTGCCTTAGGATTGTAAGGAGTGGTCTTCTGTTGCATTACCAACCTTTGGTCCTTCTCTTCTACGCACCTCCGCAGCTTCTAGTTCGCGCTCATCCAAATGGAACACCTCCATTGAGCTCCTGTCTAGCTCAATGGGAAGCTCAACCGGAAGCTTGACCGGAAGCTCAACCGAAAGCTTATCCGGAAACTTATTCGGATGCTGTGATGAAATTTCCATATCTGCTTCCGGTTCCTACTATCGTGACAAGTAATCCGTACGCATCGATCGTGACAGGGAATTCCCATTCCCAATCTGGTGAAGACATGATAGGTGTTGGGGACAACATCTTCTTCATCTCCTCAAACGCCTCTTGCCGCTCCTTGGTCCACGAGTACTTTGGGAATCCGTTCCCACAAGGTAACGGATATAACCTTTAAAATCCGGGGATTAAAGAAAAATTATAAGAATTAGTGATTCAAACGGTGTAGACTAGTAAAACTAGATAAGAAATAGGAAATATGAATTCTGTGTTAAAACATAATCGTTAGAAGCCGTTGGCCTTAGCAACTTTCCGGAAACCAGACATCCGGATAATCGGAAAGTGTCCAGAGTATTCTGGACGATATTCGGAAGCGAAATCATCATTATGGCATTTTAGAAGCGACGTCAGAGCTGTTATGGGATTCCGTACATCGCGCCCATTGTAAAAGGGGCAGAAACGGAGTTCTTCATAGTTGTCGTTTCCACTCCATCTCCTTCTCTCTCTTCCTCGTTTTCTGCCCTTGTTTCCGTTTGCTTTTCAACATCCAGTAGTATTTTTATAGTTCGAGTGCTTTTGTGAGGTCAGTGCGTGCAAGTCCGATCGGAGGGAAGGAAGAGTGACCGCCATAGTTGGAGGAGAGCGAGCCGGGAAACTGGGGAAGGTGAAGAGCGCGATTGCCGGAGCGCCGCCAATCATGAAGGTAATGCCGAAGTATCCAACCGAAGACAAGGATCTGCACGTCTTATTTAACTTCCTCATCAAGATGGGGTGTTCTACGCTCCTCAAGGTGGCTGATCGGGGCTGATCGGTGCTTTTGTGAGGTCAGTGGATACGGAGCTGATCGGGGATCCGGACAACCAGTACGACGGAGGTCTCCAGGCGCACTCGGAGAAGTGGATCCAATCGGAGTAGAAGCGCACGTATGGCTTCCAAGCAGGAGACGTCAGGGTGGTAGAAAAGAAAGACAACATTGTGGACGGAGAGTTCCACCGACATGCCGATCCTAAGGACGGCTTCACGACAAGTGACCTCGTCGACCCTCAGGTCCGGATCATAATTGGGTTTCTAAACCTAATCTTCCATCCGGAGAAGCCCAAACGAGTGGTGTTCAAGTGGGTGAGTGTCTTACTGGGAGCAATGCGGGGAAAGATCACCGCTGACTGGTTGTCGTTGATGCAAGACCTGGTGGAGAGATTGGTCAAGAGCCTCCACCGAACAAAGAAGGCTGGGTCACCGCTTCCGGCCTACCTGACTCACCTCTACTTCCGGCACAAACTGCTGAAGCCGGAGGAGCAAGACGAATACGATGAACTTCTGACCATCCAAAAGTATGGTGGGCTGGAGACTGAAGATGTGGAGCCGCCTCCGGCCGAAACCCCTCGGACCCGGAAGCGAAGTAGGTCGGGACAGCCGGAACTAGCACCAGCGAGATCGCCACCGACTTGGATGGACACGACCTCCGAAGGTCCGGATGCGGCAAGCCGCTCAACACGACCACAGCGAGTAGGGACCCCCGAACCTCCGGAACTCACCGGGAAGTCGGTTGAGGACATCATGGAGTTACTTCGGCACGTAGCCTGGAGGACCACGCGGATCAACCAGTACCTCGCCGATAGCTCAACACTAATCTACGAAATCCTAGACGAACTTAAGGTTGACGATGTATTGGAGATCATGCCCTGGTTGAAGGATCTCCGGCATGTCAAGCCCCGGTTGTTGGTGATGGAGGAGTAGTAGTTACCGATAGTCCAATCCCGGGCAAAGTTGCAGCAGGACTTGGCGATGGCAGAAGCCACGTTGACGGAGGCACGAGCAGCACGGAAGGAAGCGGAAGACATGGCCACTACATCTGCTCAAGCTCTCGTGGAGGTTCGGGCAACGCTAAGTTTTTCTAGTGGACACGGTTTACCGGAGCCTTCTCTTTAACGAGCGTTTGGAGAAGGAAGGTAAGGTGAACCGTGCGCAAATTATCAGGTTTCTCATGGACCACGCCCGAAAGATGGAGAAGACATGGGAGCAAATGCAGCTGCTCGTAAACAACGCGGCCTACATTGTGGTCCGGGAGGAACCGATGACGTCAAACTCCCCCATTGGCGTCGACTCATCCCCGAATGTAGCCGGACCATCAAGAAAGGCATGGAAAGCTTCCGGCAAGGGTAAGTGACCGGCGGAGGAGACTTTTAATACACTGGATGTAGCTTCACCCGGGCACTGCAGCAAGGCCCCTCATAATAGTCCGGAGATGGCCAAGACTGGGAAGAACCCTCTTCCGGCAGCGCTCTTCCAGAGGACTCCCCTAGTCTTCCGGATACCTCCTTTCTCCCTCTCCTCCACCCACCAGGAGACGACTTTCCCATTGTCCAAGGGTCTTCCGGAGGAGACCTCCAGTGTCAAGGCTATGGAGGGGACCACAACCGACACGACAGAGAAGACCACCCAGGCGGCACCCTCATATGACAAATCAGACCCGGAAATCCCAACTTCCGGAAGTAGGAGACAGACACCGGATCCAACTCCGGAGAAGACCAATACGGCAATGGAAACGGTGGAAGCATCACGGCTGCGTAGGAGCGGCCGGAACAAGAAGACTTCCTAGCTAGGATTAGGGTTTAAGTTTTCAGTTACTTATGTTTTGTAGCGATTAAACAATGGGGCTCACAATTGCACATGGCTGCCAAACCTTAGGTTAACCAATTCTATGAACTTCTTTACCAGTGGGAAAACCGGATCTGAGATCCATAATTTTCGGATCTGAGATCGGATTTCTGGATGATTAGGGATAAAGACTTCTTTTTGTTATTAGGATAGGATTTTCCGGATTTCTCGCGGGTAATGTAGATTCTAGATTTGGGAATTTAGTTAGTACTTAATAGATGAGTTTTAGACAACTCATCATCTTCTTTTCTCTCATGAAGAACATTTTCCATCTATCACATTTTCTCTTCTTGAACTTGTGGTGATTAAGGGTCTTTTTCTTGTGAGGAAGAGGATCTATTGTGGTTGGAGAATGTTGATTTAAGTTCTTATGTGTTGAGTGTTGAAGGGGTTGTACTTAGAACAAGCAATTGGAACTTGCATTGGGAGATCGCCCGGAAGAGCTAGATGAGAGGTTAGGTAGAGACCTGACGTTCTGTAGGGACCGGAAATAGCTAGGAGGGAGAAGAGACATACTGCAAGGGTGGGCCTTGTAGCCTCTAGGGCACGGAATATCTATGTGAATCCAGATTCCGGTTGAGGTAGGAATTTCTCCTTACGATAGGGAAAAAACCCGATGTATGTTTAGAAGGAAGTTTACTTACAAACTGTAAAACTCATTCTGTAGAACCACTGTAGTACGAACCGGAATGTCGTTGTAGTCCGGATTGACCTCTGCGTGACTGCATCTGGATGGCCATCCGGATGATGTAAGAGTGTGGGTCCGACTTCAACAAACATCCACCGATTAGCGGAGTAGGGAGAGTGGGTGTCCAGCTACTATAAGTTTCGGGGCAGTGGGTGTCTAGCCACTTTAAGTCACAAGACAGTGGAGAATCCGGCCACTTACTCAAAACAAGATCAATGGCCTTCCGTTCACTCGTTTAAACCATCCGCAAGACTCTCTGAGGAGGAACAGAGATAAATCAAACTACCTTCCGGCTGTCCGGAAACTAGTTTCGGAAGCTAGTGTAAGAACTCCGGGATCCGGAAGGATACGGATCTGATGGATGAATAGGAAAGCTAACTTGTGGAGTAGTGTGTGGTAGTTAGTTTTTACCTATCAATTAAGAAAAGAACAATAGGTCTCTATGGGAACGAACTTAGAGTGGATACTTTGGATACATTTAGCCATAACTAAGTGCTATTCAGAGGAATACTTACTCTACGACTTGCAACACTCTCTTTCAATATTGACGTAGAGTCGCGCGAGAAAACTAGTACAAGCTCTGCTCAAGCCTCCAAATCCACTACTATTAGGCTCCGGCACCTACGCAAATCTTGCTCGCTTGCATGTGTAATAAAAGCTACTGCAACTAATCTTTGTACACCTCGCTCACCAACCACTCCAAACCGCTAGTGTAGTCCTAGTTTGGGCAATCAGGAATTAACAAAAACTCGAGACTGTAAAGGACCTCAAAAACCAGCCCTCAGATTGTTGTTGAGATCTACTGAAAAACGTCACCTGTCTGAAACTCCGGCGTCCGAGATCACCAAACGTTGCTTCTAGCACCGCCCCCAACAATTCAGGTGCAACATCGATAGCATAGCTTGCACGTTGCTCCCCTTGTCTACCGAGCACTGCCTTACTTCTGCAACGTACGCGTTGCTGTTGCGAGCAACCCGCTCTCCAGGTTGATTGCATTCTAGGCCCTCGTACAGAAAAACCTAATTTGGTACTTACGGACCCTTCCACTCGCACTCACTTCACAATCTGTAGAGACGTCAAGGCCGCTGCTATAAGCAGCTCCTTGTCTTTCTCACGCCAAAGCTCCGCAATGTCGCACGCTCAGGTGTAGTACTTCAACGTTTCTCACGCACTCAAGCACCTCTGCTCATCCCTCGATCCAAACAGAGGAAGCTTCCTCCAGCATTCCCGAAATCACCTATGCCAAATACTCCACTCTGGACCTCCAAACGTGCATTCCACCAAAAGCGGATCTAAGGAAGACTTTCTCATCCACACCAACTGAGGAATATATCCCAAAGTCAACAAGTTTTCATCCGCTTTGATTTGCCTAGAGTTGCTTCACGCCACTCATCCTCAATCTTATCTACTAGATTTCATCCACCTAGCTAAGCAAGCTTGAGTTTTTGCAACAGCGGATCAACACAACACCACAACTCCAAAAACACTCCAAACATCAAATTTTGAAGTTCTAAGTGTCACCAAATCACTAGGAATACACTCGGTCATTCCTTCTGCGTTTGTTGTTGCAACTTCATTTGACAAGGTACAAGGTGGTGCATTCCTCTCCAACATCTTCAATTCCTTTTAGAAGACATCAAAACTTCTCTGGAAACTAAATTGTCCTCACATGACTTGTTACATGTTCTAGTATAGACACGTCACAAACAAGATTAGGTTTAGGATTTAACATATCCACCAAGTCACAAAATTCTTGTAGCAACTCACAAAAAACCTTGACAAGAAAACTTCCAGACTTTGCTTATGGTATCCACTTAGAGAAGAAATCAAGCTAAGGTGAGGCATCCAATTCCGATCACTTAAGCTAGTTGGGGACTCAAATGACATTGTATGTCAAAAACATTTATGTAGAAAGATGCGGAATTAGGAATGAAATTCAACAAACATTTTTTCAAATTTAATCACAAAGATTTGGAATTGATATAGAATTTAAAAGCCCAAAAACCACCAGAGCCTATAATCAAACTTTAGAGTAGGTGAAATTTGGTGCCCTCCTTTGCCCAATGCCAACAAGTGAGAGTGAGTAAAAGAGAGAAGACATGCCATGGATAACCAACTCATGGACGTTACCTAATGCCGATTGGCCTTGTTCGACTTTTGAGGCAAGGCCACCAATGAGAGCTCAATTGAGGTGGAACAACCCAAAATTGCACACTTCATGACCCAATGCCAATAAGGATTGGGGTTTTGAGATTTTAAGTTTATCGGTTTTGGGTTGCTTCATGCAACATGTCATGCATTTATCCTTTTTCATGCACCATGCCATGCATACTCTACTGATCGGAATTGGGTGCCTCTACCTTACAGGAAAACCGAGTAGATCAACTAGGTTTTGATTAGGCCAAGGGAATCAGACCCGATTGACCAAACTTCTTTATGAAAGATAACACTCACATTGTACATTCATAGTTTACCAAAGAAAATATTAAAATAATTCTGGGTATTCCTAAGGTGAGTAAATGTACTGATAGACTTATGCAGGTGCAGCACAAAGAAGGATAAGCGAGAACAAAAATCACAAAACTAGGGAGGAGCGACCCATCTCCAGTAACTTAACCCTTAAACGCCCAAGACAGCCCGAGGGGCTCTTTTCCTACAGAATCTTCTCTGTAGCTCTTCCTGTACTCAACTTTTCATCAAAAATTTTATATCAATCTGGTCACCTTCTTATGATGCATTCACAAAGTGAAATTTTACAATTCAAATCACAATTTGTATGAGTGGTTTGTGTTTTGAGAGAATTAGTGTAGGTAGGTTGGGGTTGCACAAAACCTTGTAGGAGGTTGCAAGCTCATCATTGATTGGTTCATTCATGATGCCCAAGTTCAAAAAGTGCACTATTCATGATGCCCAAGTCCAAAAGATGCTGTGATCCAAAAACGGGCTGCCCATTGGAGAGTGCTTGGGCGTTTAAGGGTTAAGCCAATCGGAGTCTCAAATGACATTGTATGTCAGAAGAAATTATGTAGAAAGATGCGGAATTAGGAATGAAACTCAATAAACATTTTTTCAAATTTAATCTCAAAAATTTGGAATTGATACAGAATTTAAAAGCCCGAAAACCACCAAAGTCCATAGTTGTGTTGTAGAGTATGTAATAGTTGTTATGAGGTGGGTTGGATTTGGTGCCCACCTTTACCATGCACAACCAACACATGCATGATCCAATTCCGCATCCCCTTTTGAAACTTTTGAGGCAAGGCCACCAATGAGGAGCTCGCATGGGTGGTGTAGCCTAATTCAGATTACCCCAAGATCCAATGCCAAAATTGACTATTTTTGTTACAGACATTTTGAGATTTTTTGAACGGTTATGGGTTGACTTCACCATTATATGCATACTCTACACATCAGATTTGGGTGGGTGATTGGAATTGGGTTGCTCCACCGTCAACCTAGGTAAAATGGATGTCGAATCAGTGAACTCAACTTCTAGATAGTTTATGTGAAGTAAACTAGAAGAAGAGGAGCCACATCCACTCATGTGCTCCCACGTGGTGAAAGGGGAGTGACCCCACCTTTTTGTATTCTACATAGTAAAATACATGCTTGTAGATACGGTTCCCGATTGACGTTTAACCCTTAAAGGGAAGGTGCCATTAGTGGCCACAATATTCTACACTTACAATGTTGTATTTGAACATGATAAAATTCAGATTTGAAATGATATTTAAACAAATGATGTTAGTTGAAAAATCTTCAATCCAAAGGTGTAAATCTTACTATACTCTTATACATTTTTATGTATCCTACAGGATGTTATACGTGCCTGTATATACGGTTCCCGAGTGACGCTTAAGGGTTAAGCGTTGTTCACCCCAAAGTTTCGTCTGAGTGTTTCTTCAGGTGCAGTGTCGTATCAGTCTTTGTCTGAGTTCAAGTTGCAATGCAGGATTGATGGGGGGCCTTTAAACCCTAAACTCTAGAGGCTGAAACCCTAAGACCCTAGAGGCTCAAACTCTTGATGGCCATCGCATCGGCGATGGCGATGGCAGTGCGTCTCGGATTACCTCACTCCCCCGCCTTCACAATCCTCCGCCACTGCTTCTCTCCGCACCCGAGATGGCGGAACTCATCACTGCACACCAGCTCGCCCCCCCAACTCTTCAAGCCCTCAACCCAGGCCGCATCGACGAAGACCGCAAAGGAGCCTCTCAGTCTACCGAGACGCAATTCTAGCTCAGATGAAGAAGAATCCGAGGAAGGAGATCTAAGAGAATGTAAGTGCGGTTCGATGAGTTCAATTCTCTTACGATGGGTAGCTTGTACATGTTCCTTATGTGTTTTTTTTTGCATGTGTTCAGTGTCTGAGGAGGTGCGTGAAGATCTGGAGTCGACAGCTTGGAGTGTCGGATTAGATGGTCTCAATGTAGGTATGACAATTTGAGGTATGTTATGCAAATGGGTGGAGGATGATTGACCGAGGATGATTTGCTGTGTCTGATTCTGTGGGAATTCATGCAGGTCACTTGTGTGCCCAGCAATGTTTGTGTTCTGGGGATAGATCCAGATGCCTCTGGTGCAATTGCCGTCCTTAGAGCTGCTAGCCAAGAGGTAATTTGTTGTCAATGTTTTATGAAACCATGTTTTCTTTCTGTTTTATTATCTTCTAGGACTTAACTGAACTCTATTCATGTACATTCTATGGACTCTTTTCATGTTGCAGGTTTTGGACGTTCCGTGCGTGAAAGTGCAGATTGGGAAAACCATGAGACGACGGCACGATGCTAGCTCTATTGTTGATCTTGTAAATAAGATCAATGCTCCGGAAGGTGTGCATCTTGGGACATGTTTAGTTTCCTTTTGTCTAGTTTTCTGCTTGGATTCTCTCGTGTTTTTGTTCCTTGTGAGAGTGTGAAAATAACTTGATGAACTATTTCTTCCCTTTTGCTTGCAGGTAGTGTAGCGTATGTGGAGCAAGCCATGCCCTTCCCCAAGGATGGAAAACAGGTGTGTGCACCAAATATATCATGCTTCGGTGTTGAAAGAGTTTAGAACCCTGGTGCTTTACTCTTGGACGCCAATGATTTAAGCTTGTTGTCTCCCAAAAGCTAGAAGCGATATTTGAAAGGTCACCTAAAGTTTCAATATGATACCCTCAGTTTCCATTTATTAAAAAGAGAGCTTGGTGGTCTCTCATCTGGAATCCTTCAATTCAAATTTGGGAGAGCTTGGTGGTCTTTAAACTCAAGTTAGAAGTAGTTTTAGCCACCTTTGAGAAGTTAGAACGGAGGTCAAGTTGTACCATGTATCTTAGCCACCTCTTTCCTCTTCTCGATTACAGAGCATTTGAGGCCTTTTTAGGGCTGATTTCGATTATTTAAAATGAGGAAAGAGGTTAAAACTCTTGGTATCTTTGCTTCGACTTACAAAATAACTCTGGTGTTCCATTTTTTTTGCAGGGGTGGTATGGTTGCGGATTCGGATACGGCATGTGGGTTGGAATTCTGATGGCCTTGGGGTTCAAAGTGGTGCCTGTGCGAGCTCAAGCATGGAAGAGTGCCATGGGTATATCTGGAAAACAATACACGAAGGTCTGCATATTTTCTTGTACTGTAATATGTCACCTGAATCTCTGATGGAAGTCAGCCGGGAAGGAATGTTCATAGTTATTCTTGGATGCAGGACGACAGTAGAAATTTGGCCATGGCGCTCTTTCCCGACTTGGGACCGCAGCTGAAACGCAAAAAAGATCATGGTATGGAAATTCCTTGTCCCATGCGTAGTAGCTAGAATAATTACTGAGAATAGTGGTGTTGACTCTTACGTATCAGTTTCTCTTTTTGCTTCGTCTGGATGTGCTGCCAGAATTTTTGCTGCATTCGAGTTATTTCTAAAGCCACCCAAAGCGTAAAGAAGATATCCCTTTTGAAAATCACGGTATCTCATGCAAACTCTCTGTTGACTTCTAAAACTAAATTGACTTGTTTTTGGAGACCACCAAGCTCCTTCATACTTAACGAGGATTCGAATTGAATCCCCACTAAAACTCTGCGTCACTTTACGCATAACTCAATTGTCAGCTTCTTTTTCCTATCCATTTCGGGGTGCATTTTTAACTTCAAACTCTTGTTTGGCAGGTCGAGCAGATGCTATCCTCATTGCAGCATTCGGAAAGGGTTTGACACCGCCTGTGAAGATCCTTCATGAGGAGCCTGAATTGGTACAGAGCGATTGAATCCCGGTCTAGTTGCAGAAAGAAAGGTCGCGGCTTGTATTTAAGGGGTAACAAATTTTGATTGACCACTCCAAAAGTGTTACAGACTTCGCATTGTGCACCTTAACTCCTTCGCATTGTGCACCAAAAAATTATAACATATATAGAATTATAACAACTAACACTTAGAGAATTTAATACCGATAATCAATAACATTTACAGAAATAACACTTAAAAAGTCACAAAATATGAAATATAACGTCTATAAATAAAGGATGAAAGTACAAAAGACAAAACAGAATTCAACTAAACCAATTGAAAGGAATAATCTATATTGTAGTACTTTACCAAGATTCTTCCAATTAAACTATCTAAAGCAAAGAGTCTACAGTGGTTTGGTGAGAATCTTCCAAACGATGAGATGAAACTTCATTTTGAAGTACTTGAATGGTCCTAATCATTTGTCCTAATTTTGAAGTACTTGAATGGTTCTATCACATCATTTGGCCTTTGCCTAAAGTATTTCTTAAAAGTCTCTAGAACGCACTCAACAACACCAAATCCTACAACTTCTTTGCCTCATCAACTACAACTTCATCAACATCCAGTTCTTGCCGATCAAATGGAAGCACATCCAAAAATTCCTCATTGGTGGGTTCATAGGAATTGTTAAAATCAAACTTCAGCTCATAATTTAGATATTCATTGCTTCCATGGCATCGCTCTCCTCAGTGTCTAATGATAACAATGTCAATTGATGAAGTAAAGTAGCAATTTCATCAACCTCTTTTACATGCCTAGTTTCCTCTATCTCCCTCTCAACAAGAACCAAAAGGATACCCGTATGCCTGATACCAGGGAAGACAATGAAGGAGGATTTGAGGACAAAGAACTGGGAGAAACGATCAATTTAGGCGCTAGCATTTCCGGTGGACCACGGGGGGTTAACAAAATTCAATTCCTCAATAGAATAACGTACGAGTCATATGCTCTATGGTGGAACGGTGGCTTACTCGCGTCTCTTTGGAGAATTGTTTTGAAATACGATGAGGAACATGAGGATGACATTCTAAGAAGTGCTGTAATCGACCTCGATGCCCGTCTAGAATTGTGCATTTATCGCAAAAATTGGGTGTATTTAGCATAGGCACTCATGTGCATCATGGACGTGATACATTCTCAACAGCTATTGCACAATGATTTGAGTCCCAACAATGTTATGCGTGATTTTTCCAAAGGACAAAACCGACGCAATATACATTGGGGTGTGTGACTGGAGAATGGCATCTTGGGACGGCAAAGATAAGATGTCGAACTACGGTCGACCATCTAGCAAGGAGGTGCAAGCTTACAGGAGTAAATACCTACATGCGGCCCGTGAGCTATTCCATGTGTATGGCAAGCCCGGAACGCCAACATCACCGAGAAGAGTGGGAATAAAGCATAAGCACAACCATAGATTTGAGGCGTATGCGGTGGGGTACTTGGCAAGGAAGAATTACAACCGCGATTGCTCTTCAAGTTTGTTCCAAAAGAACAAAAATCTAAGTTCATTGTCGTGTCGATTTGAGCAAAGTATGGATGAGTTGTTGAAACCTGATCCACTTGAGCGATCCACTGTCATGTTGAAAAGACCGCCTTACAACCTAGAGACCCCATGAGACTTCTTCCGCAATGAATAGTATATTGTGATTTCGTAGACCTTATGTTTTGCTCAATATGTTGGATGTTGTTAATGGTGTGAAGTGTATACTTCTATTGTAATCCCTTTATGTAACAAGAGAAATCATACGTGGACTTCCTTGTTGTTTTAAATAAACGCAAAGTGTTTATGAAACGATGTTTTTGTCTTCCCATCCGGCCCTTCAAAACCTCACAAATAAAGAAATAATAACTCAATCCACTATCACACAACCGCCTAAACCGCCCATAGTTTGCGGCCCATCCACGGCACTCCACGCCCAGTCCAAGCCCGATCCGCAATTCCCATCTGAGGTCCCAGTCCGCGCCCCATCCGCACTCCTTGTCCGCTCCCCATCCGCGCCCTATCCGCACCCATCTGCTGTTCTCACCTGCCCCCATCCGCACACCATCCCTAGCTCCCATTCGCACTTCATGTCCACCCCCATCCGCTCCCCACCCGCTCCTCATTAGCAGCTCCCACCCGACCCCCACCCGCTTCTCATCAGCAATTCCCACGTGCCCCCATCCACTCCCCACCTGCTCCTCATCCACAGTCCCTACCCGCCCCCATCCGCAAGACTTACCACTGCAGTCCTTGTCCGCCCCCCATCCGCGCCCATCCATAATCCCCACCTGCCCCCATCCGCGGCCCGTCTGTGTGCCATCCGCGTCCCATTTGCGCACCATCCGTAATTCCATGAGCAGTCCCTGACCGCGCCCCATTTGCGCCTGTCCAATCTCCCGTCAACCACAAAATGCAAGCTCACGAAATTTTCACTCAAGGGTCAATATTACATCTTTAAAGGTAAAAGAGATGATATACACGTAGAATGTCATTGCCACCTAGGACGGCCACGTGGACCCCGACGTAACTAAGTTATCTTTTGTAGAGGTAAAGCTTGTCTTTGACCCTACATTGAACCAATTGTGTCATGAGGAGAGGGTCCGTCACGACACTATGCGTCATGACGAAGCGTCACTATTGCAATGTCGCGATAGACAACCTTGGGTGCAACTGCTCTAGGTGGACGAGAGGGAGCTCTTTCTTTGGTGGAATAGGGCTTTTTATTTTGTGTTTGATGTAGAACGTTTGTTGTTGTGATGTATTGGGTGATAAGTTGATCTCAAACTTAGGATTTCATTTAGGGTTGTCTAGGCAGGTTCAATTTGTATTCTTTAGTTTTTTTTGCTGGAGGTGATCTTGGTATTGGATGTGGCGTGAGTATGCCGGGGCTAGTAATTATGGCTAGCCCCGACATACTCAAAGATTTTTAAGTCAACATAAATGTTGTGTAATTTTTGTAGAGAAATATCATGATGCTTAAGTTTCTATTAATCATACTTGCTACGTTGTCCCATTGGAAACAACAAGTTAGTGTACTATAGTCTAAACTCTATAAATGTTACCTCTATAAGTGTTATAATGTCATATATGTTATGAAAATTTTGCTCCCCTACAAACACTCATTTTAACACTAGTAAGTGTTATATGTTAAGTGTTACAACATGTCCCGCTCCCTCCTTTGTTATTTTAATTCTCTAAGTGTTAAAGTTGCACAAAACAACAAAATACCACATGAGAGCTATACATTTTAATACTTGCTCACATATTATACCATACCCTTTGTGCATAAGTCAAGTATTCTCTCTCATATAAAGAATCTCCATTTGCACTTTGAAGTAGGATTTTTGTATTGTGATTTTGGAGGAAGGGGATGAGAGTGTGAGAACATTTCACAAGGTTTAGAGTGGGCAAGGTTACTACAATTTTGAGTAAGGGAGCATTTGGTGCAGTCATCATAATTCAGTGCAGAGGCTCATTTGGCATCAATAGGCTTTGCATGAACAAGCTTTGGGCATCATTTTTAATTCAACTTTTATTCACACTTGCAGCACACGCTTTAGCATCATTTTTATTTCAACTTTTACTCAAGTTTGCACCAACACGCTTTGGCACCATTTTCGATAACGACAACAGATCAAGAGTCCTAACCAACATCAATAAATAAAAAACATACACTAAAACAAGTAAACGTGTACACCCTTAAAGAATGACTAGTAATTCATAAGAATAATCAAGCATCTCGCACTTTACAAAGGGAGAATCAACAAGTGCAAGTAGTATAAGAGAATGCGGAGCCTTTACTAATGATAAACAATCACTAACTAGCAAAAGTAATCACTAAACACTCTCTAACTCACTCACAATGCTTGACTTAACAATTCAACCTATCAATGTCATCTTTTATAATATCACACAACCCTATATCCAAAGCATATTCTTAGAATTAGAACATGATGTTGGGTCATAAATATTCCAATTCTAGTTCAAAATTGATTCTCATTTAAGTAATCTTTCAAAAGAGACATGCAATAAGCTATACACAGTATTACAAAGCTACATTTCTATTGGAGAGAGTACATAATATCAGTTTAAGGTACTTTCTCCGTTTCAGATATTTCTACTGTGTAAGAACAAGAGCACCAGCCCTTATTTTTTTGTTTTAGTGGGATAGTTACAGTGGCTACAGAGGCTGGCAGGAAGTTATAGCACTCCTAGCTTTCTCCTAGAACCATACAAAACCAAATTTTCTCCATAAATATTCATTTTTGAGAATTCATCTCCACAAACATAGGATTGTGCATCCTTTTTTTGGAACATTCCTTTTCTGGGAAAAAAATTCACAATTTGGCTCCAGATCGACAAAAAAATGAGGGTTCAAGAGCACTCTATAAAAGTCTCCCCATCAATTGGACCTCTATAATTAGAAAGACTCATTGAAAGTGTGGAGTATTCGAGGGCGGTCCTGAGGAACGAATAAGGTAGAGGCACCCAATTCCGATCACTAGAGATGCATGGAATGGTGCATGAAAATGGTAAATGCATGAAATGGTGCATGAAGCGACCCAGAACCGATAACTCAAAATCTAAAAACTCTAGTCATTATCGGCATTAGGTCATGAAGTGTGCAATTTTGGGTTCTCCACCTCAATTGAGCTCTCATTGGTGGACTTGCCTCAAAAGCCGAACAAAGGCCGATCGGCATTGGGTACCTCCATGAGTTGGTTATCCATGGCATGTCTTCTCTCTTTTTACTTACTCTCACTTATTGGCATTGGGAAAAAGAGGGCACCAAATTTCACCTACTCTGTAATTTGATTATGGGCTCTAGTGGTTTTTGGGCTTCTAAATTCAATATCAATTGCAAATCTTTGAGATAAAATTTGAAAAAATATTTGTTGAGTTTCATTCCTAATTCCATGTCTTTCTACATGAATATTTTTGACATACAATACCATTTGAGTCCCCAACTGGCTTAAGTGATCGGAATTGGGTGCCTCTACCTTTGTGTGTTCTCTGGCTAGCTAAAGTGGTCTTCCGTGTTTCAGTGGGCGTTTCAGTGAACTGTTGGCGATGCTGAGTGCACGAGAGGACCTTCTCTACAGAACCGCTTTCAAAAGAATACCAATCATGCCCCGGTCCGTCTACAGTAGATCGTCGTCCGCACGAGTCCCTTTTCAATCTTCACAGGGTCACTTGCAGGAACAGGATGCGCAAACGTCACTCCGCAGCTTCAGGTAGATCTGGTGAATACTCAAGTTTTTTTACTCTCCACCTCAGTCTGGATGTGTGTTTGTGTGGAGAATTTTCCGACTTTCACCGTTGGAAAACCTAGATCAGGGTGTGGATTCTGCTAGTTTCGCAATCTAGTAGCTCTTCGTTGCTGACTTTTTACTGTTCACCTCAGTCTCTATGTGTGTCTGTGAGGAGAATTTTTTGACTTCAGGGTTGGAAAAACCTAGATCAGTGTGTGGATTCTGCTGGTTTCGCCATCTAGGAGCTTTTCGTTACTGACTCTGGTAGCTTACGCTGTTGGGCTTTAGTTGGAGGGTTTTAAGGACTGGATCCTCTGTTTCAGAGATGGCGACGAAGTAACGACTTTAGGTGCGTCCTCGAACAATCTTCGGTTTCTTTTACGAGTCTGGTTTTCAATGTCGGGATTTTAGTTTTGTGAGAGAAACGAATTTGCTCCTTGATTACAGCTAGTGTGAGAGATCTGGGAGAGATTTTCTAGGGTATTCTGGCCATTTATTCTAGTTTTATGGGAGAATTCTGAACCATTCCGCATTGGTAGAATGGGAACATTCTCCTCATTATGGACCCAGCTATGGCATTGACGGCGTTCGCTCACCCGTGTATGCGTTTTTAAATCAGTTCCCTTTCCGTCACCTACTAAAGTGAAAGTAGCAGGAGTAGTAGTTGAACACAATGTACACCTTCAGTACCTCTGAAGGATATCCTACTCCTTGCAAACTAGGTAGTAGTGAAGACTCTGCTGTGTCGAATTCTTTTTAGTGATTTAACGAACTATATTTGAAGAGATTCAGAGATATTTGCTACAGCTGACTTGTTTGTAAAGTTACCCAAGGATACCCGTCTTGTGATTCATAATATTAGTATTTGTTCACTCTTAGAGCTTGATTCTCTTTCAACTAGAATCCTCAGTGTGGAAGATTTTGGTGGTCTTGAAGTACATCACATGTGCCATGAAAATTTTCCTTTCGACAGTTTTAAAGGGCTGATTTTAATCATTTTAAATAAGAAAAAAGAGGTCAAAACTCATGGTACTAGCTTTGTCTCGTAAGTTCAGCACTGGCATGATTCTTATTTTACAAGCTTATGTTGAATAGGTTAGTAGAGATGATGTCCACACAGTGAGGTCCATGGTCTAGCATGTAGTGGTCTTTTAGACCAGCACCGGCATGATTCTTAATCTTTCAAGGTTATGTTGAATGGGTAGAGATGGAGAGGTTAGTGAAGATGAGGTCTATGGTCTCATGTGTTAGGGTGTTTCAGACCATCTCTCTGAAGCCAAGTTCTAATCTGCGACAGTCGAAAACCTTGACTAATCAGTGGACCAACCTTGCAGCAATCTTCTCCAACTATTTCGGGGTCCGTGATGACGAGATTGATGAAGCAAACACTGAACTCGATCCGCCGCGTCAACCCGCTGATCTACATCTCCGTGATCCTCTTCCTGGTGAGCTTCGTCTTCATCGACGTCTACCTCCGCAACTTCGCCGACGTCATCGACCCTGCACTCTGCACGCTCTCCGCGGACGCCGCCGCGCTCCAGGAGGCCATCCGCGGGAACACCCTCACGCGCGAGGACGCGCAGCACGTGTGCTCCATTCTGAACCAGCGCGACTACCAGGAGGACAAGCACTGCGGCTCCATTGTGGGGCACCTGCCGTCCAAGAACAGCTGGTCGCTCCGGCCGGTCAGCGAGAATGACTCCTGGATGCAGATGAAGTGGGTGGGCAGGCCGGCCAAGTGCCGGGTCAAGGGCCATGTCATTGAGGCGCTGGACGACGTGAACAACTTCCGGAGAGGATACTCCCTCAAGTATGTCGGCGATGTGGAGGATAAGACGCATATTCTGCCGTGGTTGCTCGGGAGCAGGCAGGACTTGAACGCGAGAGAGCGGAGAGTTCTGCTTGACCTTGGTGGAAACATGTTCAACACCAGCATCCAGTGGTTCATGCGCATGTACCCTTGCGATTTCACTGAGGTATGGTTTGCGATCCTAGTCTCTGTACGAGTGGCTTTAGAAATCATGCATTTGATCTGCTTTACATAGCTCTCAATTCATCTAAAATCAGCTTAAAAAAGAGAAAGGTGGTTAACATCCCTCGTGCACACTCTTTCTTCACTTGAAAAGGTGGCTAGAATCTCTTCGGCTTGTGTTTGTAGACCACCAAGCTCTTCCATTGCCTGAGTTGAAGGATAAGGCACCAAAGATGAACTAATGACTATTTAGAGTGAGAAATGAGTAGTCTAGAGAGGGGGTATCTTATTTGAACTTTGGCTAACTTTACAAATACTAAATCTAATGACGTTAATACTATGCGTCAGAGGTGAAACATATGCCCAGTTTCTGATCTTCGAATTTGTTGAAATTTTGTAAATTTTGAGTAGTGTGCGAAACTGCTAACGTAGTGATCGTTGATCAGGTGCATGTGTTCGAGGTGGACAAGAGCCTGTTCCATTTCCCGACCGATTCCTACGTCGAATTTTCCAACGTGGCCGACAAGAACATGCTCGCCGTGGCCGTGAACAAGACGCCGCGCATCCCCAAGTGGATGATCGACCGGATGAAGCTGTACAACGTGTTTGTGTCTGACAGTGACGAACCGGAGCAGAACGCGTGGAACATCACGCGCTTCATCAAGGAGGAGCTGCAACTGACGGCGAACGACACGGTGGTGGTGAAGATGGACATCGAGGGCAGCGAGTGGTCCATTCTGAAGCGGTGGATGCAGGACCCGGAGATGGCGGACATTGTGGACGAGCTGTTCGTGGAGATTCATTACACGGATTACAGCATGGGCGGGTTCGGGTGGTTCCAGTTTACGGACCACGATCGAGAGCAGGCTGTGCATCTGCTCGCGGGGCTCCGAGCGAAAGGATTCTTCGCTCACGCTTGGCCGTAAGATTCTCGGAGAAGTTTTCTAGATTGATGAGCATGTCCAAACAGTGATCTGGTCCTCAGGATGTCTTCTTAGATTTATGCAGTTGTTCGCAGTCAGACCAAGTTGGTAACAGCTTCGTTTTTTAGGTCAACCTTGGTTTCACTTTGAAAGTAGAGTTTGTACTGTATAAGCATTATACAGCAGCGAGAAATTTTGTATCCAATCCACTTGAACCGTTTTCTAATGGTGGCAAGAGAATTTCTGTCATTGCCATCCATGTTGAAAACTTGTTAGCCAAAGACATGACATGAACTTATCAGTAGTAAATAATTTCTCATTATATAGAATCTATCCCAAATACCAGTGAAAAATGAAATTTTTTATTTTGTGCGAGCAAAATATCGTCAGCTGCAGGATTTGAACCTGCGCGGGGAAACCCCAGTAGATTTCGAGTCTACCGCCTTAACCACTCGGCCAAACTGACCCCGTCAATGGGGTGGGAGCGCGCTCAGATCTACTGAATAGTGAACAAGGGACATTATCGATGGGCAACACAGTGTGACTGATACTCGCAAAGGCTACAGGCTGGAGCGATAGGATGAAACCTCCCCGGCATCAAAGCCTCCATGTCGTTTCCCACACAGGACGAGCAAGAGCTTCCAATACAAGGACATCCAACACAACAAACTACCGACCCGAAACGAAAGCAAACAGTCTAAAGCCCTGCACCAATAAAAGCGAGGAAAACAAGGGGGTGGAGGAATGGGCCCGAAGCATTAGGCCAGCGCACATGGATCCCGTTAGGGCCATGTGCGATGTCGCAATTTTTTAGGCGGGCCCCACCATCGTCCAACAAGGCAACACTATTTACTGCGATTTTATCTTTTCAAAAGCTCCTTTTGGGGTCCACCAAGTTGCAAACTCTCTTTCTATCTCTACTGTACGAAATTGAAACTGTGAGCAAGTTTTTGGAGGAGCTTGGGAAAGGTTGAGAGAGCCATGGAGAGCTTGAACTTCGTGGATTTTTTTCTTGGTATGTTTACTTGTTTTTTTGATAATTTTTTTTGTAAATGGTAGTACATGTTGTGGAGAGTGTTTATTTATTTATTTGGACTTCAATATTGTGTTTATTGTAAGGCTTTTAAGCTTTTCCTTTCTAGGTTTTGAGTTGCACATTTTTAGTTGTTTGAGTCAATATGGAGCCCTCTTTTTGTGCTCAAGTTGTGCTCAAGTTGTGCTCATATGGATGATGCTATCTATGATTATGAGCAACTCGTTGAGTTACAAATCAAGCGCTGGAGAGGTAGTGAATTTTGGTGGTGGTACTTCAATAGTGTTTCATTCTTTTTTGTTGATGTTGTTGCTTGGCTTGAAAAAGAAATTCAACCCTCCTCGATTATTTTGGGTGGAACCTAGGCAATCAACGCATTGGAACTTTGTGGAAAGAGTAGTGTGGAGAACAGTTAATAAAATGCACTACAATAAATTCAAGAAGTTTTATAGGATGGATTTTGGTGCTTTCGAAAATTTGTTGAACATGTTGACTCCTTTTTTGAGAAGTATGTGTGTCAATTAAATGAGGCCACAAATGGAAATTAAAAAAATTGTGGCATGTGTAATTTATAGATTTGCATATGGTCATAGTCTAGAACACATGGCAGATCGATTTAAGATTGGAGCTTCAACCATTAGAAAGTATGTTGACATTGTTTCCGATATACTTACTGAAAAAGACAAATTATTTAGCCATTGCATTAGTATTCCAGGTGAAGTCTGTCTTCAAAGCATCATCTTGGATTTTAAAGAGTTGACAGGATTGCCTAATCTATATGGAGCAATTGATGGTACACACATACCATTCGCAGAAAATCCAAGTAAAAGAGTAACATTGGCGGCTAGTGATTTTTTCAATAGAAAAAAATTCCATTCTGTTGTATTGCAAGGGGTTTGTAATTCACGTAAGATCTTCTGGAATGTGTGTGCCGGCCAACCTGGAGGAGTGCATAATGGTGGACAATTCAAAGTATCGAGCTTGTACAAGGGTTTGAGGAAGCGAGAGATTTTACAAGAACCTGTGGTTTTGGTTGGAGGTATCATGTGTACTCTGTACTTGATTGGAGATGTTGCTTATCCCATTCGCATGTACTTGATGAAAAATTGGAAGGCTCCCAATGATATGCACAAGAAAAGATTTGACAAATCAATGAACTTTAGAAGAGTTGAGATTAAGCAAGCGTTTGGAATATTGAAGAATAGATGGAGAATTCTAAAAAAATTTATAAAGTTGATAGAGCCGCTAGGATTACAATAGCTTGTTCTAGGTTACACAATTATTGTGAGATGTTCAACCAGCATGAGCCTCATGTGATTAATATTGGTTTCCGAAGAGATCCACATATTGGATTTGGAAATGCACAATTATCTGTGGATAGGGAAGGAGAACATTCAAAACGCTAAGAAGAGATACTTAGACAACAACTGTTCAGGCAATGGGTTCTAGAAAACCCCAATGATGAATGATTACAATGACATCTTTTCTTTCATTTTGTCTAAGCTTTGAATTCAATGACACTTATGCATGTAATCATTGAAAAAAAGTCTTTTATTCAATGTTATTGAATTCGGAACAAATGCAATCAAATCCAAATCAAATCCAAACAAATTCCATACAAGATTGGAATCAACATTCTAATGCCTTCAATTCCAAAAATCAAAGATCATTGAAGATGCAAAATTTATTTAGAACTCTCGGAAGAGTCCTTGGCCTTCAACACTTCAGCAAATAAAGCCGCCCTCTGTAGTTGCCTTTTCATCAACATCTCCCTACCTTCTCTCTCATTATCTATCATTTTCTCCGTGAGTTGCAATTTCATCTTCTCCACGTCTAAAATACCCTTGGAGAAATTGTTAATGGCAAAGACAATGGATTCTTCTCCCATAGCCAATTTCCTCTTCCTCTTCCCTCCATTTCAATTCACTTGATCCTCACTCCCCGGTTGGTTAACCGCCTCAGTATGTGGGGATTGTGAAGAAGCAGTATTTGGAACTGAAGGATGAGGAGGAGTAGGCAAAGTGCCCTCATCATCATCACTTAAAACAAAAGCTTCAGAATGTTGTAAATGAACTCCCTTATCAACACCATGAGGCACACCATTGATTTTTGCAGTACCACCAAAAATGTTATAAAAAATTTCATATCATGGTGTCCAAGTGGACGTTGAAGCTCCAGTCTCATCTTGCTTCGCCTTATCATACTGGTACGTTGATCGCATCTTGTTCCACTTGTCACGCGTCCATTGCCAAGTTCTTTGAGGCTCCTCTGGAAATTGTGTGTTCAGGTGGTTTGCAAATGACACCCAATTCGCTTTCTTGAAAGGCTTGCAATTGTACTCCCAATACTTTTCCTCACACAAGTCCACAAGAAACCTCACAGTCCCCTCGGTCCATTCCCTCTTATAATTTGAAGTACCATGAGTCCCTTGAGAACTATCATCCCCTTCATCAAGCATTAAAGCTATTAAACCTCCCCTTGAAACTTCCATAAAATCACCCAAAAAACAAAATCCTAACTCACTTAAAAGAAGCTAGAAACAAGCACTATGGAGAGAGAGAAAAGGAGAGAGACGAAGGTGGAAACAAGTTCTGTGGAGAGAGGCAAAAGGAGAGAGACAACTAGACTTGCCTAGTGTCTTCCTGATAGGTCTAATTTTGGGTTGACGGATTAACCGTAGGGGCCAAACGTGAGGTAAACAATCCGTGAGGGCTCAGCCCTCACAAAATATTTGCTCTGGGCCGTGAAGGCTCGCCAGAGCAAACCCGCGTTTTTGCGCCTTCACGTTCGATGTCGCATGCCTGCCGTTTGCTCCATGTGCGCGAGCCTATTATCTCCCCAGTTGTTGAGTCGGGAGCAAGTTTCAAGCAGTTCATTTGGAGTGTCTCGAAAGTCGCCAAGTTGTAAAAGTTGGGAGCGGCACAACACTAGAGGAAGGTCTTCTGATTGGTACGGCAAATCATCATAATTGAATGACTATCTCCCTTTCCGTGCGCTCGATGTGTTGTCAAAGTAAAATTGGAGACGGTGGAGAGCGTACGTGAATGGAATTTCCGATTCTCAGCATACTGATTGAGGCAAAGTGGGCTCTCTTTGTGCGGTTTTACATTGGTTGAATTGGAGGTTGGAGCCTAGAGCCAACCTTTTAGAAATTCCGGGGCGCCTTCGCAGGCAACGCAGGGGGGTTGGAAATAGTTTTCAACCAGCAATTGTGGCATCTCGGTATAACCTCACTAACCGCGTCATTGCCGCAATTGCTGCCAATCTCCAGGGATTAATGAGTTGCAATTTTTCTTCCCACTGATATCCACAAGATGCACTCAATTTGCGGCTAGAGACCTTTTCATTTCCATTTCTTACATGTTAGGTTGCTTCTTCCAGTAGCTTGTATAAGTACCATGTATAAGAACTTCAGTCTCTGAAGAGGCCGGCATGAATAGAGTGTCTGTAGCTTGTATACTACATATTACACCTCAGTATAGTACTACATCAACCATCGTATTAGGTGTGGCCTCACCACCTGATTCAAACTAACTCAATTTTCTGTTCTCTGGATTATGTTTAATTTGTGAGGTGGAAATTAGCTAAAGCACAACACAAGTATGTTTTTGAAGTAGATCATCTTTACAACACCCTGATTGGAGCATACTAGGCGCTCTTTGTCCGATTTTGATATGGTTGAATTGGAGGCTGGAGTCTAGGGCCAACCTTTTATAAATTCTGGGGCGCTCTTGCGAGCACCGCAGAGGGATTGGAAATAGTTTTCAACCAGCAATTGACGCGTCTCGGTGTAACCTCACTAACTGCGTCATTGCCCCAAGCGCAGAGATGTTCGCGGAGCTCTTCATCTTGACGTTATGTACCACAAGCTTGTGCAATAGCTGCCAATCCTTTGGAGGTCAATCTGTCGCTTGCAGTAGACCTCATACTTGTGCCCCTGCAGTACTAGTTCATAACTTCCACAATAGGTAAGAAGAATGAGGGAAGAATAGTGCAGAAATCAAAAGAGAGAGTATCTTATTACTTGAATACATAGCATCCCACAAAACACTCACATGCTAGACAAAAAAGCTGCATACACCGTAAATCACATAAGGTAAGCCTCCCCATAACCAACAAAAACCCATAGCCAACGCCTATTAAATTGGGGTATATCCAATCCTCTTTCATCCCATTACCACCAACTCACCTCCAAATGGAGGTTTGCTATTAGTCAAGACCCTTACTTTTGGTCGTTGGTTATGGGGGTACCTATTGCTCGCCACCCACTAAACATGGCTGCACATTTTGAAAATTCATAACTCATTCAATTTTCATTAGAAAAATATGAAATCACTTGGATTGGATTTGTAATTGTTGAGATAGGATGATAGCACATCCATCCACTCCAGGGTCCTCCACTAACTAGGGCCTAGTCTAGACCTACTCTAGACCTAGTACGGTTCACCTAACCGTATCGTAGTGGGATTACCCATATCGTAGTGGGATTACCACCTGATCATGACACTTAATACTAGATTAACTACCACTAATGGTACGACATAGGGATCCTATCACCAATGAACAGACTCCCAATGTACCATCCTCCAGGGATTAAACCCTGGATCTGAGGAGGAGCTTTTGCTGTCCTCTCTTCTCTCATACTCACGTCTTTCAACTCGTTATCAGCATGCTCATGCTCTTGATCGATTTTATTTTTTTCCTTCTACCAAGCGGATCGACCATAGATCACCTCGGTTTAGGTTTTTTACTTACGTCAATCAATGAGCGAACTAGCAAAGAGAGAGAGTGTATGTCATAGTTTGACGTCTAGAAACACTGTCTACAGACACAATTGACGTTCACTTACTATTCAAAGTCACAGTTTGACGCCTAGAGGCACTGCTCTCAGGAACAGTAGACGTCAAGAGAGACTACTCACTAAGTGTTCACTCATAGTGACCCCATGCACACGTTGATCACAACGTAACCCTAGATTCTAGCGACTCAGCCTTGGGACAACACTAACTTCAGCTCCTTGAGTCTACACACATTAGGTCACGATAGAACCTGTATGTATGGCAACACTGCCATGAGTCCGGGAGATCCGGACACAGCCACTCTACTTCGATCCCCTGGAACCTGATGGGTCTAATTACCTTGAGTGGAGTATTGATATGCGCACCTACCTGTGTGCAGAGGAACTAGTAGCACCTCTCGTTGAGACAACAGCGGAGGATCTACCGCCACCATCTATATGGCAGACGCTGCTCATCATCAAACGTCACCTTGACGCCTCATTGCGACAGTAGTATATCCAAGTCGATGAACCTGCGGAGCTGTGGGCGGCGCTGGAGGCACGCTTCAAGCACAAGGAGACTATATTTTTGCCACAGGCGAGAAGTGATTGGATAAACCTCCGCGTACTGGACTTTCCAAATTTCCTCATGTTCAACGCCGAGCTTCACAGGATTGCGGCGCAGCTCCGACTCTGTGGAGACATGCTCTTCGATACCAATCTTATAGATAAGACGTTATCCACTTTCCCTCTTGCTTGTGCGATTTTAGCCCAACAGTATCATAATATGAAATTCAGGAAACATTCAGAGCTAATGTCGTACTTGTTGTTAGCTGAGAAGCAACAACAGTTGCTGCTCAAGAACGCAGAGTCTCGCCCAGCCAAGGAGGTTAACGCGAGCGAGATTGACAAAACGTCCAAGACTGCGAGTGCAGGGGCTTCGTCCACAAAGAGGGAGCTGAACCCAAGCCGCGAGTCGCACGTAACGGACGCACCTAAACGTAAACAAAAAAGTGATTAGAACAAGCCAAAAGGCGAACGTTCAACGCACAAAAGATATGCAAACAAACCAAAGATAGACAAGTCATCTCAGTCGTCAAGTAAAAGTGTTAAAGAAGCTTGTCATAAGTGTGGCCGAAAGGGACATTATGCCAAAGAGTGTCGTGCTCCGCACTATTTTACTGAGATGTTTAAGGAACTCCAGATGCTGAAGGATGGGAAAAGAGAAACGCACACTCTTGATGCACCATCCCTCATGCTGTGCGAACTAGACCCCGAAATACATATGGTCCAGAGAGTATCACAGACGACCAAAGCAAAAATCGCTTTGCTCGATAGTGCATCAACTCACACCATATTACAAGACTCTAGGTTCTTTGAGTTCAAGAATAAAAATGACCCATGGCAATGTTGTGACATCGTCACTATTGCGAGTCCACGGAATTTCAGATTCCGTGAGGGCCGGGCAACAATAGCATTGCCCGGGGGCCACCCTTTGATTTGTGAACGTGCTATGTACGCCCCGGATGCTCCTCGTAGCCTGATTAGCTACCGAGACATGAGAGCGAACCGTATCCACGTTTCCACCGCAAGTGAGAACAATGAAGAGGCGTTGGAGCTCACGCGAGGGCTGAGGATCCTCGCCACCGCGCACGCGGGAGCCAACGGCCTATACGAGCTTATCATCTCTGATATGGTAGCAAGCCTTGCTCATTTGAGTAAAGAAGAGGCTGGCGAACACTTGAGGGCCTCACAGCTAAGAGTTAGTACCCCTTGCCTGTCCCAGGGCAACAAAAAAGCAACATTCCATGTTGCAAGTAGCAAAGCGGATGTGTGGCATTGCCAGCTTGGACACCCTGGGACAACTATCATGAGGAAGATGATTCCCATGTTGATCGGCCACGGCCTCTGCGCTAGCGACGTGGAGCACGTGGACGCGTGTGAAGCCTGCATTCAGAGCAAGCTCATAAGGCAACCGCCGCGGTGGAAGTTACCGACGGAGATGTCAGCTGCCTTGTATCGCCTCCAGGGCGACATATGCGGCCCAAACACACCGCAATCAGGTCAGTTCAAATACTTCTTGGTTTTAGTCGATGCTTCGGGTAGACACACTGAGGTCTTATTGCTAACGACTAGAAATATGGTATTCCCGAAAACCTTAGCTATGATCTTGAGATTCAGGAACCACTTTCCCGATAATCAAATTTGTTTCCTCAGAATGGACAACGCGCTAGAGATTAAATCCCAAGCCTTCGAGGACTTTTGTACAACCTGAGGGATAGAACTCACTTATTCGGTGCCATATGAGTATTCACAGAATGGTCTCGCTAAGGCCGACATCAAGAAACTACAGCTTGTAGTACGTCCCCTATTGCTTCATGCAAATTTATCTCCTTCAATGTGGGGACATGCGATCTTACACGCATCTCTACTATTGAGACTTAGACCAACCTTGTTACTAACTCAAACCCCACTAGAGTTTATGTCAGGGCGCACACCCCATGTAGCTCACCTACGTACATTTGGATATGAGGTGTGGATACCTCTACCCAAACCAAAGCTGAAAACCATTGCACCCCACCGGCACAAGGTCATTTACCTAGGCTATGATACACCTAGCATTATACGGTATAAACTACCTAATAGCGACGCTATCTACAAAGCCAGATTCCAGAACTCTAAGTTTGTGGAGAATAAATTCCTTGGCTCATTACACCAAGGTCGTGACCCTGACCTAAACTTCAGAGCCTTAGAAACTCTGACCTTGAACCCTGATCCTCGGACCACGTTTGCAGACGCAGAGGTACGAAAAATAATCAACTTTAAGAACCTAGCTGAGAAGATCCCAGATGGATTCCAGTTAGGCCCACGTATTATCAGGAGCCCATTACCCGGTTCAGGCAACCCTGTTCTAGTAGCTCCAGCAAAAAAGAGGAAGTCGCAGCAGTCTAGCTCGATCCCTAGTACCTCGCAAACACATGCAGCCACCATGCATGTGGACCGACGTCTCATGTCAACGTTGATAGAGTACACCGGAGTCCCATAGGAGGATCGAGAAATATTTGTCTTGAGGTTGACTAACCTTGACTCCGACCCTATGACCCTAGATCAGGCTAAACGTAGACCCGATTGGCCGCAATGGGAAGCAACCCTACAAGCGGAATACTAATCCCTACGTAAACGTGGAGTCTTCAGACCACTAGTCACAAACCTGGACACCAAATCTATAGGTCACAGGCTTATATTCACGCATACGCCGTAAACGTGATGAACACGGACATGTAGTTCGGTTTAAAGTTCGACTTGTAGCTCAGGGCTATACACAGAAACCGGGCATTGGCTTTGAGCAAACCTACTCCCCAGTTATGGACAGTACGTCCTTTAGATACATATTGAGCCTAGCAGTCCAAATGACGTTAGAAACTCGCTTGCTTGATGTAGTAACAGCGTACCTATACGGAGATCTAGACTCGGAAATTCATATTAAACCGCCACCTAATTTCCTACCACACAAAAAAAATCCCGCTAGCCCGGCAAGTTCACCGGCTTGAAAATTCACAAGGCGTTGTATGGCCTGAAGCAAGCGGGTAGGGCATGGTACCACCATTTAAAAGCATTTTTGTTTGCGCACGGATTTTCTAATCATCCAGCGCTACCCTGTGTGTTCGTCTTGCGGGATGAATCAGGGTTTGTCATCTTGGCGATGTACGTCGATGATTTAAACTCCATTGGCACTGCAGCCTTATGCGCTCATGTGGAGAGCATACTACGTTCAAACCAAAACTTTTGAGATGAAAGTGTTAGGCCGCACGTCATATTGCCTTGGATTAGAGGTCCAGCACTATACGGATGGGAGCATATTACTCCATCAGCAAACCTATGTCAAGAAGCTCTTGCGCTACCTCCACCAACCATGCCGAATTACTTGCGTTCCACAAAGTGTCCAGGGAAGCCGTATGGCTGCGGACGATGCAACAAGCTATCTTTCAATAGTGTGGGATCACCAACTCGGACAAGTCGACCACAATCTTTGAGGACAACGCCGCCTGTGTGGAACAAGTCACCTCAGGCTTCATCAAAGCTGATAGAATAAAACACATCAGCCCTCATATCTTCGGGTACACACAAGACTTGACGGATACCAATCAGATTCAAGTGAAGAAGATTGCTTCAGCGGAGAACATAGCCGACGTACTTACAAAGGCACTTCCCGCACATCAACATCAAAAACTCATCAGGGCAGCCGGAATGCGAACCCTGGAAGAATTAGGCGAACGATGAATTCACTCTTTTTCCGATTGTTTAGGTTTTTTAATGAAGAAGTTCATCGTTCAAGGAGTGTTGAGATAGGATGATAACACATCCATCCACTCCACGGTCCTCCACTAACTAGTACCTAGTCTAGACCTACTCTAGACCTAGTACGGTTCACCTAACCGTATCGTAGTGGGATTACCCATATCGTAGTGGGATTACCACTTGATCATGACACTTAATACTAGATTAACTACCACTAATGGTACGACATAGGGATCCTATCACCAATGAACGGACTCCCAATGTACCATCCTCCAGGGATTAAACCCTGGATCTGAGGAGGAGCTCTTGCTCTTTTGCTATCCTCTCTTCTCTCATACTCGTGTCTCTCAACAGTAATCTTATTGGCTATGACTGAAAAATAATAGTATAATTATCTCGTCTCTCCATATATGCTCATTCCTTAACTTGTTGGTTTTAGGGGGGCTTAAATTAATGTCCATTTCATATGGCTCGCATTTTTTCTACACATGATTCAGGATAGACAACCAGAGAATCTACCCATCGATTCCTCTGCCATCACATGGTATTTTCAACAAGGGCACCTCCATGAACTACAATAAACATCGCATTTAGTGTAACGGTACGAATAGTGTAATTACCCTAGTACACTATTAGTAAACAAGTTGGCAATTAGTGTTAGCCGCCATTGTCATTTATAACAACCCCAATCATCCACCTACCTTAGTACACTATTTCTAAAACAATTAACAATTAGTTTAGTCCCCAATCATCCACCTACCCTAGTACACTATTTGATGTATATTAAATAATTTATCTATATTTCATGAATGTTTAGTTTATATATTTGTATTTGATGAATGTTTACTAAATATCTAATGAACAATAAAATTCTATTTGCTAAATATATAAATAAATTTTGTATGAATATTTAATGAATATTTTAGGATTACAATTAAGATTATCAATGAATATTTAATTTATAACAATATTAAAATAATAATAAAATAATCTACCTATGTAAAAGGCGTCAGTGTGTCTGTCCGCTACTACCCTCCTTTTCTGATGTGAAGGGTTATTTTAGAAATAATCCATCTACCTTTTACATTTCAAGGGTTTCAAGAGTTTTAAGGGTTTTAAGGGTTTCAAATCCAAAAAATAATGATTTTGTGAGGCGTTTTGGGCTCTCCCCGTCGAGACGACGGATCCCAATCCTAATATTAAAATAGTAAAAAATTAATATTCATTATATACAAATAATAAATATTTGATATTTAAATAATAGTAATCTATGCTTATTTAATACTTCATTAGTATGTAAATAATACTTAAATATGTAAATAATAATTTATGAATACTCAATGAAAATACAACGAATATTTAACAAATATTTGATGAATGTTTCATGACTATTTATGAGTATTTTTGAATATTTAATAAATATGTAATTAATAATTACTATGTATTTCATGAATATGTACTGAATATTTAATGAATATTTGATGAAAATTTAATGTATATTTGATTCACATTCAGTTAACATGTAATTAATATTTAAATGATATTCAATTAGTACCTAATATATATTTAATAAATATTTACTTAGTATTTAGTTAATATTTAATTAACAAGTAATTGATATTTAATGAATATAGATTGTATATCATGATTTTTATTAATATTTAAATATTTTTAAAAATATTATAATACTTTTGTATATCTGTTAGTTTTGTGAATATTTAATTTTTATATATATTCATTTATCATGATTCATGATTATTTAATGTTTGTTTTTTACCAATTTCATTATTTAATATTTAATATTTTAGTTTCCAATATTATTCTTAATGAACATTTATAGTATGTTTGATAATTTAATATTTATTTAGTTTTATTTATTTTATATCTTTTTTTAAAATTTTCCATATGCACATTCTATTTTTTTCTACTTTTGGGATTTCTTTTTTGTTCCAAATCCAGGTTATATTTTTTCCAATCTTTCTTTTGCAAATTTGTTTTTTTTTTTCAATGCACTCGTAACCTTCTTTACTTTGATGCTCTAAATGCGCACGTAATCATTTTCTATGTTTCATACACTAAATGTCCACATGTAAAAAAACCTAAGTTCCACTATTTACTAGAATTGACATTTAGTGTAATAGTTGACATTTAGTATATATTTTTGTCACTACACTAATTGTAAAGTTGACAATTAGTGTATGGGTTCGCATTTAGTGTCCACTACACTAAATGCCACCTTTAGTGTAGTGTTTTGGCATTACAGCATCTTTTTCACATTAAAAACTATAATCTTCCAATCTCTATGCTCGAGTGGTACAAAAATTTGTGAGATTAGAGGACTAGTAGTATATACTATACATGAAGATCACATGGTTGAAAATGGTAAAATGAATTTTATTTTACTTTTCTACACTTTCCACTAGGCTAGAAAATTCTAAAAGTGTTTAAAGGAAAAAATTGTAAAGGGTCTTTTGGAATCAAAGAAGTCGAATTGATGGTTCTTGGGGACTGCCCACTACCCTTTCCTGTCTAGGTGTTGTTTGAGGGGCTCTTCAACCAATCACGCTTCCACACTTGCCCATATACTATCCAAATTTGGCACCAAAAACACTTCAAAATTGTTGATTCTAGTGCAATGAGTAAGGAAGGAAACAAAAACTTATTTTTATCTTTTTGACCGTAGGATCTTTGTTAAGACTTACTAAGTAACATACTCACACAATTTCATACACTTTGATCGCACAGATTGAAAGACTATTATATTTGAAGTCAAGAAAATGGTTTATTATCTTCCCCGTTGAGTGGATCAGTAGACTTTGACTTCACTAGTATCAAATTTTGCACTACAAAAGGTCTAAATCTTTTACCATTGTGTTAAGCATGATGTTAGTTCCGTATACACCAATTTTTAGAGGTAGAGAAGGGGTGTAGCATATTCAAAACAAGTGAACAAGGAGTGGAGGTTCAAAAATTGTCAATTCACAATTTATTTTTTTGAGAATTTAATATGTTTTAGAATGATAATATAAACGGTCAATATGAAGGTCTACACCACATATTGTTGTAGAGAAAATGAAAAGTAAAAAATATGAAGATCTCTAGGTTTTATGTAGAAAAGATGAAGTTTTTTCCCCGCTTGCCCAAAATGTGTAAAAATGTCTGACTTGAGTTAAAATGTTTTTTACACCAAAGACAAGAATCTTTTTTGGCATCTTCAAAAAGGTAATATTCTCTACATGTATGGAAAATCTCAATGTCAATAGAGACTTCTAGCAAAATTCTGAAGCTACCCAAAGTCCCATTTCTAACTTTGAGTGGTACCAACTTTCAAACCATGAATCCAAAAAAATAATAAAAATATCTCCATGGAGCTCTTATTAGGGACAATCTAGTATAAGAGTTTTTTTTTAAAGTTTCTTTTCGAGTTTTAGGAACCTGCCCAAAATCCAAAACGTACGCCCCACGTACAGTTAGGCTGTTAGGAGTTAAAGTTAAACATGGATTTAAGAGAATGAAGTCATAAATAAATATATTACCAAAATCTTAGAATACGACCGCATTGAAAATATCTAACATATGAGCCAACGCAACTAAAATATTCATTGAAATTGCTATATTTTGTTTGATTTTTTTTTTAATTTCGAAGTTTTTAATTACAAAAAAAATTGGTGGTAGCATTGGTGAATCTAATATTATATTTCAAATCAAAAACAATAATTTTAAAACATTCATTGTTAACCCTTTAAAGACGAGAGGCCCATAGGTGGTCACTTTTGAAGTAATTTGCAAATCTAGTGGAATGATACTTAATCTCTATCTTATCCGTAACCTACTTTAAATTCCGAGGATTTGTGCGCTTCTCACAATTGCGGTGAGAATGTGCGTCAGAGTCTGATGGGCAAACTACAATGATTTCTGTGAAGTAGGGCGTGATGAAATGGACCCTCTTTGTAGATGGTGTTTTACATGATCTATTATGCTTGTAGATTCTTCCCAAACCTTGTGAGTTTGTAGGCCTTAAAAGGTGAACCTCTTGGCACCCAATGCATGATTCTTCAAAACCAAGATATGTGTTGATTTTTTTTATTGAACTTACTTTGATGAAGATATAATGCCAAATTTAGTATCAAACCTTACGAATTATACTCAAACCATGACCTAAACTTTGGAGAAAATGTGCACAACATCAAACTCATACTTGTTAAAACCAAATTTTTGTATGCAATGAGAGATTGTACAATCACAAAACAATGAAAAGTCTCTTAGAGACAAATTTCAATCACAATTTAATCCTTTAACATCGGGTTGGTTACGCCTCCCATTTGTGAAGTTTCACCAACCCCTCTCCTGCATATTTCAATGTCTTGTTTTCCGATTGTTCTTAGACTGATTAATGCTCACTTGATGCTGATACACTCCTCCCAGATCTCGCGGTACCTGCAAGAAGTCACGCCACACGGATCAGAAGACGCTCAAACGTATCAGCTGAGGACCAAGAGAAGACGCGGACACGCGCACACACTCAGAGACCAGCAGCATACACACAAGGCAAGATAGCAACGCCGAACCCTACCCGTATCATGGGAGGTGTCTCTTATGCCACCAATAGCTGAGATCGGAGGCCGAGGACATTGAAGCACGTCGCCGCAACTGGCAGCTAGAGAGATTGGTTCCAAGACGCCCCTCACACCCACGCCCCAATTCGAAGTGCTCGAAGTCCCTCCGACTCGGCAGCAACCTGCAACCCATAAAGCCCACACCGAAAGAAGTCAGTGTAGGAGGACGACAAGACTGCAACTCACACACATCAACCATCACCGACACATCGGCAGGACGCAGCGCAAAGGAAGGAAGCACGCACCTGCTAAGAGTGAACACCATCGCAGAAGCACCGGCCGCAGGAGCTTGCCGAACCCGCACATGCTCGACAACCTCGCAAGTCCCGAACCTGCACAAGTAAATGCCGTAAGTCCCGCGTCCATAACCCTGAAACCCTCGAAGAAAGATTGCCCCGAGCCATACAGGCAACGCCACAGCTACAATAATGGCCTCATAAAAAGAAGCTTGGAGCGGAGCGCATGCAACAAAGGCGTCAGCACCAAACGCGCGGGGCCACCAAGACCTTGCAACGGCTCTAATAACGCAACCGAAACTCAGGAGGGAACAGCGGAAAATGCAAAATCAGAGCTATCCACAGGCGCTGCGTCCACAAGAGCCCATACTTACTTCAGGTACAAATACTGGAGTTGCGCTTGGTGTACGAATACCGGAGATGCGAAGCTGCCAGAAACCCTCGCCAATGGGAGCTACAGGCACAAGCGCTCATAGGCTGGTAACTACAACTTGAATGAGAGATTATCACGAGAAACGCCTAACTGTAGGAGCCTGTGCCAGCAGGAGTCACGCACCAGCAGAAACCACAAGAACAGGAGTTCAAGAGTCCGTACCAGCAAGAGCTACAGGAAGAGAAGATCAACAGCCTATACAAGCAAAAACTCAGTACACGTACCGGCAGGAACCCAACCACTCTGCCACTACGGCCTAACCCCAGCCACTTCTGGAGACTTGTATGGCAAGCCACGACTGCAGCTAGCCAGCCCATGCTGCCCAAATGACAATAGGAGGAAGACAAGGAACGATTGGCAGCACCACATACAAGCGAAGACTACACAACTAGGTCATAGCTCTCTACCACTTCCCTCACAGATTGTTAGTCTTTGCTATCACTGGGTTTATTATGCAAACTTAGTGACATGTACACATACCTTAATATTAAATTTTTCCATCTGGAGAAGTGACCACATGTTTGGCACCTCTCATGTGTGTGTATGCATAAAAGTCACTATAAAACATAATCCTAACCTCTTTCATCTAGAATTTTTAGATAATAGGGGTCAAGTCCAGTGTTTGCATGATATCTACATAGTTGCTCTATACTCCTTGATCTTATTAGCTTCACCAAGCCCTCAATACATATTGTAGGAAGAAGCTAGAGACAAGGTGATAAGGTGTAATGCTTTAGTAAACCTCCACATTACTCCTAATGACATTATTGCTTTTGATATCTACAGCATGGCTCAACCCCAAACCACGGCCACCCCCTCCAAGAGATTGTTTGTTGAAGTAGTTGAGGATCCATATGTCATGAATGAATCTGAAAATGGTCTTATTGTTGCAAGTGCCACCCAGAAAAAAGTGAAGGCAACAAGTTTGCCTCACACCGAATACTGGCTAGGGTTCAATTCAATGAATATCCTTGCAAAAAATAGGGGCAGCCCAAAAGTACCTATAGTTGCTATAGAAGAGTCACTAAAATATGGTCTAAGTCCAAAAGAGGGAGCTGAATGCTTCGAAGCAATACCCTCTTTCCCGTTTGTCCCACAAGAGGAATGGACCACAAAAAGAATTGATGGGAAGGCTCGCAACCACTTCAATCTCACCCAACTTCCAAGTGAAGTTGAGGTAGATGGAGAAGGATTTGCCTTAGATTACCAAGTATCAATTCATTTTGAACTTGGTGATCAAGTATGGACAAAAGAGGTTGTGTTAGACATGACAAAAGCAAGGCTAAAGGACATGGGGATCCTTCTTAGCACCTGGATTGGTGAACCAATAGCTATTTTTTGTTATCACCAATCCGAAAAATGGAATGGGGTTATCAATTGCACCTAAAAAACCCTGATAAAGATGGAAAAGGGTTGTTGCAAGGACTGAGGCCCTTCATCTCATTTTGAATGAAGGAATCCCACACAAAGGGAAAGTATGCAAGTCATACGATGCCTTGGCCTTTTCCCATCTATTATCAGTAAAACTATCCGGGCCTAGCCTTGTCAATAGAGAATCATATGACCTACATGCCGAAATTGTGAAAGATAGCTTTGCAAGAGGCTATGACTTTGAACTTTGAACTGACAGGGGTCGAAAAAAAAGGGTTCTTTGAGTTTGCATGGGTCAAACTCCATCTCCAATACAAGCGGCCAAAGTAAAGGACTACAAAGTCTCTTTTGATAATGAGATTTTTGTACCGGTCTTTGCAATCCAAAAGATGGATGAGGATGAGATTGCAAAAAAGAATTGTCTAATTCTCATTGCAAAAAACCTCAATAAAACAAAAAGTGAAAAAGAACTACACCGTTCACTGAATATAGTGTGGAGGTATAGGTAATGTGGATGAAAATTGAGGTGGACCACATCAATTCTAGTTTTGGATGAAAATTGAGGTGGACCACATCAATTTTGGTTATTATATATAGTATTAATATGTTATTATTATATGTTATTATTATGTTATTATGTTATTATTATGTTATTATTTTATTATGTTATATTCTTATGTTAATATTATATTATGTTATGTTATATTATAATATTATGTTAATACTCTTATGTTATATTCTTATGTTAATATTCTTATGTTATATTCTTATATTATTTTATTATGTTATCATTCTATTATGTTATTATTATGTTATTATATTATGTTATTATTATATTATTCTATTATGTTATTATTATGTTATTATATTATAATTTTGGTTTTGAGTACAATTTGTAAAAACTTATCCACATCAATTCCCGTGTCTTTTATTTTGAAACAAGCCACACTATTTCTAATGGACATGATTTGATGTGGATGGAAAATTCATGTGGACCACTTTAATTTGCGTTTAATGAAATTACTGTAGGAAATTTCAAATAGTCTAGTCTACACTATATTCAGGGAACGTGTAGTGGATGGAATCAAATCTTTACTCGGGGAGGAAAATGTGGTTGATACATTCTTCAAACTCGAGCATGAACGACACGTAGGAACTTGCAACATTGAATGTCTAAACGCAACAGTGTATAAAAAATTTGTCAAACAAAGTAAAAAACTCCATGGTAAATACATCATGTTTACCCTCCATCCTAAAAGCTTGGATGGTAGTAACAAACCGAGTGCGGAAGAACTAACAAGACTAGGGTTCATGGATGTAAACTCGGCTGTAGCAAACGCAATAATTGCCATGGAAAATGGCCCAAACAAGAGCAATGGTGTCACCCTACAACAACTCCGAAAAGAGATAAAGATCCTGAAAGGGGAAATCGTGGAGGAAGGAAGACAATATGCGGATTTGGTGCAACCAAACACGGTAAAATTCCTAAGGGGGGAAATGTCAACTCTCCGATCACAACTCATTGCAACCATCATGGCAGTTGAAACACAAGCATCGGAACAAGAGCAACGAGTCATTGAAAGCAAGATGGACACGTCAAACTAATAGCGTCAAATAACGCTACAACTAAACATACCATAATATATATATACTACAACATATAGTAATAAGAACAAAAATATATTTATATACATACAAGAAAAAAGAAAAATATATCACAGTATAGTTATATACTACAAAATAAAACAAAGAAAAAACAAAAACAAAAACAAATTCAAAACCAAAAACCAAATGAAACACCATAGTACTTATATACTACAACACAAAACAAAGAAAAAACAAAAACCAAATGAAACACCATAGTACTTATATACTACAACACAAAACAAAGAAAAAACAACAACAACAACAACAACAACAACAACAACAACAACAACAACATAATATTGCCAAAGACACCCCACATCACATAAGAAAAATGCCAAACTATACTTTGAAACTATACTTTGAAACTATACAAACACATCACTCAAACATTTGCACCTCTCCCGAAAACCACACATACACTACATCACATACACAACAACACACATCAAAATATTGCCCAATACATACAACAACAAAACACCCACCCACCAACACACATTCTATATGCCTTAGTAATCACCACCCACCCAAACATAGACGAATGTAACCATCTCTTAAACCCACAAAACCAAAATATAACTATATGGACGGACATACTATTACGATCATTATCAAATTTACAAAATCCACCCGAAAGACATATTCATAACCCACATCCGTATACAAAATTTCTTGAATAAAACCAAAATATCATAAAATACAGGAACTCAATACACAAAGAATTATACAACTTTTTACAAAGTCAAACCATACCGCCCTCAAGCGACACAATAAAACAAAAATTCCTTATCTCCCTAACAATTTAATTAACGGAACGCTAAAATGTTTCGACCCCATAACAGAATACACCCATCCACCCCCCCCTCCCCTTTTCTTCTACCACAAAACCAAAACACTGGCACAAACAGCAAAAATATAAACATCATCACCTGGAACGCGTCATTTCTAAACACTGCTCTCCCTAGTTTACAAGATTGGATCACGTATACAGAAACACCTCCGGCCCTTATAGTCATCCAAGAAACAAAAATATCTGCCACAAAATCCACTAAATATATATAAAACATATTTAAAGACTATAAACTCATCCTTAATAACACACATGGGCTAACAAGATGCATACAACAAAGAAGACCATACACACCAGGCTGCGGTGGCCTCCTTACACTAATACACAAAAAATATGCCTTCCCGGGAAACATCAAAAAAATCCCTACCCCAATGCATATATCCCCCTACCTTCAAATAATTAGAATTAATAATCAACCACTACAACCATGGCTAATCTTCCACATGTATATGCCATCTCACCCCGAAGATACAAGATTTATTGCAGACATACAAAATATTATCTCATCTCAAACGAACAATAACCCTAATCACTTCTTCATAATGTGCGGAGACTTCAACAGAGACATAGCATTAATCGGTCGAAAAAATGGAAATCACAGCACTCCTCCCCCAAACCATAGATTACCAATGGCGACACTTCACAGAAAATCTAAACTTCACCTACATAAATACTAACACACAATACTCTAGACAAGGCGGCTATAACTATAATGATTGGAGCCTAATAGACGGATTCTATTTAAATACAAATAATAACACACAATACACGTCCACAACAAACAAAGACATTATCCTAAACTCGGATCATCTACCCATACAACTTCACATCCCAAATAACATACTAATAAGTCGTACCCCTACAACCACAAATAATACCGCTCTACGCATACTCAACCCTATCCCAAAAGATAACCTAGAAAAATTTAACACAAAGTTCTTTGTAGAAAATTCCATACAAATTGACTCCCTCATAAACATCCTAAAACATAATAACCAACTATTCCAAACACAATAGCAAGAAACATGCCACACTCTAGATACACTTACCAACAATATCTCCGACACATTAGAACAAACTTGTAAAGCCCAACCAGTACCACAAATGACAAACCGAACATCACAACAAGGCGGGTATCTACCCCGTAAACTCTCAAAAATATGGAAACAACACCTAGCCACATACCATATAATACGAAAAACTATTAGAATCGTACAAAATAACCCACAATGGCATAACCACCCCATATATAAAAAATTACTAAATTTGCAACATACCCAAATCCCTACCCCACCCCCCTAGACCTACCCCATGATACATGGATAAAAGACATTGCACTAATTGCAAAAAATGTCAATAAACAAGCCCGGAAAGTAATTACAAAATACTCCAAAGATAATGTTAAAAAAGCCATCTCAAAATACAGAGAATTATATGAAATTAGCCCTAAAAAAAATAGAAAAGTTTTTAAAAAGTCTGAATCTCCACCACTAGATTGTATCATTGACCAATATAATAACATCCTAACTAACCCGGAAGACATTGCAAACGAAATATCCAACCAACAAACAAAAAACAATAGACCCACGGTACCAACATGTAACTACCAACCACTACACCCAATCAAATGCACATATACACTACGCCAATATCCATGGCATGATTTAGATGGATTTATCTTAGACAAACGAGGCGAACTTGAAATCCCATTACATACATACTTCAACAGAGCCATATACGACATATGCCTCCGCAACCTCAGAAATAACAAAACTCCAAGGCCAGACCGTATACCAAACTCAATACTCAAAAACATGCCTCTAAGATTTCACAAACTGCTATATCTATTCTTCCTTCACTACTATAGGCAGAAGCAATACCAGCCTCATAGAAAACAAGTGCAACAATCCTAATATACAAAAAAGGAGATCCTTCAATACTACCAAATCATAGACCAATTGCACTAGCCAACACAATATATAAACTCTACACCAGTACACTTACCGCAATACTATCCTCATATGGTGAAAAGTTTAAAATCCTACACGATAGCCGAGAAGAATTTAGAGCAGAGAAAAGTACATCCAGACAAATACAAACCATCATAGGAGCACTAGATGATGCTAGATTCACAAATCAAGACATATATATTTTATATGTTGACTTCAAAAACGCCTTTGGCTCCATAGACCACGTCCGACTACTAGCAATAATGAGAGATATTGGGTACCCAAAAGATGCTACTACACTAATTGGTAGTATCTACTCCCAATCATCCACCTACTACACCGGTGAGCACTTTGGTAAAACCAAATCCATTCCCATTCATAGCGGAACTATACAAGGAGACACCCTTAGCCTATACCTATTTATTATATTCTTAGAACCACTACTCAGATGGCTAGAGAGAGGCAATAATAGATACACTTTTGGTACATCACAAATCACCATAAACTCCGCCGCCTACGCTGATGACCTTGCTACTATAACTAACAAAATAAAATCAATACAAACACATATTGGTAAAATCGATAGATACTACAAATGGACTGGTATGGACGTAGGCGTCCCAAAATGCGCTGCAACTGGATGCCCGAATAAATCCAAAATAAATCCAATCACATTTAAAGCCCTAATGCAAGCTTCTAACATTAACTACCGTGGGCAACCAATCCCCATACTACACCAAAACGAATCATATATATACCTAGGCACAAACCTTGTTCCTTTTCTAAAATGGAAAATCCAAACCCACACTACGACCACAAAACTCATTAAACAATGCAAAGAGCTATCAACATGCCCGGCCACTATGAAACAAAAAATCAAAATGGTTGACACCGTAATACGCCCAGGTGTAGCATATAGCTTCTACGTTGAACCATACTCTATGACAGCTATCAAAAAACTTGATCAAAAAATTATAGTCATACAAAAAACCATTTGTGGAATGCCAAATGCATGTCAAATGCAATAACACAACTCCTACATAACCTATTTGAACTTGAAGCCTTCTCCCTCAAAAATGCCTATTTCTGGTGTATTGGGGAACAACTACAAAACGCTCTAAATTACAAAGGTAGGCTCGGAAAAATATATAATGGACTCACCCAGTATGTCCTTGCCCAATATAGAGGTGCCAACAATATACCTAGAATAAAAAAAACGGACTGCATAAGATCACCAATAACATGTACATTTTTCTTATTAAAACACGTAGCTAAAATTCACCTTAAGAGCACACTTCCAAATAACCTCTTTGATTTAACACCGCTAGAAGTATTATGGCGTTAAGAAACACGAAACCATAACACATTCAACGCCCAACTCTCCCAAAAACTCCTACAATAACTCCTCTCCAAAAATATTTTCGAATTAAAACAAATTACTCTACCAAACAGAACACACATCATGAATAATGAGGACTTCAAAAACTTCCACTTTACCCCATCCAAACTAATTAAGAGTGCACTACATGTTGCCACACAACTATTCTGCCATCAAACATGCCCCACTACATGTGACACCCCTTGCAACATTCACCCATACTCCTGCATACTCCAAGACCCATTCATCACCACCAACAACAATACCCTTCCAAGAACTATCCAACCACCAATCCACCCCCCCCCCAACCCATCACACCCATATCACCCCCATCCCCCAACATATATCCCCAAAAATCCTAACATATACCCTATCAATAACATCATACATCATGAACATATACAACAACTAGATACCAACAATATACAAAACACCTATACAAGATATCCATGCCAATGGCAACACAATAACAATACATTCAACACTAGGCTTCTTCAAAGAAACCTCTTCCCAAGATACGACCACAACACCTCCATATATAATATCGAAAAAATAAAACAATACTATCAAATAATTAAAATTAAATTTTACTCATAAATCATTCAAGCCGACCACCCCCAGGGACAATCACTAGACTCAAGATCCGTAACCCCACCCATAATCATCCCACTCCTAAACATCTATACAACGGAATGTAACCCCGAAAACGACATCATCACATCCTCGAACACAATTAAAATAGAGAACAATAAAGCCCATCTGTATGAAGAAAATGGCCGACACTTACACAATATTCCCACTACTAGACTCCAAAGGCTATGGAATCAATACAACTTAAAACTACAAACTCCCACAAACATCGAACCAACAACCCAACCATTTGAAACCAAACTAATCTGGCTATACCAAAGATATAAATATCGCATTCCAAAAGATAACCCCCTCAAAAGTGCACAATACACAATACCCACACTCATTCTAGATTCATTAATCTCATCCTTTAATATCGAACAATCATACTTTTCCTCCCCCGTCACATGCTCCACAAAATTAAAAAAAATCTACTCACCCTTTGAAAGAGATAAAATATTTGGCTCCTTGGGAAAGGCCTTTGACTATAAATGGATCGGTAAAGGTATAGCTCACCCTCACAATGAGGAAGAGACTCAACAAGCACTACACTGGGCCCGCCTTGCGGCCAAAAATGACCCACACCACACATATACACTCATTATCACACCGGACAAAAACTGGTACCAAAGCTCTAACCAACAATTAAGCCCATTCCTAGACTCCCATACTATTGCACTATTTGAAGCAGACTCCATCCCATACGAAGAACCCACTATCCCACCCGAACTAAAAAAAACCCCGGATCGAACCATCTACATTACAAATAATATGTGTCCATCACCAAAATCAAACCCTTGGCACTCTAGAACAACTTGCCGAACTCACCTCTATAGCAAATTCCCTAAACATACACCGCTCATACACAAAAATGGCCCCACCAACAAATATACAAACCCCCGTAAACAGAAGCAAAAAATGGTCAAAACTAAACTACATCAATAACACAATAGACTACCTTACAATACCCCTACCCCTCCCAAACTACCAAACTCTAAACACACCAAAATTTGACCCGACATATAGCTACTATACTGATGCTCCTTCAAACCACCTAAACAAGTTAGCCCGGGAAACCCACGAAAAGAAAAAGTTGGATATGGCATATACAACCCTATTAAAGAAATTAAATTAGCCAAAAGACTTCATGGACTACAAAACATCCTTAGAGCAGAACTTATGGCCATACACAAAACACTCCAAATCATCACAACAAAATACAGCAATGAGCCCGTACATATATTCACAGACTGTATCAATGCACTCTACCTACTAAACACCCAAATAACACACCGTACCCTCCGCAATAGTCACCCAACCAAACTCTATTAATATCAATAGTCCAAATGCTACAAAACCGTACACAAATAACAACCCTTCACAAAGTCAGAGCCCATGCCAATATTGATGGAAACAAACAAGCAGACAAACTAGCAAAAGAAGGCCGTGAAAAATCGCATAAAAATGCCAAAGATCCACACAAACATGCCCATGCTATCCCATATTACTTCCAAAAAGAAGATTGGCCTTCTAAAGAGGATACCCCCGACAAAGGCCCGGTTAGATTCTTGAACAAAAATCTCAAGAAACAAGACCTCTATAACAACCTCGACACAATCGCGGAAAACTTTCCTAACACTCAGAAATGGACTGGCAACAACAAAATAGACAATGAACTCTCTACAAACTTTTGGAAGAATCCCATCATCTCCGACTCACAAATAACATGCATCATCAAATTCCGCACCGGTCAATATATGGAAAACGCCCGAAAACAACTCTTCTTTGGAATAGAAAGATTCCCATCTATTACATGTCCCATATGCACCTCAATGGACCCTGACACGTGGCTACATGTCCTACTTAAATGCCACAACCACCACATACACTCTCTAATTGTCAAAAGACATAACAAAGCCGTATGGGAAATCCGTAAATTAATCACCTCCCTATTAAATCGAGATGCTTTATCCTCATGAATGCCGGCACCTTTAACAACTACCCACAAAAAAATACGGTTCCACCATGGCTACTCCCATGTACATGTGAAACTCAAAGATGCCACTGTAATGCCCGACTCAAACCAGACATACTCTGCGTTAGAGGCCTACCATACAATGACCCCCCACCCGACCACATAAACCAAGACTACACCATCCAATTCATCGAATTTACATACTGCAACGACAGATTCTCCCCAGAAACAATCGAAAACAAAGTCAATAAATACCAACCCCTTATTGACGACATCACTATCCTTGGATGGAAAGTGGACCCCCTTATTGTAATCGCAGCCGGCGCTCGTGCTACCACCTTTATCCCATCTATAAAAACCCTCGAATATACCTTTAAAATTCCTATTGATACAATTACAAACACTTTCAAAAATATTAACACCAATGCCATACAACACGCGATGTCTATCCTTTTACATAAACGCAAGATTAAAAACAACCAAGCCCTTCTCGATACACCAGACCCCCCATAAAATTACACCCACTTTATGTCCTAAAAATCCTGACATTGTCAAACACAATCCCCCCTCCTCCTCTCTTCCTTCTCCCTCTCACCCACCCCCCCCCCCCTCTTCTCCCCCCCTTCCTTTGTTGCTACTCTTTTTTTGGTTGGCTTTGTGGTCTCTAGCTACTTGTTACATAGTGTCTAGCCTGGAAAGGGGGTAGTTCCAGCTTACTAATTCCTTGTCCGGTGGGCATGGTCTTAGTAGTAGAACGAACAGACACTTTATTCACGCTGGCCTCCTTCGAAGACCGGCGTTCTTCTTCTTCTTCTGTACAAATGTGAACTTCAAATTTCATAACCTAATTCTTCATGGATTTCATGCAAATTTATCACATTTGGATCCACATTTGGATCCACATTTCAAATTTGGATCCACATTTGGGTCCCATGGGCTCCAAAGAGTTAATCATATCTCCGATACTCCTCTGAAGGATAATTAATAATGATTTTCAAATTCATAGATATTATGAGGCATCTCGGAATTTGAAGAATTAAAGCTTTTTGAAATACATACGTAAGTTAAATACGTAAGCTATATCTACAGGACAAAATATTGAAATTTTGAGCTTGCTTCAAAAATGATAATAAAGGTCAAAACTCACGACATCTTTGCTTCACATCACATACAACTCAATTTGTTAAAGTAGTGACACGAGCATGACGAAGTCTAATGCACGAAAGAGAGTACTGGCTTGTTGGGCCAAGTTTATATATCCAGGGTTACCACGTGGTGGGTGGTAACCATTGATTATAGTTTAAACCACCTCGGTGGGTGGTTGGTTAATAAGTGTATCGGTGGTAGGTGAGGTTAGTTAGGTTCTTAACTACTAACTAATGAATGACGAACCCTGGAGTAGCTAGAGGAATCTCGTGCTATCTCAACACTCCTCCTCGAATGATATGCTTCCTCGTTAAAAAACTACCGCGGGTTGCGGAGAAAAAGAGTGAAGCTAACATTACTACCGTTGTTGATGGAGCTCCAGGACCTCTTCATCAACAACGGTAGTAATGGAGCTCCATCAACAACGATAGTAGCTGACATTACTAGTCTGGTTCGTTGATCTCCAGAAAATAGGTGCACCGTTTTTGATGAAAATATATCCTGTCTGTGACTTGCCATTCACTGGTCGGTCTTGAAGCCGGCATCCGCGTAGCCGATGATGGGGCTGATGGTGTTCTTGCGGTAATGAAGTCCGAGGTCTTCTGTGTCGCGAAGGTAACGGAGAAGATGCTTGACGCCGCGCCAATGTCTAGCCATCAGCTTCTGATTGTGACGTGCCAATACGCTTGTTGCAAAGGCGATGTCCGGGCACATGTTCGTGGCGAGATATAGGAGCGCTCCCACGACTGCCAAATATTTGCTTCGATCAAGCTCCTCCTCGTTGTCTTCTGCTGGTCTATAAGGGTCATCTTCAGTTCGGCTTTTTCCAATCATCAAGGCAGAAAGCGCGTTGGCATCAGCCATGTTGAAAGTGTGCAACAGTTTCTTCAGGTACGTCTGTTGGTGAAGTAAGAGACTTCCATCTGCAAAATGCTTTATCTGGAGACCAAGGCAGTATGATGTCCGACCTAGGACTTTTATCTCGAACTGGTTAGTGAGTAATTTTTCCACGTGTTTGCTTAATGCTAATGTCCCTATGGAATTAAAGTCATCGACGTAAACTGCGAGGATGACAAAACTTGATGTGCCTTTTAGGACAAAAACACACGGTAGTGCTCCCTGGTTTGTGAAACCGTGGGAAAGAAGAAAAGATTTTAGGTGGTGATACCATGCGCGCCCTGCCTGTTTGAGGCCGTAAAGGGCCTTGCGGATCTTTAGTTCGGAGCATCTCCCTTGAACTGTTGGGGTTTGGTTAGGGAGGAAATCGGGGGGCGGCTTAATGTGGATTTCAACATCAAGATCACCATAGAGATATGCTGTCACAACGTCTACGAGTCGTGTTTCTAGGGACAGTTGGACAGCGAGAGTGAGGAGGTATCTGAATGAGGTGCTATCCATAACGGGGGAGTATGTTTGTTCAAAATCTATCCCTGGTTTTTGTGTATATCCTTGAGCAACTAGTCTCACTTTGAATCTAAGTATGTTTCCTTGTTCATCACGCTTGCGGGTGAAGATTAGTTTGTAGCCAATGGGTTTATCTACCAAGTTCATCACGAGTGGCCCAAACACGTCACGTTTTCTGAGGGAGTTGTATTCTGCATGAAGGGCTTTCTCCCAATGAGGCCAATCTACACTCTTTTGTGCTTGGTCTAGCGTGGATGGATCTGAGTCCAGGTTTGCTAGGTTGGTGAGAAAAATTTTGACGTCATCCCATGGTTTGTCGTGGGGGCTAAGGTTTGTGTGCATCGCTGCACGCGCTCTAGGGCGGGTGGGGTTTAACTTTCGTTTCTTGGCCGGCTCGGGTGGGGCAGGGTTTCTCGATCCCGGGACTGGGCTTCTAACCATGCAAGGACGGGATTGGAAACCGTCCGGGATCTTGTCTGCTAGATTATGGAGGTTGATTAATTTCCTAACTTCAAAATCAGCTAATGCGGTGCGTGGGTCTGGGTTTAAGGTCAGTGTTTCTAAGGCCTTAATATTTAGTTTTGAGTGCTCCTTCTTCGACTGTGAGCCCGGAAATTTGGTTTCAATTAATCGACATTTTTGGAACGGGGCCTTGTGAATATCATCACTATGGGTTAACTTGTATCCGATGATGCTAGGGGAGTCGTAACCAAGGTATATGCTACGCTATCTATGGGGTGTTGTCGTTTTCTGTTTAGATTCAGGTACTGGGATCCATACTTTACACCCGAATGTGCGGAGGTGCGCAATGTGTGGGATTCTACCTGAGGCTAGCTCTAAGGGTGTTTGTGTAAGCAATAGGGTAGGTCTAAGTCGCAGCACACCTGCTCATGTAAAATTGCGTGTCCCCAAAGGTTAGGTGTTAAGTTCGCATGTATGAGGAGAAGGCGAACTATAAGCTGGACCTTTTTAATATATGCTTCAGCTAATCCGTTTTGGGAATGCTCGTAGGGAGCTGAATAGGTGAGTTCTATTCCTGACACGGTGCAAAAATCCTCAAATGCCTGGGACTTAAATTCTAAGGCGTTGTCTATCTAAAAAAAGCAAACGTGATTATCGAGGAAATGGTTTCTAAACCTGATGAGCATTGCTAAAGTTTTCGGGAACACCATGTTCCTTGTGGTGAGTAATGAGACCTCAGCATGTCTCCCTGAAGCATCTATAAGGACGAAGAAATACTGAAACTAACCTGATTTTGGAGTAATGGGGCCGCAGATATCACCGTGCAATCGATGTAGCGGCGCTGGCATCTCGGTTGGGAGTCTCCTTGTGGGAGTCTAAAACTCCCACTTGGTCGCCCCTACCAAAAAAATTAGTTAAAATAGGGTTTTTAGTATTAGTTAAATAGAAAAGTAGTTAATATTGTGTGAAATTAGATTAGATAGCCAATAGAGAAAATAGAGAAATGCTTAAGTAGTTAATTAGGTTTATAGTGGTGATAAAACCGGGTCTTAAAATCACTAATTTAAGTCCCGGGAAACAATATCAAAAGAGTCCCGCGAGAAATCCCGGGACGTAAGTCTAAAATCACCACTTAAATCTAAATTAACTAATTAAGTTTAGGAGGTAGTTAGAAGTAGTTGAGTTCTTCTAGATGCTAATTCTTGTTTAATTAGTAGTAGTGGTAGAGAAAAGAAAAGAAAAGACAAAAAAATACATAGCTGGGTATCAACCCGGGTATGTACTATCTCGGGTACCAACCCGGGTATGGGCTGATACCCTAGCACCCGGGTATCACTCGGGCAGCAGCCCGGGTAGCTCCAGCTGCCTCCAACAGTGGCCTTCTCAAAATTCCCCTTCCCGAAATTTCTCTCCCGCGGAAGTTTTCCTCTCCTCTCCAGGGACTCTCCTCTCTTCCCCCCTCTCTAAGATCTTCTCCCCCCCTCAAATTTTCTCCTCTATCTCCCTCTCTAGTTTTCTCTCTCTCATACTCTCTTGCTCTCTCTCTATTTGTTTGTTTTGGAGTTGGAGTTTGAAGAAGTAGTCAAAGGAGTGAAGAAGAGGTGGTGCAACAAGGAGGAAGAAGAAGGAGAGGAGGCTTTTCAAGTGTTTTGGAGGTGCGCGGACTAGGGTTTGGTGGAAGAGGTGCGCGAGCTAAAATTTGGTGGAAGAGGTGCGCGAGCTGAGGTTTGGTGGAAGAGGTGCGCCAGTTGAGGTTTGGTGGAAGAGGTGCGCGAGCTAGAGTTTGGTGGAGATTTTAGGGCTTAGTGGATGTGGAAGAAATTTGTGGCCGAAGCGAGAAGATAAAAGAGACAAAGGAAGGAGGTTGCGGATGCAACAACAAAGGTGACTCTTGCCCATGTTGGGTTTCTTTTGTTTGTGAGAATTTCTTGTTTGTGAGTCTTTTTCTCTCTTGTCTACCGGGGTGACTCCCCGGTAATATCCTCCCCGGTCTAGAGAAAAAGTTCCCCCCAGGGACTTCATCTAGACCTCATTGTGTTGTTTACATGTGTAGTTGTTGTCGATTGTCCTAGCCTTGTGGCAAGTTGTTATCTTGAGTTGTCTCCCTCCTCATATCATTTTAGGTCTTGCCCACAATTCCTATCCTTTTCCCGGTCTTCCCGGTCAACCGGGAAGAACCTCTTTCTAAGTCCTTGTCTCCAAAGTCTTCTACTCGTTATCATTATATGTGACCTCGTGTTGTTAGTATGTTGCTAGATGTGTGAGACACCCATATCCACATACTCTAGCAAAGTGTTCCGGAGTTGTCTACCGGCTGACCGATAGACTTGTGTTTCCGGGCCGGACCGGAATTTGTAACAAGTTAATAGGGAGATTGGTGGAAGTACAAGCACTTCAAGAATTCCGTCCACCCCGGACAACATGGCTCTACCAGTGTCGCTGACTCTTTCGAAGATAGATCCAAACAAGTGGGAGGAGACTCCGAAGGGCATATAGTTGGAGGAAGACCTCATCCGGATAGGGTGCCAGGGGTTTTACAAGAAGCCGTGGGTATTTCAGAAGGGACATGTGGTGTCAGAGTTGCAACCTCCCGGGAACTCCCGGGGAGCTTATCGGGCAAATCACCGGTCTTGGACCGTGGACGTGTGGCGCAAAGTATACTCTCTTCGTCAAGAGAGTGAGTGGTCAGCCGTAGTCAACCGGGAGCTGTTGGAGGAACACGTATCACAACCTTACAACTCTTCAGAATGCTACCGGAGCGACCACTTCACGAATCACCGGTTGAGAAGGGCGGTTGAGTTTCTAAACCCAATCCTCCATCCCAACCGTCGTGAAAGAGTCACGGCCCGGTTGGCCACTGCCTACATCGAGGCATTTTTCGAAGAATCCTCCCCAGATTGGGGATCCTTGTTGGTAGAGGCAATCTTGCCTCAGATCCGGGTGGTTCGACAAGGTGGAGGCTCGAAGAATTTTCTGACCCCCTATCTCATACATCTATATGAGCACCACCGTTGTCTGGACCCGGATGAGCAGAAGATGTGGAAAGATGCGATGGGTCCTTTAGATCAACCTCCCCGGGGCCCTCCTCAGCAACCGGAGACCCGGTTGATGTTACCGGTAACTCCCGGAGATCCTCTGCAACCGGAGGATCGATCGACTCTACCCGGGACTACCCGAGAAGCCTCTTCATCATGGAGATGGAAGTAAAGGAGGCAAAGAGTTTCAAAAGGACTCTTTGGAGAATCTTTGAAGTGGAGGACAACCGGGAGATCTTACCGGCAGCCCGGGAGAAGTTAGAATTAGTGACCAAGTTGAAGAAAGATCTCCGGGCCGCTCAGAAGGAGATCCGAAACTCGAAGGCGCAGTCCCAAGAGGCTATCCTATCATTGACCAAGAAGCTTGCCAAGCGGCCAAGTGCCACCACACCGTTGCAAAACTGAGGTTCACCCCGGAAGAAGAGGAGATTGGTCCACACCAAATCTTCTTCTTCGGAAGAGGATGGTCCACCTGCTCAAACACCGATGAGTAGGATGGATTCCCCACCCTCCAAGGAGTGGGGTGTGAAGGTCTATGAGAGAAGAAGAAACCTCCCGGTAACTCCTACCGGGAAGAAATCGGTAGACCTCCCTTCCTCAATCCCGGAGTCCTTGGTGGAATCTTCTGTGGCCATATTGATTGAGCTTAAGGAGACTCCACATGTATCTATAAATACACCCAACCTTCCACTGGATACCACCACTCCACCAGTAGACCTCCCGGTGGATAATCCCAATCCACCGGTAGACCTCCCGGTTGAGACATCCGACCTCTCGGGGAATTCTCTTGACCATGTTGGTACTTCCAGACGTAGTGACAATCTCTATACGTCTCAACCGGAAGAGTCTTCCGATTGAATCTTCGTTATATGTTATGTGTTGGTTTACCTCACCGGTTCGTGACAATGTCGTTTTAAGTTGCTAGAATTACACACTAAGGTGAGAGTAGTGATGTCGATGGGGCCCCATTGGGCACCCGGTTACTACCACTTGAGTGGTTTCTCCGACTACTTATTTTTGTTAGGAAAAGGTTCACTGGTCCCGGGACCGCCGGACCGGGAGTCTTCCAGTTTATCGGTCTACCGGTAATTCGCCGGTGACTAGGCTACCCTTGATTTTAGGATCTAGATGCCGTTTTGTCTTTTAGTGGAGCTACTTTTGGAGGGTAGCTATTGACTTTAGTGCACCTCCTAGATGCCGTTTCGTCCTTTTGCGGTCTAGTTTTGGAGCGTAGCTATTGACTTTAGTGCACTCTTTAGATGCCATTTCCACCTTTTGAGGATCTAGTTTTAGAGGGTAGCTAGTGGCCTTTGTGTACTTAAGGATCTTGGGCTCTTGTGTTATGTACTCTTCTCTTTGTTGATCTCCTCGTGTCTTGCCTTCATTGCTTGTGTCTAGAGTCTTTGTTGAGCTTGTGTGAGTAGACCGGGAGAGGGTTGAGTCCTCCTAGTGTGTCTTTGCTAGGTGTGCAAGGTTGTGACTTGTTGTGTGTTAAGTGATTGAGTGTGAGTATAGACATCCCGAGGGGCTAGGATATCCAGGTTAGATAGGTAGAGTGAGGTCCGGGACTTGTGCTCTAGACTTTTCACCGGTGGGACCAGGAAGAGTTGTTTTATCGGATGGGATCCGGGAAGCCCATGGCTATTTATGATAGCCTCCCTTAAGTGGGAAGTGTTCGGATTGGTGGGGAGTAGGAGGTGACATCCCCCTTCTCTCGGTACACCGGGAGACATCCCCGCTAAGCCTGAGTCCGGTGAATTCCGGGATTATTACCCTTGCAGTGGATGAGTTCCGACGATCCCCGTGGAAGGTTGTTTTGCTCATAAGATTTGCTTAGTACTAACTTGTTGAGAGTCTTGTATCTTCTTGCTTTGATTCATTGGGTGTGGTTGTAGTTGGAACCCGGGCTTGCGTGACCGGTATACCGGGACAAGTTCCCGGTAGATTGTGAAGACCGGTTAGCCGGCTGCGACCTTTTTAATTCTTTCAAGGTGTAGGGTTAGATTGTGGATATTGTGGCCTCTGGATTGCGAGAACGCAGGGCAGTGACTTTCCGGGCACTGTAAAAACTTACCGGAAATCTACTCTGACGCTCAACAGAGTTTAACAGAAACACATGTGGTTACTTGTTACCGGTTACTAAGGTACCGGAGAAGCCATCCTCCGGGATGTGCCGAGGTATTATGTGTGAATTTTTGTTAAGATTTAAAGAATTTGATGCACGATAAAAATCCATGGAAACGATCTGGTAAGGTGGGCTTGCTTAAGGTTAATTTCGGTTAATTTTGAGAATAACGAACCACTAGACTACGACACTCCTTTGCAACGACTAGCGTATGAGCTTGCCTTGGATACACGCCGCGCACTCCTCGACGCGTTCAGCATCACTCGTATAGAGGTCATGACTGGTGAGTGTCGGAATCATTTTCTGCAACATGGTCGTTCCAGGGTGTCCCAACCGGCGATGCCAGAGATCGGCCTTGGCGCTGGATGTCATAAATGACATTTAGGTACCCTCCAGAGATAGGCGTGGGGGATTTTGTCCGCCAGCCTCTTCCTCACCTTTGCAGGCGGGGCTAAGTATAGCTTCTAATATGGGCAGCTCATACAGGCCGTTGTCTCCCGCGTGTGCGATGGCGAGGAGTCTCTGCCCTCGCCTGAGCTCCAGGACCTCTTCATCATTCCCCACCGCGGTGGAGACGTGGATTTGATTGGCCCTGAGATCTCGGTAGCTGATCAGGCTCCGAGGGGCATCCGGGGCGTACATTGCCCGTTCACAGGTGAGGGGGGCTCCCCCGGACAAGACTATGTTTGTCCGGCCCTCGCGGAACTTGGAAGTCCGCTTGCCTGCTATCGTGACTATGTCACAAGTCTACCATGGCTCATTTCGAGTTCTGAACTCGAAGAATGTCTGGTCTTGGAGGATTGTGTGGGTAGACGCACTATCAAGCAGAGCTACTTTTGCTTTACTTGCAGGTGACCCATTATGGACCATATAATTTTCAGGGTCCAAATCGTGAAGTGTGAGAGAGGGAGCATCAAGGGTGTGTGTCTCACTTTTCTTTTCTCTCAGTGGCTTCAACTCTTTGTACATGTCAACTATGTACTGAGACGCTCTATATTCCTTAGCGAAATGCCCTTGATAACCGCACTTATGACATGACCCTTTCAGTACCTTGTCCGATGATTGTGATGAGTTGAACGACTTGTCGGGTCTGGGTTTGTACCTGGGGTTGCGGTTAGAATGATTCCATTCATGTTTTGGGCGCCAGTCTCCCTTGTTCTTCCGCCGTGGAAGCGTGAGTTTCCCTGTTGGGATTGCCTGATTTCGGTGGCGGAGTTGGTGTTGAGCTCGACTGCTTCCCCTCCTTCATCTAGCTCCCGTATATTTCCTTAGCTGGACGTGATTCGGCATTCTTCAACAACATCTGCTGCTGCTTTTCCGCGAGGAAAAGGTGAGACATAAGCTCTGAGTGTTGGATGAACTTCATATTGCGGTACTGTTGCGCTAGAATTGCACAAGCTGGGGGAAAAGTTGAGAGCGTCTTATCTATCATGTCAACGTCGGTGATGGGGTCGCCGCATAGCCTGAGCTGCGCCACGATCCGATGGACTTCCGAGTTGAAGGCGAGAAAATTCGGGAAATCGAGAACTCTGAGGCTGATCCAATCGTTGCGCGTCTGTGGCAAGAAGTTGGTCTCTTCGTGTTTGAAGTGCGCCTCTAGTGTTGTCCACAGTTCCGCAGGGTCTTCCACCTGGATGTACTGTTGACGTAAAGAGGCATCGAGGTGTCTTCGTAGTATGAGTAGGGTTTGCCACCTGTACGGTGCCGGGATCTCCTCTTCAGGCTCTCCCTCTAGCGTCGCGTCCGATTCTTCCACGCAGAGGTAACGTCCTCATGTCCACATTCCAGCCGAGGTAGTTCGACCCATCCGGTTCGAGAGGTTCGAAGTAGAGCGGTTGTATGCGGGTGTCCAGTGTGCGTGGATGTGTCGCCATGACCGTGATTTCTATCTTTTATATCTCTAGCTGGTTTCCCTGAAGATGAGTAAGTCGTGCGGAGACTGTGGATCTAGCGTAGGGATGAAAAAACTATATTCACGACCTAAAATAGGGATGAGAGTGAAAGTGCTGATAACGTGTTAAAGTAGTGACACGAGCATGACGAAGTCTAATGCACGAAAGAGAGTACTAGCTCAGTTGGGCCAGGTTTATATATCCAGGGTTACCACGTGGTGGGTGGTAACCATTGATTATAGTTCTAACCACCTCGGTGGGTGGTTGGTTAATAAGTGTATTGGTGGTAGGTGAGGTTAGTTAGGTTCTTAACTACTCACTAATGAATGACAAACCCTGGAGTAGCTAGAGGAATCTCATGCTATCTCAACACAATTTTGTCTAAAACGAAGAGTAACGAACCCAAAAGAACAAAATCTTTGAGCATCTCCATGAAAGTTGAACTTCAATAGAATACACAAATCTGGCTTAAAATATGTTTGCCATCTAAACTTTTCACCATGAAATAATAATTTACTGTGATATATAATGAACAATGCTCAATGGATAATGCACGTTCCTGAATCAGGTGTCTTGGACCCCTGATCAACGGAATAATATGCCAACATTATACTAGCCATGCCATAATTCTTGTAAATCTGGTTTAAGAACTATGATAGAAGCTGATCACGAATACTGTAAACAGTGACATAGATACGGAACTACTGGGCAATCGTGTAACCCGACATGGAGCTCCATCAACAACAAATCACGGCCTTCGAACTAAAACATGGCTGACATCCGGGGATGCCGTAGAAAACCAAAACATCTCTGCTGTAGCAACATTGAAAACTTTGCACACCCCTTCAGGAATTGACCTGAATTTGCGACAGCTTGATATCTTATACGACAGCCCGAACTAAGAGCCCTAAAATCGTCAAAAACGATATCTTGCTGGAAGTTCAATTACTACAATGTACAGACTGCATTCCAGGAACTGGATATGAAAGGAAAAAAAAAAACCATAATAATTGAACAGACAATGCACCGACTCCATATGCGTGAAAACAGACTCAATGGGAAAGACCATGAACAAGAATAATTTAGGAAGTGACCTCTGTAATTTCGATTTCAATAGAGGATGTATTATCGCCCTGATTCCTGATCATGTGCATGTGCTCACTCGTGTCCTCAGCCCTACTTACTGCCGGCGGTCGAGGAGGGGTCTGCTGCGTCCGGCTCAAGGGAAGCGGAACCAGGCCTTGGCGGAGCTCCATCAGCTGATGCGCCACATACGACATCCGAGGCCGACTGGCAGGAACATGCTGAGTACACGCGTACACTAGGTCCACACAACACTGGATCTGTGCAACATCAGGAATGGTCTGAATGGTGGGATCCAGAAGCTCAATGAATCGTTGGGCTTGGACCAATGGAGTGGCCCACTCGAAGGTGCTTTGCCAGTCGGACGGCTCGACGCCCTCAGCTGTTGGTTTGCGCCCCGTGATGAGCTCCAACAGTAGCACTCCATAGCTGTACACATCGCTCTTGGTTGTGAGTTCATTCCTGTAAACAAACTCGGGTGCCAGGTAGCCGTATGTGCCGGCTATCACGGTGTGCCCTACTGTTGCCTCCCTTAGCACCAGCCTGCTCAAGCCCACGCCCAGAATGTGGGCGTCAAAATTTTCGTCCAGAAGAATGTTGCTGGCTCGGACGTCCTTGTGTACTACATGTGGCTTTAATGTATCATGTAGATAGCTGCCATCACGCACATTATTAGTGACTGGAAAGTAAAAAAAATTAAGATGAGGAGCTCGAATAAGGGGTCAGAGGAGCTTACGAGAGGCCTTGGGCGAGAGTGGTAGCGATGCGCACTCGTTGGGCCCAGTCCAACGCTTGAGCTACTGGAGGCCTGTTGTGCAACCATTGTTCAAGCGACCCATTGGCGAGAAACTCATAGACAATGTACCCTTGGCGATTCTCATAAGCACATCCTCTGACTGCCACCAAATTGGGCTGCTTCAGCCGTGCAATGCGCAGCACGTCATACACAAATTCTTTTTGTGACTGAAGTGGTGTGCGTTGCAGCTTTTTGACGGCCACCGAGGTGCCGTCTGGCAGAGTCCCCTTGTACGTACCCCCCATGTCTTTCTGCCTATTCCCTAGCAAATTTGCTTCTGAAAAAATCCCGGTCATGACCTCTAACTCCCTGATTGTGTACAACCTAAATGCGGGTTGCAATAGCCCGCTGGCACTAGATAACTCTGCAAGCTTCCGACGGCGCGATCTCCGCCGTCTTTTGCTTCGCCTGTACGCCAAAAGAAATGCCACAATAGCTGTGGTGGTGAAGGCAAGAATTGTGCATACTGTGATCAGTATGATTGTGTACTCCCTGTGAGTAGGCTTGGGAGCCTTACACTCAGACTCTGGAACAACAAAAAAACAAGAATCAGATTCTACAAAAGCTCAGCCAACACCAAGATTGGCCTGCAAGCGCAACACACTAAGCTGTAAATGACATGGACAATCCTCTTGAAGCAGTAACAGTGTTCGACTGACCTTGCCCGATGGCACACAGAAACGAATAACGGGAGGAGCAGAAGTCCCACTTAACCCCTGCCCTCGTGACAACTGTACATAGCCGGGGTGATGCTGGATTGGGACAGGCCGTTGCTGTGCAACTCGCATTTGAAAGTATAGGCACCCACGGCTGATCCACATCGTGGATGGTCTCACAGTTGCTCCATCTCCACTGAATCGCACCGTTTTGGGCCTGAAGAAGCTGCCACACCAATGTTCGCAAAATTAGGGCTTTGACACACAGCATACCGAAGTGCTCCACCAATAACACAGTAACTACCTCCTTACACTCCTCGATAATGGCATTGAGCATGGATCTAAAGTTAAACTAAAGCATGAAGGCTAAAACTTGCTTCATCTGGTTATCCAACACAAGTAGTAAAGACCTCTCGATTGAGATAGCATGCATAGTACGTTAAAATCTCCAAAATAGCAGACCAGATTCTGAAATAGAGTCCTAGATCATCACTGTGGATCATCAAAATACCAATCGCCAATCAATGCAGAACAAGACTTCGAGAGTGGATTACAAGCTCCTGATCAAGAAGCTCGTTTCAGATCCACTCGCACAAAGAAACACGTCAGTCAGCAACCCATGCCTTAAGTGGAGCTTACCTCCTGGCCGCCAATCCAGCAGCCATCTACAGTTCCAGCACCACAGATCGCCTGGATATAATAAAACTCGTCCAGCGTGTTTAATGATGCAAGTTGTCCTCCTTTCTCCCTGCAAGCACTTTCCGAATCGGACCAGATGCTGGAAATTGTCACAAGAGAAAGGCACACCGTCTCATTATATCCTACCTGCCACCCTGGAGGGCAAGTCTCTGCCAACAGGAACACGGAAAAATCAACACGGAGATCAGCACTACAAAAAGTAACACCGTCAGACCTACCCCTCTTAAAAAAGTCGGCGAAGCACTCCTGAAAACAACGTAACAGAAAACTGTCACTCAACAAAAACACGTACACATACAAACACCAAAAACTTCCAAGAAACCAAACACTCACCGCAACGCGAAAGCGAAACCAGAGAAAGAAGGCAGCACGCCAGCAGCAGGTACTGAACTCGTCCTGTGCCTGACAGGCATGCCTTCATGCCCTACCTAGTCACCAGCAACAGACACAGCATTAGCACGACAAACACAACACATTAAGGAAATCCTCTCAACGAGCGGCAAAATTACACCATAACAAAATCACATCCACCTCACACCGACAACACTACCAAAACAGCAAGTGCTGCACTCGTCCTGTGAGTCACACACATGCCTTCACGCCCTAACGACTCGGCAGACAACAGATACAACATTGCCACAGCACACAACACAAAAGGAAAATTCTATCAACCAGCTCAGAAATTCGACCGTCACAAAATCACACCGATAACGCTTGAAGCACTTCCAAACAGCTCAAAATCAGCTCAAAGGAACTCTCAAACTGCGCCTCCTAACCCAACACACCAGCAGCACCGCCAGCAGAAACTTCACTCCACTAGGGCAGCATTTCACGCTCTCGAGGAGCTGCATCAACCAAACAACCGACAACGCTAGGTTTCCGACTCGACACTCACCGGTGGAGAAGGCAGCCGGCAGATGGAGTCGGAGAACAGGACACCGCCCCTCCGCACGCGCGAGCTGCAGAGATTCCCGTCCGACCGCCACTCCGAGCCACGCCGCGCATTCTCATTCACTCCTCCGCATCCCAGCCGGAGCCCCAAACCCAGAACCTCAGCATCCAGATCCCCTCCCTCCACCTCTACTCCTGCTGCAGCTGCCGCGCTACTCCCGCCGCACCACTGCACCCGAGCTCCCGGCACGCCATCGCCGCACGGAACTCCCACAATCCCTCCACCTCCCTCCAAAAAAAATAGCTTCACAACTCTCTGCAAAACTCTCCTCAAACAACAACAGCGTCCCTCAACTCTGAGCAGCCTAGCTGCTCAACTCCTTGATTCAAGGAGAGAGACGACCACGGGAACATCCACCGGGAACCAAACGGGAACGCCGGAACTCCCCTCGAGAACACTCCAAACGGAACTTTTCTCGATGGGAGCGCGACGGGAACTGGACGAGAAACGGACGAAACGTGGACGAAACGCGGCCGTTGAAATCTCAAAATCCGTGACCGTTGTGATCTAGGTAGGTCCTAGAGCATCAAGTCACGTCTTCCCCTCGCGGGTTTGGGGTGGGTTTTGGGGCGTGGGAAAGTGGAGAGGGCCGTTTATGTTTATGAGCGTATCTCGAAAGCCGTCACATGATAACGGCTTTGGGGTTCGACTACACGGACACGGATATCGAGGTTGGGTGTTTTGAAAGCCGTTACAGCCGTGGGATCTAGAGAATTCGTGGATTTCCTATAGAGCGTGGTGGCGGTTCAAGGGGTTGCGCTGGAAAGGACTGCGTCTAGAATCTAGTCCACCCATGGATTCCAGGTGACGGGTGTAGGTACACGGGAGACGGCGAACATTAAATGAGGGGAGGTTATAATCAATTACAATTCTCTTTCAGGTGGGTCGTGGTTCAATTAGTGGGGGGTTGTTGAGGGGGATGGTTTGAAATTCTATTAATGGGGGTTGGGGGTTCCCCTGAAATGGCATCTTTTTTTTGTTTCATTTAAGGGAGGGGGTGCTTTTACCACCCCCCCCCCACCCCACCGCAATTGAATTGGGTGATTGTTGGGGTGCTCATTAAATGTGGTGTTATGTAGATTTTTTTTAATTAAGATGGGTGATCTCTCTAGTAAATTCGGTATTCATGTTTAGTCAGTGAGTGAGTCTTAAATTTGTGCTAACTAAGAGCGTAATTGCACGTGTCATTTCACTCTTTGCATAAAGGTTTGGAACATTTGCCACACTTTAGAGAAAAGGTTGTATTATTGTCCGGCCTGCCCTAGTTTATGAGGTTTTTCGATCAACAAGGGAGTTGATTGTGTCTGAATGGGAAATTAACCATTGTTGGAAAATCAGGCTGCAGTAAATGCAAGTTGTATCTTTGGTAGAACTTGAAATATATTTTTTTTTAAATTTAATATACATATATATAATATAATGTATACTATTATATATTTATATATATACACAAGTTTCTAAAAGAGGATTGGCATGAAGAGAGTGTTCCTCTGTTCTTCGTTGAGCATATGCATAGATTAAGGTAGAGGCACCCAATTCCGATCACTTAAGCCAGTTTGGCACTCAAATGACATTGTATGTCAAAAACATTCATGTAGAAAGATGTGGAATTAGGAATGAAACTCAAAAAATATTTTTTCAAATTTAATCACGAAGATTTGGAATTGATACAGAATTTAAAAGCCCAGAAATCACCGGAGCCCATGATCAAACTTTAGAGTAGCTGAGATTTGGTGCCCTCCTTCATCCAATGCCAATAAGTGAGAGTGAGTAAAAAAGAAAAGACATGCCATGGATAAGCAGCTCATGGAGGGTACCCAATACCGATTGGCCTTGTTTGACTTTTGAGGCAATGCCACCAATGAGAGCTCAATTGAGGTGGAGCAACCCAAAAATTGCACACATCATGACCCAATGCGGAGAATGACTGGTGTTTTCAGATTTTGAGTTATCGGTTTTGGGTCACTTCATGCACCATTTTAAGCATTTGCGATTTTCATGCACCATGCCATGCATACACCAGTGATCGGAATTGGGTGCCTCTACCTTAGTGGTACATCCAAATATTGAGAGCATGTTTTGGGAATCAACCGAGTGAGAGTTCATCTCCTTTGTGAATAGTTCCATCCTAAAATGGTAGCATAGTTTAGTTGTCTATGCGATTTATCCCATTAAAGCCGGAAAGTCCTAAGGTGGGCATATTTTATGGTTGTAATCTAAAAAATATTCTTGTAATTTTGTACAAAGACGGTAAGAGATAAAAGAAGGAGAAGAAGAAGAAGAAGAACTTTGGTCCATGAAGGTGGTTAGCATAAATGAATTGTATGTTTGTTCCACCACTAAATCCAGGTCCACCAAACATGGATTAGTAGTATGGAACTACTCCCCCTAGACAAGTAACAAGTAATCAAGAACCAAGGTTGAACCAAGGACACACATGATCAATTTCAAGAATTGGTCAACAAAAGGCGTTGCGTTGTATTTGAGAGGTTTTAAGGGATATCTTGTGATTCACGGAGAGGTTGGTTGTTTTCATATTTTTGTTTGTGTAGAAGAATGGACATTGCATTTAGGATAGCAATGGTGTTGATAATTTTGAATGTCTTCCTAGTTGAGTCAATGGGGATACAAAATGTTTGTTTGAGGCTTTTCATTGCTTGAATAGAGGTGGTAGCTCTAGTGGCACCAACAATGACAATAAGGGATCAACCTTCCATTCGAGAGTTGCAAAGTCATTTATAATTGGTTGGTATCTCTTCATTTTGTTTTCGATTGATTCTAGTGTAAATTGTTAGAGGTCATTATGTGTTGGTCCCTTAATACATAGTATGTCTAGTTTGAATTTTGCATTACAATGGCATCTTTGAGTTTGACATGTGCATGGAAGTAGCCATGAGGGAACCTTGATTTTTTGTGGGTTGATGTTAAAGGTTTTGGCAATGGAAGAAGATAAGAGCTTTATGGTAATGTAATTTTCATTCTCATCAGACCCTTAGACAAAAAGTTAGGCAAACCTAAATTGGAACCGTTTAGAGCAAGCACTTTGGCCAACATAAAAAACTTTTGCTTTGATCCTGTATAAAATGTGAGATTTTCAATACAAGTAATAACATTGTTTCATTTGAGATTGTTAAAATCCAAAAAACATATAAAAAATAAATCAAGAAATAAAAATAAGCTCCGACAATATAATACTTTCACTCCAAGACAAGTCAAAGTTTTCTACATATTTTGAACAAGGTGCATAAAACAAAATTTCATTCCTCATGAAAATTACATATCTTCATGTTTTCCTCATTAGAATTTTTCAACTTCAAAAAGAAGCATCAACCTTGGCTTTGACCATTTGGATTATTAAATTACAGAAAAGTGAATCAAAAAAACAAAATGTGGCTTAGTGACTTTTGAACCTTTCTTCATTGCTTCATTTTTTAAAGAATGCTTCACTTCTTTGAGACCAAGTGAAGTCAAGGAATGTTGATCCTTAAAAACACTATGACAAAGAAAAAAATTCTTTGTCACTTTAATCGCTATAATATTTTAATTGATGTGGTCAAAGGCCATGAACATTTGTGAGCATGTGGTTTTAGTAGTACAGATTAAGATCTTAGTGTTGGAGATGGAAATGATGAATTTAATTATCTTTTTTATTGTTTGCACTAGAATCAGGAATTTTGGAGGGGTTAATCTTTTCTAAAAGAAATGAACTCCGGTCCTTAAAGGAGGATGGTGTAAATATGTTGTTTGTTCATTCTCTTCACTAAGCCAATGGGCTCGAGACATAGGTCAGTGTATTGGAACTACTTCCTCCTTTTGAGGATAAACACTTTTCTACACTAAATGCCTTAGAGACAACCGACATGTCTTCCCTCCCCAAGGCCTTTTTAAGTACCCATACAACAAGGTTTAAAGACCACCCACCATAGTTGGTTGGACTATGGTGATAGGCACCACGCCAGCATAGAGACTTGAACTCACAACCACCTCATCGGTGTGCCATGACCTAAACAAGGTTGTGTTGCCTTCTAAGAAATTGAACTAAGCAACAATTGAACACATTCAACTCGCCACTATTCGCATATTTGTTGGTCTAATATACCATCTTTGCATTAAAAACTTTGATTTATTGGAAAGGTAATTGGTATAATGAGTCAAACAAGTTTTGGTGATCAAAATCTTATTGACATGTATCTAAATTATAGCTTTTATATTTGTGCAATTGAACTCATCAATAGCTCATGTTATATAGTCTATCCCTCATGTATATTCAATTGTACTTATCAAACTTTTATTATCCATGAAATTTAATTTAACTTGGAAGTGGAAGTGTCATTGAATCGTTTTATGTCTCATAGAACATACTTGGTTGCAAAAATATCTTAAAAGACATACCCCACCTTATTTATACAATAGATTGTATGTCATTAAAGAGTCTCTTATATTTATTACAATATGTAACTTACTCACCATTCTACAATTGGATAAACTTACACATTTTTTATGGTGGTGCGTATCATATAGTTGTTTCCAAGATTCAGTCTATTGTGGATCATCTTTAGCTGAACTTTTGGTCAATGGAAAAATTAAAATTAAATTCAGCTCAAAGTTTATTCTTTTAGATAAGGTCCTTGTCTATTTTTTATTAAAAAAAATTACTCTTCTACTATTTCATTTTTAAAATATTGTTGCAACAACTCTTAATTAATATTATGTACATGTTAGTATAGATTTGAACCTTTCTTTAATATTGTGTAGTGTTCTTTGAAAAGTAGCTTACAGTTTTGATTGTGGGCATTTTTTTAATTAATTGTGCACAATGGTCCTCACTAAATAGGATTACAAAATACTCAAGGCATCGTCAAGATTTAAAGTAGTTTTGTGCTCTATGAATGACAAAATTTGTTCGCATTTGAAATTCATACCCAAATTACAGGTTCTTGCCGACTGGACGGTGTTGACCTTTCTTGATTTATTATCAATGGCTCAAGATTCAAAGCTCCACGATCACAACTCTCTATCAAGAAGATGTTGTTATAGAGAACCAATTTTGAATTAAATTGGAATGTTTGTGACACTTAATATTATCACAATTCAAAAGAGATACTTTAGATGTAGGTTGTGCAATATTTTAAGAAACATATTAGTTGTCAACTTAATAAACCTTTTCATGTGTAATGGTGATGGTTCCCTATATACAATTTCTATTGGATGTCATTATTAGCTAAAGTTCAATTTAAGACTTAAAGGGGGTTTCACACTTAGACCAAGCACTGAGAGGCCGAGTTCTATGAGTAATTTCATTGGTCTAAAGCCTTAGAATTAGCCTTTGTCGGCCTCTTGACTTTAACACTCGGACGAAGGGTCAAGAGGCCAAAGGCATCTAAAATGCCTACATGGCATCACTTTTTGAAGGTTTTGGCGCCAAGAGTTTGACCTTTAAAAAGGAAGTTTGGTCAAACAATAATAGAATCCCAAACTCTTGTTGATGTGCAACACATTATTTTAATTGAAATATTCAAAATTTGATAAGATCATAGCTATTAGATTGAAATTATATCTTCTTTTAACCTAGATTTTTTACTTCAAATTCTTACTTAAAAAAATTACTTTAAATTCTCACCTAAATTTTGAGATTCAAATTTGCATGTGAATTTTTTACCTGAAATTTGTTTTGTGTCAATGTTTGTGCTGATTTTTGACCATTTTCTTGATGTTCTATTTTTTTTAACCAAAAATGTGTTATCTTCTAGGCTCCACGACTAAAGAAAGTGTGAGAGAGGGAAGTTCAAAAAATTGGAGAAGCAAAAATTGACTTGGGATTTGCTAAATAGATTGGATCATGGCCTTGCAACTTGGTTCCTTGGGCTTTTACACTACAAGTTAACCCCTAAAAGACCATTTCCCCATGAGGGGACATTTTCCATTTTGGGCATGTTCCTACAGTCTCAATTTTGATTAGGAATTTTTGGAATTTTTATGAAGATGCGGTATAGTAGTAGCTTTGTCAGGATTTCCTCTTTTTTTCACAATGGACCTTTAGAAAGAAAGTTATACTATTCTAAGTGCAAAATTAGGGACTCTAGGGAGCTTCAAAATTTTGCTACAAGTTTCCATTGAAATTAAAAATTTTCATACATATTAAGAATGTTTGAAGATGTCAATATTTTTTGTCTCTAGTGTAAAAAAGCATTTTAACCCAAGTCAAAAATTTTAATATATTGTTGGGGAAGGGGGAAAAAAAGCTTTTCTTGCACTTCAATGGCTACAATCTTCAAATGCATGTAGTGGATTGCAACTAAGAGAATATGGCATGTTCATATAGAAGTCTATATTAAGATCTTACGGTTAAATGTCAACATTTTCACTTCAAAATGTGATTTTCATGCCTCTCCCAGGCATTGGCACTTTTGCACTAGTTTTTTTCTAGCAAAATTGGGCATGGTCCTTTAGGGATTTTAAAAAAACTCTGAAAATTGAATATTTTAATGTTTTTCCTCCACTCCAAAATTTGGCCTCTCTGCATAGTTTGGTCTTTGATGGAGTTTGGCCCAAGTATGAAACCCTCTAAAGGAGATTTCACATGCGGACCAAGGGTCGAGAGGCCGAGTGCTACTTGCAATTCGATTGGTCTAAGGCCTCGTAATCGGCCTTGGTTGGCCTCTTGAGGGACCAAATTCTTGACTCCAAAACTTGGCCTCTCTGCATAGTTTGGACTTTGATGGAATTTGGTCCAAGTGTGAAACTCTCTAAGGGAGATTTCACACGCGGACCAAGGGTCGAGACGCCAAGGGCCTCTACAATGCCTACATGGCAACAGTTTTTGGAGATTTTGGCGCCAAGAATTCGGTCCCTCGAGAGAAGTCTCGGTTTCTATTCTTGTTCAAACCAAACTCTTGCCGAGGTGCTGAACACTTTCTTCATTTAAATATTAAGATTTTACAAGATCTCAATCATTCAATTAAAAAACTTTAACTTATTTTACCCTGAAATATTTTATCCAAATTTTTTATCCAACATTTTCACCCAACTTTTTGACTCAGGTTTTTTAAATTGAATTTATACGTGAAATTTTTCATTTGAATTTTCACCTAAATGTTTTTACCTCAATTTTTCTGTACTGGTGCTTATGCTAGAATTTTTTTTGGTGTAATTAATAGATTGACCATTTTCTTTATTTATTTTTTATTTAAAATGTGTTCCTTTGTAGACTCCATGGCTAGAGAAGGTGAGAGAGGAAAATTTCATGAAAGTAAGACCCTTAAGAAGTAGAAGTTGACTTAAAATTTGCCAAATGGTATGGGTCTCTGCCTCTCAACTTGGTCCCTCGGGCTTTCACACTACAAGGACCCAAACTTTGCAAACTACATATTCTAATATTTTTTTTCCAACTCCAAAACTCGGCCTCTCAACATAGTTTGGTCCTCAACATAGTTAGGTTCACAACATAGTTCGGTCCACGGTCTGCATGTGAAACCCCCCTAAGGGATGGTTCAATGGTATCTATAGACGTTTATTTTTGTAGGACACTTGTCTTTCCTAATTTTCTCTTCCACTACATTGTCGTTTGGACCATTTGCTAATGAATGATAAGGTTGGATAACCTATCACCACCACCAACCCTAGAATCAATAGTCTTTGTGAGCCACAACCACCAGCGCCTACCCCATTTCTGAAATTTTAGGAAAGTCAATTATGATTGGGTGTCAGTTTATAATTGGTTCAAAGCTCTCGGTTTTTAGTCTCTTGCACAAGTGGTCATTAGCACAACTTACTGTGGAAGTAGAGAGTTTTGTAGGTCAAGAATGGGTCACGGCTTACTATCCACTTAAAAAATTTGTAGCAATTTCAATATGAAGAAATAAATGGTCACGACAATTGCAATATTCATGAAATCCTATTTTGAATTCCCAAAACAATTCTAACCACGTATACAAACGCTATAAATAGGTCAGCAAGCTTAAGTTGGTGGTTATAGGTCATCCAACCTTACAATAACTCTGGTCCTTCACTCTGAAAGGAAAAACAAGTTTCAAAGGAGTGTAAAATTTAAATTACCTTTCCATTCAGAAATAGAACTCTGAGCTGCCAAAAGTGCCAATAATACCAACATTAGAAACAACTAAAGCAGTCCCATATGGGAAAGTGTGCATCAAATTGACAGTGTTACTTTACAAATCTCGTGCAATGTGCAACAGGAAGAACAGTGTCTTGTCACAAAGAAGCCAACACATTGGCCTGCACTGTAAGTTGATAGTTGTGACATGCTAGTATGGTGTCTTAGAGGCCTACATTGCTTCATATCATATATGAACATTGACCGGTTTGAAATTCTGTACTTTTGTGCAACTTGCACATTGGTTTTTTAGATTGAAAAGTAAGAACACTAAAATCAAATCAAAAACAAAGAAAATAAAGTTATTGTACTGTACATTCATCTTCTTTCTGTGTGCTTTGTTGAAGATGCAAATATCAATAAAAGTAAACCAAAGTTACATATGAATTTGGGAGCATCCCAAATGTCACAAAGTTGATTCAAATATAAAGTTCGTGGGTTTGGCGTGAGAGATGATAAGCAATGTTTGCCTATCATCTGAGCATTTTGTAGATCTAATTTAAATTGACAGGAGTTGTGAGAAATTAACCTTCATTCAATTGTTTCAAAGGAGTCAGAGTACAGGGAAGTGTGAGTCAAGCAAGTGTGACATGAACACTCCAGGTGACAGCCGTGTTTTGCATCATGAATCCACACCAATTCTTTGAACCACCTTGTGTGGCACTAACCTACAAACAGCAACAGCCATGCAAAGCCATCATGAACACAAAGCAAATCCATGGAACCCTTAACCCCTAAGGACCCAAGTCTTTATGAAGATCCTATGGTCTAAAGGATAAGTATAAGGTTTTGTTTCCTTCCTTACTCATTGCACTAGAATCAACAATTTTGAAGTGTTTTTGGTGTGAAATCGTCACGGGCTTTTAGGGGTCAACCCAAGTTCACATTGAATCAACTTAGATTATGTGACAACCGGTGCTACTTGGGGGGGTTTGGCATAGAGCCAATTGGCCCTACTATGAAGGACCATATAGTCAAAATTAGATAGACATCGCTTTTTGTGCAAATATGTCACCTACTTTATCTAACCTTTATCACTCTCATCTAATTTTTTTATGAAAGTTGACAATGAAACAATATATTTTTTGGATAAAATGGAGCCAAAAGCTAAAATTTAAGAAAGCTACAGTGTTCTTTGTTTATACTATGTATTCATTATTGATGTGGATCACTACACTAGTCTACAATATGCATGTCATATTTTTGGATCCCACCAAATACCCCCAGTAGAGCGTTACACCAAGTTTCAACGTTGGGTGGGTCCATTTTTTTTTGTTCTCTCATTTTGGGGATTGTAGAGGCTTCTTTCGGGGGGGGGGGAAATGCCAAATTTATTGTCCCTACCCTCCCAAGCTTGAGGCTTGGTGCAACACTTGACGGAGGGTATTTAGTACGATTCATCATATCTATATTCGTTTTCAAGCAAGTGTGTGCTAGTTGACAATTGCAAGTAAATTTTTAATAAGTGTATAACTTGAATTACTTTGGTCCACACTATATTCTGTGAATGGTATATAAGGGCAAAAAAAACACCATTGGTGACAACTCCTACATTTATGATCCCTATAGACTTTTGAAAATTAGCATAGTTGGCTTTAAAAAAAAGGTCCTTAAATGGTTCTAAAATAGTATAATTATTTGAAACACTATACAACTTATCCTATATACTCCAAGGACCACAATTACATCAATTTTTTACCACATAATATTGGAGTACTAACTTGCAATGAAATCTACAAGATATTTCAATAAATTTGATTTTCAATTCTACAATTACTCCATTATTTTTTTATTGGTTTGAAGGAGACTAAATAAGATAATATAAGTAGTGAAAACCCATCACGAATGATCCAAAAATATGGGGCCTCTTGAAAAATAAAATAGAAACTATAAAATACACAACAAAGAACACCAAGTATCCTACTTTTCTTGAGTACTTCAGGACAAATCTTTCAGGAATGAAACTAATGCATGTGTCCAACAGTACTATTCAACAACTAATTTTCAATATGATAGCATTTGAGCAAAATTGAGCACAACCAAAGTACAAGGTACTAGTGTCCGATGACACCGACTTGAACCTCGAGGGACAAAAATCACTGCATTTTGAACAGCTCATAAAGAGCTAACCCCAGTTTTCATATGCTTAAATTAAAGGGTCTGTGGGTCTTCACATCACCCACATCAAGGCTTTGGTACACACAACACAATTAGTGCCGCATTCTCTTTAATGCAATTGAATCAATGACCCAGGCGAGTGCATGTGTTTCATTATAGCAGATGTGATGTTTCTTACATTCAACTTAATGCCATTTGATGCATCCTGCCAATTATAATATGCATAACAACACCACCAGCCATGGACACATTTGTACAATTTGGAAGATGGTAGTGTTACTTGTTTGGCAATACAGTGTTTATAAATGGCACCAAAATTATTGCTGCAAAATTTATTGAACTGAATGGTTTAAATACTGAATCTTGAGTTTAAATTTGAAATACATTCTGAACTATGTTTAAATTTTGATTTTTAAAGTTTGTGTAGTGTTACAATACATATTTGGATAAGGATATGTGATAGAAAACTTGAGATTATTTGAATTTTATGGTAATGATGTAACCTTGGTACTAGTTGTATGTTGTTGAATGTTTTTATAACCATGGAGTTACTTTACAGATTAAAACTAGTTAACCCCTAAATTTCTTTGACAATTTCACACCAAAAGCACTTCAGAAGTACTTGTTTTAGTGCAGTGTGAAAGGTAGAGGAAAAAAAATTACTTATAGTTTTCACCATAGGATCTCAATCAAGACTTATTAAGTGACTTACATACAAAATTTCATAAAGTTTGATCACACGGATTGTAAGATAATAGTGTTTGAAACAAAGAAAATGGTCCATTTTCTTCCCTACGTTTAGTGAATTAGCAGACTTTGACTTCACTCGGTGTCAAATTTTTGTACTATACAAGGTCTAAATACAATTTCATCATGTTAAGCATGATATTAATTCCTTGTACATCTATTTTTAGATGTAGAAAAAGGGTGTAGAATGTTCCAAAAAAATTGTGCAAGGAGTGGAGGTTCAAAATTGTCAATTTGCCTTATATTTAAACTTGAACTTAGTATGTTTTAGAATGAGAATCCAAATGGTCAACAAGAAGGTTTACACCACCTAATGCAGCAAAAAAAATTTAATGTAAAAAATATGAAGGTCTCTAAGTTTTATGTGAAAAAGAAGTTTTTTTGGTACCTTGCCCGACAATGTCCGATAATGTGTGAAAATGTTCGACTTGGATTTATATGCCTTTTTTCACTATTTAGACAAGAGATTTTTTTTAAAACATTAAAATAAATAATACTATTTGTTAGTATTGAAAATCTCACATTTAATAGGGTCCTAGCAGAAGTTTTTGGAGTTGTCCGGCTTGCTTGTACTAGTAACTTTTTGAAATTGATGTAGTTATTGTTGTTTTGGTGTAAATAAGGTTTTTTAATCCACTTGAATTAGGTTTGGACATGTGAATATGAATCAAATGGGTATGTAAAGTACTTTTGATAGTTAGGATACGAAAAGGCATAATTATATAACTACCTACGACTATAAGATAAAAAAATGAAGGAGAGAGGAAACACTACACACTTAGTTTTGAGCGATTATATTTTACAATGTTAGTCATCGACTTAGCTTGAATCTACTTGATCATATTTTGTTGTCAGTTATAGTTTTACTATTAAATAGTGATAGCAGTTACATTGTGATACATCAACTGGATTACTATGTATACAATATCAAATCAATGTGTGACCAACTGGACATGAGTCGGATTGCTGGATGAGTCTGTGTTCAACTGTGACTCATCAATTGGAGTGACTGATGCATACACCCTGATTATAGTATTAAATAGAAGTAAGAGTTGTGACAGGGTGGTACGTTGAGTCACAATTGGAGATGTTAGTTGGAAACCATGGTTGTAGTGTAAACTTGATAAGAGAGATCAAGTTGATAAGTGAAGTCCAAAAGAGGTCTAAGGCTGAATGAGAGTTATAGTCGTGACTATCCAATGGATTAGAGAAGTTAATTCTAGAGATGACGATCCTACGATAGCTATAACATGAATTTCTATCAATTGGATTTAACATGTGTGTTGCCAAGAGTAAGGTTAACATATAGTATTTGAATTATAAATAGGAAATACATAGTCAAAGGAAATGTGAATGATTGATTGAATTTTGTTCTACTAAATATGTGTTTGGCCAACCATATCTATTAGATGGTTTATTGAATGGTTTGATATGTAAAGACGGTAATCTAATCGAGGGTATTCTATTTGATATGAGGTGTGTGCAACCTTCATCAAATAGAACACTATAACTAAGATTGGGATTTATTGAGTCTTTGCATTTAGGAAGATCAGGAATGTAAGTTGACTCATGGGAGTCTATGAATGGTAATCAATGCATTTTACATATACAAAGTGTTCTCAATTGGAGATTGAGATCAGATTACAAGAAGTAATGATGGAGTAAAGACATAACGGGAGAATTGCATGAGCCAGGAATGCTATCTTGTGAGCAGTGAGCGGTGAGCGGCGAGCGGCGAGCACTGAATTCATGACAATTTTTACCATTGTTTTTGTTGTGAAATTAAAAAGAACACCTATTGCCGAGAGTGTAGGTGGATCGTGCTTAAAAAAAAAACAAAAAACCAAAAACATAAGAGAAATTATTGACCTGCAATCGCTTTAATTTATAGTTTATTGAATAGAGGCACCTATAGCCGTGGCACTATTATTAGAAATTTGGCAAAAAATCACAACTAAAAGTAATTTGATAAGAGAATCTGATAGATAAAAAATGATACTTATTGATGGATTATATACAATTGATATAATGTGTTTTTGAAATTAGAACTATACCTTTATCACACCATGAATAGTTTACGATATTTCGAATATTTTTAGATGGTCCATCACTATCATTCTCTCCACTTGGCACCCCGATCTTTCTTTCAGAAATTTCCATATTCCCACAATCCCATATCGATTGGTGAGGTTGGGGAGGTGTACTATATAATGGCTGAGTACAACCATTACCTCCAGTGACAAGCCAGGATGGCCTGGTCATCTCAAGTCACAATTGATACTGCCGTGGCAGCCTTCGGGTGCTAGTGCCGGGTATACAAGGACCTTGGGAGAGCAGCCTCATTCCGCTTGGTGTAGTTTAGATACAGGGTAGGTGCGGTTGTAGCACAACAAGTTTTTTGTTTTTGTTTTGTTTTGTTTTTTTTTTCATTCGTCTTTTATATCCATATAACATATTCACTTCATACATTTCGCTTCATGCACCTTGATATTTATTAGAATAGTACTACATATTTGACTCAATTAGAATAGTAATACGCATCCGAGAGAATTCTTCTACTGCAATTCGCAGAGTTATTCAAGCAATGTTTATCCATGGACTTATGATATTTGCAGTAAAACAATTTAGATAGTTGAATAGATGTACTTTATCTCCATATTTTTAATTCTATTGTATAAGAAAATATGGGGTACATAGATGTACTTCTCCCCCATTAATGAAATTTAAAATCGGGCTTATTTGGAATCCAAGTTTGCATTGAAATATATGTAACGTTATCTTTAACTAGAGTACAAACATTTATGTTATTGAAACGAGAAATCAAATAAGACTTGCAAGGGTCATATATATCCATAAATCCAAAGCCTCATATCAAGTCAATACGGCACACAAAATAGAAGAATCACTACTCTTCACTACTGAACTCATCGTCACTGCCCTGATGGATAAACGACATACTGCTATCAGAACCACTATCGGAATCAGTACTAGCCTCCTCAGCCTCGTCATCCACAAAATCCTTCGCTCCGGAGCCGGATCGAGCAGTCGGAGGACGTCGTGGAGGCGACGGCTGCGCTACGGATGCAATGGCAACAGCTTCGGCATATTCAGGCAAAATATGACCATGCTCCGGACTCACAACCTTCCCTGCCAAGCGAGCAAGCATTCCAGCGGGAGGTGTTGACAGAGAAGCCATCAACGACGTCGAGGACCGTCTGCAATAAATTTTCATTAGTAAAATATCAATGATAGAAAAAGATAACAAAAAAACCAAATAAAAGAAGATAACTTACTTACAAGTTCTCTTAGGCGCAGTCTTAATCTCTGGTTCATCATCACCAAGCTCCAAAGGGCGCTTGAGAGAAGTCTGCTCCACGGGCTCAACAATTGCAGAAGTAACCTCCACCGTTTGTGGAATCATGGGTCGAAGCACCTTGTCTACCAAGTCCTTGTCTGCCTCCAAGGCAAGAATATGACGCTTGAGGGCTTTGCAAGCCCTGATACTTGCACCTAGAAAAAGTGTAGAATACAAACAGAATGAAATTAGAATCATGGTTTGAAAATCAAACCACAAAATGCAAGTATAAAATTAAAATACCTGTAGAAGCAGTAAGGTCCATGACGATCTCATCCTCCTTGGTGCAAAGATCAATAAGTGCCTCCAACAGATTCTGCGACTTCTCTCTGGCTCCTCGCCATGGCATCCCGGTGGAGGCTCTCACCGTCAGTGACTCCTGGGTGATGAAGTTGGTCAGATGACCATCTGAAGAGAGCTCAATCCCATCCGCCAAAAGTTCCACTCTGTCATTGAAGACAAATGGAGTTGGAGGATCCGCCTTTCTAACGAAGCACTTGACCATGAAAGTCTTGTGTACGCGGCCGGGGCGAGCATCAGAGAAGAGGGGAAGTCCATTGATGGCGAACCACTTCGCCTCTTCGTCAAAACCCGACCATTGAGCCCAGGAAACCAATTCATTTGAAATGAACCTGGAATCTGGATAGAACACGATGATAGCTCCTCCATCACGAAGAAATGATTCTGCCAACTCGAAATTAAACCAAATCCACAATGATTCTTTCCGACCTTTGGAGGTCGGCACTGTAGGTAGTGTGTTCCATGGTGGAATCACAGTACCACCCTGAATCCCTGGAACTGGCAAGTCCTCTGGGACGTCAAATATGAACATATCCGCCAAACCATCCTCTGTCAACTCCCCCTTCATGTACCGCGTCTTGGATCCGCCATGGGCAATCAACCACTGTGTTATATCCCTCCAAACTCGTGGAACGTCATCCTCAGCAGTGACTGAATCATAGTCAGTAAAGATAGAGTAGGCACTCGTATTGATTACCCCAACAGCAACAATGGATTCTGTCTGCTCCACGACAGGAATCGAATAGATGGTCTGCGCTGATTTTGCAACGAATACTCTTGGGCGGCTGCTGGCAGATGGAGAAGCGCCAAATGTCGTCAATACATGTGCCGGCTGTGAGAACGATCCAAGTCCCACGGCAGACGACAATTTCTCGGGCCCCTCCTTGGCCACCAGAGCTGCCAATTCCTTGTTCCTCACTCGAGTCTCTTTCTTCTCCTTCCTTGCGGTCTCCTTCTCCAAACGGGCCGCTTCTCGCTCAGCGACTCTGGCTGCAATCCTGGACGCCTTCTGTTGTGCCCTCTCCTTGGCCTTTTCAGAGAGCTCAAGGTCAGGCTCAACCTGGAATGGAGCTGAAGCCTGCAAATCTGGACCCGCACCAAAATGTTGAGCCAAGGCATCACATGACTCCCGAAGCTCCACCTCATCACCTGGAGTTGGAACTGAATGCCAAAGTTCCAAATACCAAGGACACTGAGCTAAATGATGCCGAGTAAAACGGCGCAACTGAGACTCTGTGAAAATGCACTCAGCGCTAACTGTGGTATCACACCACTTTCTCAGCCGGATTGGCAACTCCCGAGGCTGCAAAGCTCCATTGGCAATGAGCTCTCGCCAAAAATAGCGGAGCACCACTCTCTTCACACTCTGAGGTGTCTCGGGCTGCTTGAGAAACTCATCAGACTTCACGAACGGCTTCGGCCCACTGAAATGGTTCTTGAAAGCCTTCTTCCAAAATGTCAGAGCTGGCCTCAACCCAGGAGCCAATATCAAGAACGGGGTTAGGGAGACCCTCCATCCTCATAGTGATGTTGTCATCCTTGACAACCTTGGCAAATAACTTCTCAGCCTCCTCCTCAAGCTGTAGAATGAAAACAAAATGTTAGTACCCAAGACTTTCAACTGATGGAAAAACAAACATGGCACGATAAAAGAAAATTGAACTTACCCCAGCCCAGAATGATGCCACGTCAAGCCAGGGTTTGAGACTGATCTCCGAACATGGTGCTCTTGGAAAATTGAATTCATCCCGCCCTTCTTTCGACAGATTCCACCAATACATCCATCTACCTTTGAACCTCGCGGAAACCTTGGAAGTGCAAAGCAATTGCAACTTCTCCGTTGTAATTTCGGGCTTGTTCTGATAAACATCATAATGATGAAGAACCTGTATCAAACGATAACAGAGAAGTGGTCAATAAAAAACAAAAAATCATTTAAAAGATATTGAATGAACGAGTACAAAGAATTGAATAAAGGACTACCTCTTTAAAAAACTCTTCACCATTACGAGGGTTAGCAATAGCTAGAAGTCGAGTGAGTAAGGTGCCACATTGAGTCTTCTTCTTTTGTACCGCTTCAGAGCATAGAGTGACTAACTCCGCAGAGCTCCCAACACGATCAGCCCCGACACCGGTCAGCCCCGACACCGGTCACAAGTGTGTCACGGTAAGATCGAATACAATCTTCTTGAGCTGCAATAAGCTCCCGCTACACGAAGAAAATTTTGTTGTGTATTAGTATACTTTCCCATATTCAATAACATTATATATACGTATTCTGGGGCATGAATAACAGCATAGAGTTCACAATGATGGACCGAATTTAACCCCAACGTACCTCATAAAGTAACTTCAAGAATGAATCAAAGGTCATATGGTACCACTTTTTGGTGCCCTTTCTAGCCCACTCCGCCACACTAGCATCATGATCCTCCTCACTAATCAGACCCTTGAGCTGATCGAAGTCCAAAAGTCCAAAATGCTGAACTCTTTTCACATCATGTGACAGTTGCTATGTCACATGGTCGGAGTCTTTCTGCCTGAGTTACAATCTTTATTAACTTCAAAGTCATGCGGAAATACCAATAGAAATACATATCTGATGAAAGAGGGAAACAAAAAAAGGAAATAAAGAAAATAACTCACTTGTTCTAGTCCGTCATGGCGTTTAATAATATATGGCGGTTCACCAATCAGGGCTCTAATAAAACTGCCCGAACCGGAACATGAAAGGAAGAATCGTGTCTATGCATGGTGGATATGACATCCATCCATGCAAGATGGCGGTGGTTGCCATCCCACACAAAAAAGTAACGATTAGAAAGGCTGTGCAACTCTGGCCTACTTGCAATCAAAGCCTCAAACTTCTGGTCCTCCGCCCTCCATAGTTCTGACCATCCCTCACGCTCCTCAGGCAAAACTTCCCGCTCGACCATGGAAAAGTCCTTCAATGCTACATAGAAACATGCAGACCCAGGGCGGTAGCCTTTGACAAACTCGCTCTTCAGCTTCTCTATGTCCGGCTTGAGTGGAATTCGCACCTCCGTCATTGGCAGCATTCGGCAAAGTGGGATGTGCAACTCTCCAATAGATGGATAATGAGACCTTTGGAGCACATCGTAGGAAGTCCCACGAATGGACTTCCTCAATGAAAGCTCAGTTGTGTCCAAACCGGGATCCACCCCCATCACCAGTATTAATTGCAGGAGTAAACTTGAATCAGCATTCGGCGATCTCGATGCCTCTGGCGTGTGCGATCCTGCAGCCCCTGGACCAGAAAACGTGTGCACACTAGGCATCCCCAACTCCTCTGTTGGAATGACCTTGTCTCCCTGAAGTGACTCCATCTGAGGACATCCAGAGTAATCAGTTAGGATATACAAACAATAACATGTAAGAAAAGCTTTTCCTAACTCAAGGAAAAATACCAAATGCAACATAATATGAAGAAAGCAACATGACTGAAATGCATGGAGCACGAATTGACTAAAAAAAAAAAAAAAAAAATTTCTCTCACATGGTAATGTTGAAAACTAATCCAGTACGTTTAGACAAGTTCACAATGCAGAATAAAAAAAAACATTATTAGTAAATGGAATTAAACCAAATCGAGAAACAAACTGAAATGGCCCTTCCACGACTACTATACTAAAACAAGATTCCTGAACTCATGACTACTGGAAAGCACAAGAACGAACGCACAGCAAGCTCACACGACGCATGTGTGAGCCCAATATTTTTAAATAAAAAACCAAAACAGAGAACTGCTCACAGTACCTCGGATCCGAGGGATGCCTAACAACCTTCAAGTTCGGTTCTGGTTTTAATCTATCATGGACCACTCTACTCGGAATTGTGAACTCTTCAACATGATCTAGATTGGAACTGAAATGGACTTACAACATCTAGCAACTAAACTCACCATAAAATTCTAGCACTCATGAATGAAGGAAAGTTAATGCGCGTACACAGAACAAGCACACAAACCTACTATGCATGTGTGAGCCGAAATTGGAAAAAAAAAATCAAAACAGAGTACTGCTCACTGTACCTCGGATCCGAGGGACGCTGAACAACCTCCAAGTTCGGTTCAGATTCTAATCTATCATGCACCTTTCTACTCTAAATTATGAACTCATGAACCTCATCTAGATTGGAACTGAAATGGACTTAAAAGCACCTAGCAATTAAACTCACTCTAGATTGTAGCACTCATGACTGTAGGAAAGTTAATGCGTGTACACACAACATGCTCACAGACATACTATGCATGTGTGAGCCGAAATTGGAAAAAGAAAAAATCAAAACTAAGTACCGGTCACTGTACCTCGGATCCGAGGGACGCTGAACAACCTCCAAGTTCGGTTTAGATTCTAATCTATCATGCACCTTTCTACTCTAAATTATGAACTCTTAATCCTCATCTAGATTGGAATTGAAATGGACTTAAAAGCACCTAGCAATTAAACTCACTCTAGATTGGAGCAGTCATGACTGTAGGAAAGTTAATGAGCGTACACACAACATGCTCACAGACATACTATGCATGTGTGAGCCGAAATTGGAAAAAGAAAAAATCAAAACTAAGTACCGGTCACTGTACCTCGGATCCGAGGGACGCTGAACAACCTCCAAGTTCGGTTTAGATTCTAATCTATCATGCACCTTTCTACTCTAAATTATGAACTCTTAATCCTCATGTACATTGGAACTGAAATGGACTTAAAAGCACCTAGCAATTAAACTCACTCTAGATTGTAGCACTCATGACTGTAGGAAAGTTAATGAGCGTACACACAACATGCTCACAGACATACTATGCATGTGTGAGCCGAAATTGGAAAAAGAAAAAATCAAAACTAAGTACCGGTCACTGTTCCTCGGATCCGAGGGACGCTGAACAACCTCCAAGTTCGGTTTAGATTCTAATCTATCATGCACCTTTCTACTCTAAATTATGAACTCTTAATCATCATCTAGATTGGAATTGAAATGGACTTAAAAGCACCTAGCAATTAAACTCACTCTAGATTGGAGCAGTCATGACTGTAGGAAAGTTAATGAGCGTACACACAACATGCTCACAGACATACTATGCATGTGTGAGCCGAAATTGGAAAAAAAAGAAATCAAAACTAAGTACCGGTCACTGTACCTCGGATCCGAGGGACGCTGAACAACCTCCAAGTTCGGTTCAGATTCTAATCTATCATGCACCTTTCTACTCTAAATTATGAACTCTTAATCCTCATGTACATTGGAACTGAAATGGACTTAAAAGCACCTAGCAATTAAACTCACTCTAGATTGTAGCACTCATGACTGTAGGAAAGTTAATGAGCGTACACACAACATGCTCACAGACATACTATGCATGTGTGAGCCGAAATTGGAAAAAGAAAAAATCAAAACTAAGTACCGGTCACTGTACCTCGGATCCGAGGGACGCTGAACAACCTCCAAGTTCGGTTTAGATTCTAATCTATCATGCACCTTTCTACTCTAAATTATGAACTCTTAATCCTCATCTAGATTGGAATTGAAATGGACTTAAAAGCACCTAGCAATTAAACTCACTCTAGATTGGAGCAGTCATGACTGTAGGAAAGTTAATGCGCGTACACACAACATGCTGACAGACATACTATGCATGTGTGAGCCGAAATTGGAAAAAAAAGAAATCAAAACTAAGTACCGGTCACTGTACCTCGGATCCGAGGGACGCTAAACAACCTCCAAGTTCGGTTCAGATTCTAATCTATCATGCACCTTTCTACTCTAAATTATGAACTCTTAATCCTCATCTAGATTGGAACTGAAATGGACTTAAAAGCATCTAGCAACTAAACTCACTCTAGATTATAGCAGTCATGACTGTAGGAAAGTTAATGCGCGTACACACAACATGCTGACAGACATACTATGCATGTGTGAGCCGAAATTGGAAAAAAAAGAAATCAAAACTAAGTACCGGTCACTGTACCTTGGATCCGAGGGACGCTGAAAAGCCTCCAAGTTCGGTTCAGATTCTAATCTATCATGCACCTTTCTACTCTCAATTACGAACTCTTCAACTTAATCTAGATTGGAAATGAAATGGACCTACAACATCTAGCAACTAAACTCACTTTAGATTCTAGCACTCATGATTGTAGGAAAGTTAATGCGCGCATACACAACAAGTTCACAGACCTTCTATGCATGTGTGAGCCGAAATTGGAAAAAAAAAAAACCAAAACAGAGTTCTGCTCATAGTACCTCGGATCCGAGGGACGCTTAACGACCTCCAAGTTCGATTTGTTTTTTATATCTGTCTTACTTATCTTAACTGTGATGAATGAAATTGTAAACCGAATAATGATATAATTTGAATCGGACCTTGATCACGTCCCTGAATTACTAAGCTTAGATTCTTAATACCAGAGACTATTGAAATGCATAAACACGAAACACATCAAGTAAATTAAATGTGTGAGAAGGTGATAGTAAGACCCAACAAAATAAACCACAATATAGTGCACACAGTCTCTCTAGGTCGAGGGACAAGAGGCTCGATTCGACTCTGGAACCTAGTTAACTCATAAGAAGAGGAAACATCGTCATCCTTTCCAAGAAGATGCATATCAGGTTTTATTTCTGAGTAGAGTATGAACTCACCACTAAAGTGAGCCGGTTCTTCCCGGATTCGGCAGCGTCTGCTCCAAATCTTATGAACGCACTTTCGGCTCGTGCATCAGAAGCACCAACCTGATTATGTCTCAACGCATTTAGGGTTTATGAAATTCAATGAACAATGCTCACAGTAACAGGGTTTACAGGATTGGAAAACGAAAAATATGTATTGGGTAATGTGCGGCGGACTTGTTTTCATACTTCAAATTCAAGTACCGAACTTCAAAATGAGCCACAGGACTTAGAATTTCCGATTTTGAAGTGAAACAAGTGAGTTGAAATAGATTTCAACTTACCTCTCTAGTTTGTGGCTGCAGCTCCGCCTCGCCGTGCGTCTGTCCACTTCCTTCACCGTTCTCACAACCTTCTGCCTACAAGAGAAAGGGATTCCTTATTATGCATAACAGGGTTCAGCAAGTCCACCATTCATTCAAACTGAAGTTTACGGACAAATCAAAAATGCGATGCTTTGGCAGAAACCCTAGCTGAAATTGTTTATCACACCAGAAGTATACTTCAGCCGCCACTTGTTAGTTCACGAACTACATGGTAAGTAAAATGGAGGTTCAATGAAGCCCTACAGGAGCAACAGCTCTTGCTCGAGTTGAACTCAAAATGAACCAGACAACTTAAAACTCGAGAATATTGAATCGGTCAATGTCCTCACATACTAAAAGACAGATTCTAGAAACTTAATAGTCTAGTAAGCATGACGCACATTATAGTTGGAGACGCATTGTGATATTAAGGATACCAAACATACGATGCATTATGTAAATCATTCTGATGATATTGTACCTGTGTCATTTGGGCCCTCTCGGCACCCAATAGTATTGGCCCAGTTTCCCCTACGCTTCCTCGATCGTTCCGTGGTCGACCATTGGTTGCCTTGGACGAGGACCTATTCCTATTCCTTGTGGATCGTGTTGAATTAACTCGGCTCCTTGGGTCCATACTTGAGTCCATGCTTTGACAGTCATTGTCGTCAACAACACCGTTTGCACCCTTACCCCCATGCATCGAGCTTACTGACGCATTAGGTCCAGTGAAATCACTCGTCATAATATCTTGTATAGACTCTTGTTCCTCCCTTTCACTACGCAGCTGCATCACATAGCTGGACGACTACACAGTACGATTTAAAGTATGACCAATACATGATTGCACTATTGAAAATTTACTTATCATATGAAAATAAAGCACTTACTTTAATAATATTGTGTGGCGCCTCTTCTGCTTGAAGTATACTTGACAAATTCCTGAATCGCACGGGCCCCTCAGATGACAGGTCCTCACGCCTCTCCTCTGAAACCTTGGCCTTGTGCTGTTGTCGCCGCGTTCCAGACCGACTGGGCTTTGGATATGAGTCGTCTGTTGCTCTTCTCTTCCGGCCACCCTTGCTTGTCATCCTCTGCAAGTCGTCGTGGTTGCGTCACATTGAACATTTTCACCAGGGTAGTGCTGCTATGATATGGCTAGTTATTGTAGAACCGTAATTACCCCACTTAGGTCTATGATACTATTTTATTGTGTTGGCAACGGGATGGTCCAAACTCCGCATCAAGTTAATCAATTGTTGTCAGCCTTAATTTGAATTTCAAAAACAAAGTTAGTCGTGACTATAGCATTTCAATTACTTGCTTCTGCAGTCAGAAGCATTCCACTTTTCTGGATTTATCATTTTCCGTAAGTGAATAACGACAACACTAGGGAATAATTAACTTCAAGCAGACTTAGTGGCTTAGTAGATACAACTAGTGCATATCTATTTGTAAATTGCTGACTCAGATGATGACCTCTAGATTTGAATCTGAACTTTGTCGTTTTCGTGTGAACATACAACATACACTCGTTTATCACTAAATTGAATGATAAACTCCCCCTTAGTAGGATCAACCTATTAATTTCTTTCCTTAATTTGAAATCTTTTCCATAATGATTGCGGCGCCGTCAGGGAGCGTGCATGGGCATCTGACATAAAGCGTTAAATATTTTCGCCGATTATGAGCACGATGCGTTTCCATAATTGGACGTCTCGACTGAGATGTTTAGGCAAGTTGTTGATTTCTTCAATATCCAACCGTCATCATAGACAGCACGCATTCCATATCCTATGCTGTGGAGAGCTCTTGACTATGGCGTCACTGGCATCTCAGTATGGTGGTGTTTCGCTTGTCGTATCCGTTGGCGAGAATGGCACTGTTAATGTCCCGGAGGCAGTCCTCAGTAATCGCTTCGGGTATAGACTTGGAACCGTCCATGTTGAGCAAGAGGTGTTTGATAGCTCGGGAGTATTAGAACATTCTATATACCAAGTGAAAGATCGAGACGATTTAGGCTTTCTGTGGAACCTGTGTCGTGGTTCTTTTAAAGTATATGGTGTTAGGGATACTCAAACGTCCGCTAATGCGTCGTGTGCCGTGATGATCCCTCCTACTGATTCTGGTGATACGATACTCGTGCCCGGTTTGGGCACACGGTCTAACCCAAGCGTGCAGCTTCTAAGTGACACGGACGAGGACCTCTCTGATGTGAATTTAGGGGAATCATCGTACACCTTTAAGTCACAAGACTCTATCTGTCCCGATACGTCTATCCATACCCCAAGTAGGTCGCACATGTCTCCGTCTCTTTCCTTAGGAAAACCACCTGTCCATCCAAAATCTAAAAGTATCCGCAGTATCATTCCTTATGTTCGTAGGACCTGTACTAGAAAGGGATCCCGTTCTGAGTTGACACAAGTGGATTTCGACAGCATTCAGGTTTCACGTGTGAAGTATATGCCTCCGTCTTACAACGGGGACGTGTTGTTTGAGTTGCCCCCACTTCCAGAAGGCATACCAACTCAGTTTGGAGGAGGACTGGATGGTATGAGCAAGCAACACGATGGTCACACATGGTGCAAGACAATGACTACGAATATCATGAATGATTTTGGCCTCACATATCGGAAGTCATCTTGTACTGGCCATCTTCAATGTCCTAACCTTCATTGTGACTATAAGTGCAGGAATAAGGTCGCACTAATCAAACGGAGTGGAGTGGACTCGCCATTTCCCCCTGGCCTATGAATGGCGCTACGCACCCTAAATCAACCTTAGCTTGTAAGGTTTGTCAAACCCCGCCTATTTGTCTAGCTCTCTGTGATGCTCGTATTTATTATGTGACGTGTACCGATGCGGAGCGCACCCGACTTGCCATTCATCTTGGTATTCACCAGCATCCCATCTCGAATGGAGTTGACCAAACCGCAATGGAGTGATGCATGAGTGCGTTGCGAAGGAAGTCGAGCGCACACCCAACGCCACTAATTCTGCTATCATTATGGCAGCCAGTAAGAATTACCTATCCGATTATTTGATCCGTCCCGGATCGGGATCATCAAACCTTGAAGGAGCATCCATGGATGTTGTCTTGGATCAGTTCCAGACTCTATCATCCCCAAACATTCGAAATTTGGTATCGACATGCAAGCGCTTCTACAGTGGTGGGAAGGGTGTCATGGACAACATCATGGAGCTAAAGGAGTCATCCAAGTTTGTCTTCATCCACGAGAACAAGTTCCCGGGCCAATCTAAAGGTAAGGTATTTGTATTTAAAATGTCTGTTGATCGTCCGGGTAGCAGTGTTGATCTTGTTCGGCGGATGCAACCGGGTGGAGACCTTCAAGATTGTTGGTTGATGTTTGATCACGTTAAGCGGGTTAAAGACTGGACTACCATGGCATGCCATGTATACGACAGTAAGTATTGTAAAGTTATGACGATAGCTATGTGTGATATGCAATCGGAGGATGCTCAAGCACAACAGTTGTTGTGGGAGAACCTGAATGATACGATGAGCCATCATGGAGTGGAGAATACGAACTTTAAAGGGTTCATGGCTGATAGTGCCGGAGCGAATTGGCACGCTGTCCGGCGAGTGTATGGCAATGGCGACAAGGACGTCCCGATCGAAAACAAAGAACGGACTTGTTTATTCCATTGGACCAAGTGCCTTCAACGAGCCACCACGAAGAGCATTCTACCAGCATTCCAAGATCAACACATTGCACTTTGCAAGATTTGGAAGAATGCGAGATCACAAGAAGAGGCTGAAGCACAGTACAACGTCATTCGTGGATGGTGGATTTCATCTGGGGCTACTACCGAAAGCGGGCGTCGGGCGCTAGAAGATTGGATGGCTTTTTGGCATTTCCAATATAGACAATGGGGTGGAGCAATGCAACTAGTAAGTTCTCGGATTTTTTGTTTATAAATATTCAGATTGTTCAAAAGTTATATGTAAACGATGTACTGACCATTGCTGTATGATATCAGAACCTCACACTGGACGAGCGAGCTGACATGCCATCATGTAATCTTGCGGAGACAGTCCACAACCGTTGGCTTCAACAGTCCGGAAATACCATGACATGTTTATATGCGGCTACCGTGGATGACCTAATTCGGGCTTTCATGCAAATCACTTTGTACCGGGCATGGATCAATGGAGGGACCTCCGGAAAAGGTCCTGACAAAGGTACACTTTGATTAAGATCTGCCCAACGTTCTGGTGATCCAAAACTCATTGCAGAAGCTGTGCGGAGTTTTCCGGGGGCAGATGATCTCTTGACAAAGACGGGCGGGCTCGTAGGAGCGGAGATTTTTGGGTCTACCAAACGGAAACTTGACATGCCACCGGGGTCCAGCAACGACTCCCACCACTCCGATACGGTGAACTATTCGATTCCACGAGATGGCAGAAGGGTGACTCGAGCGCGGATCGAAGAGGCCCTTAATAAACAAGGTTCCGGGGTCCGTCACTCAACGACAGTATTGGAATCGGAGGTTGATCCATCAAAGTGGCACATTGGTCGACTTCCGAAGACCTCCCACCGAAAGTGCCAGGCATTGCAGGCTCACACTGGTCAGAGATGTGACGCTAGAGTTGGACGTGGGAGTCAGGGAACACTTGCCCCAACATATATTGGCAAGAAGAAGGAATTCAGGTCGCCCCGAAACACTACTGTCGAGTTCTGGTTTTGTGCTGATGATATTAACCGATGCGTGATGGGTTCAAAGAAACCGTTTGTAGTGGATTGGCCATCAGTCCCAATGACATGGCCAGTGAAGCTTGGCACGAACCTTACGATGCAAGAAGTTTTATCGTTAGAAGAAGCAGGTTTTCAGTTAGAGCAACGTGGTGCTTTGTCGCCTCGGAGACAATTCCAAGTAACTTTGAACATGCCTCTTCCGCGATCAAACTTCCCACTTCCAGATAATCCGGACTCATACCATACTTTCCGCAACGGCTACCAGATTTGTCGAAGTTCAGATGTGCCTTCCGTTGAGCACCGAAACAAGTGGTCAAGCGCAGCTCTGATGAAGAATTGCTACGTTACAAATGTCACCGCAATGCCGTATCCGGGATTTGGATGCGTTATCACTCTTCTAACGGAGAAAGAGAAGTCTTATTGCATAACCTTCACAGACTACCATGCGTGTACATGTCCAGATTTCCTGAAGATGTCAGTGGAGGCGTTGGGGAAGAAAGGGCAATGGAAGTACTGCAAGCATGTGTACTACATCCTACGCTATTTATGTAAGATGGACTACAAGGAGGACTTATTCATGCATGCCCCAAGCTACAGCTTTAACGAGGTCATGCGCATTCTAGAGCTTGCTAATATTGCCGAGCAAGCATGAATCTTGCAATGAAGTATCTTTTGAATAGTATTTGTATTTTGCAGTAGCTCGTATTTGAACATCTGCATTGATTTTGCTTGTCACGTGTATGGCTAGTACTCAATGCATGAGTGAATTTATCACTCATACTTCTCTTCAATATACTAATTTATATTTCACACTATCATTTTTTCTTATACATTATTTATACCAACTTTAGAGATGCTATGTTAGCAACATGCAGAAGTTATGTCATGCATTGGCATCATATAACATCTCTAATTTTGAACCATGCAAACTCAATGTGGAGAGATGGGGTATCTTAATCCATTGGAAAATAGTTTATAATCAAATATTAGAACATTAGAATATTATTTGTCCCAAACGTTGTTATTATAGCTATCACGATGAAAATATATGACTCCACATCCATTACTATTGGACTCCACAATCATTGTAAGTTTTATTAGATTTTTTATTTTATTGTGGACTTTGTAATTTTATCCATTTAATAAATGGACCCTAAACCGCGAGTTGAAAGTTGTGGACATAAGCGACAAAAGGGAGTCGCTAAAAAACGTCTATGGTTAGTGATTCCACGGCTATAGGGTACCTTCTAAGTTTAGAAAATTCTTCCAATTTTTTTCGCAAAGTTTGTGAGAGTTATCGTTAGTTTCCGTGAAAAAAAAAATTCTGGAAAAAAACGACTTTTTTTTCTTGTTTTTAGACTATTTTCTGCTCACCGCTCACCGCTCACAAGATAGCGTCGCTGTTGCATGAGCTAGGTATGGAAACCCTAATTTCAATTATGCAACACAACATAGTACAATTTGTAATATAGAATAAATAAATGAATTTGCAATTGTGTGACTATCAATTTGATCACGGATACATCAACTGGATACTAAAGATACTATCAAATTGATTGGACTAAGAGTGCTCCTCGATTGATAATTAATTTCTTAAAGAACATGCCTTGGTTTAATTCAATAATAAATACATTTACTACCTTCATGTGACCTTAAGCTACTTACATACTAAACAAAAATATCCATTTCCAATAAGAAGATTTTAGAGTTGAATTGCATGGGGTATTTTGATTGATTTAATTAACAATAGAGTTTTCTATACTACATTGCCCGCTCTCCCCATTTGAACTTCAAAACCCTGTAACCTTTTCATTAGATGTTGGATTTTGGAAAAAAATTGGACTCACACAAAGCTTTTGGTAATGTCCATCTACTGGAAAAAAATCTAAAGAAAAATGATATAAATTGACACCATAGGAACCTACCCAAACCTTCTAGAGTTCCTCAAAGGGACTCTTGGAAATTTAGGGGTTAAGGTATATGTGTACACAAGTCACATGTGTTAATTCATCAAGTAAATTGCCCTTGTCTTTGATAGGGCAAGGTAGTCAAGTAAACGTATGAAAATGCAAAAATCATACGTACCGTTTATAGCCGTTTACGAGTTACACCCAGCATACTTGATATTCGATTATACTATACATATATATATATATATATATATATATATATATATATATATATATATATATATATATATATATATATATATATATATTACCCATTGTATACTTTACATACACGTCATATACCTAAACATCCTCGGTTTTGGCTTCACAGGGTATCACATCTTTTCTTTTATAAAAAGAAATATCTTTTATCAAATCTAGTACCATGAGATTTAATCAATTACAAATTTGAAACTACTTGTCTCACTTAAATTAATAAATTTGTAATCTTATTCTATGTTCATGTCATTAAATGACTCCTTTTGGATGATTTTTTCTGAACTGTTTATGATCATTTGATTATAACATCTATCATTATCTATATCTTTACGTAGATGACAATATTCATATAACCACCTTGCATGGCGTTCAAGTAATAAGCACCTCTTCATGTCATTCATACTAAAATTGTCACAAATATGGCTAGTATTACAGAAATCAACTCAATGAACCCACTAGATTCAATTTTTTTCTATGATATATCATCAAAAGTATCGTTATTCCTTCTTCTTGAGATGGTGTGTAAAATCCAATTTTCACACATATCATTATTAAACAACTCAAATTCTCTTAAAGGAATTTGAATATTAATGAGTAATTGATGCATTTTGAAACAACAATCTTACAATCTCGAAGAATAATAAACTGGTTGAAAATGAAGAGGATCAACAACAAAAACTCTTATCAAAGGCTAGATTATGCACAACGTGAAGAGGTCTAAAACAATCTCCCACTTATTCACAATGATATTTTAATCATATTATGCTTCTTTGTATCATTATGTTGAATAATTATATTAAATGTATTATATATTATATAAAATAGTCATAATATGTTATGAAATTTTAGATGAAAACACATATGCTAAGAAGATATAATATTTAAATAATAATACATTGTGCAGGAGCCATTTGTGTCAAAGTGGTGCATTGTTGGACCAAACACATTGAACAATTTAAAAAACAAAGTCAAATTTCTGTGTGCATTATTTTCAACCTTGTTTGTTCTATGGTGGATACATTTTATTTGGAATAGTTTACATTTCTATGATATTGGTGAACATGGGCTCTATGTAAAGCATGTAAATGCATTATCAAATAACACGTTCTTAGCACAAGAAAGGCGCATGCAAACAAGTAGTTTCAAAAAAGCATTGTGGGATTTGTTGGGATCTCCCAAATCTCCTTCTCTTTACACAAATCTCAATATTGATGGTGAAGTGTACAATCTTGAAATTGATACCGGAAGCTTTCTTACATGGTTCCGTTGTAATTACAAATCATACCAGGTCACATTTAAAACGTAGCTAACGACATAACTATAATCATGCAATTTTAAAACATAAGAGACAATCTTTAAAAAAAAAGTCTCATCCCAGAAATATTACAACCTGATTTAGTTTTTATAAATCAATAAATTTACTAATTTTCATCCTTGATTTAGGAAAAGATTGTTTCAAACAAAGACCCGTTGTGCAAAAAAGTAGTTGGAAATCATTTTCACCCCATGTTTTTACAAAATGAAGGTTTGTGTACATATCGCATTGTGTATCAAGACAATAGTTATTCCGATGGTGTTATTGTTAAAACAAGCATACAAGTACAAATTATGGACATTAACACAGGAGTGAGCACCATGCACATGGATGACACCTTTTTAGGGTAAATACTTACATTACAATTCTTTGGATTCTTTCAATTGGATTTTAAATTATATTTTATTTGGATTATTTATGTAATACTATTATTCATGATGTATAATACTGGGTGACTTAAAATTTTAGAAATACACATATATATATATATATATATATATATGTATATGTATTTTAATTAAATTTGTATGAGTATAAAATTATTACATAATTATTAGTTTATGCTTGATCTTACTTTATTTAACAATTATAGGTGTAGTTACAAAGATTTTAATCCAAAAGGTGATTATAAAGACGCAATTGATGGATTATGGGGATTAGGTAGATCTACACATGGTATTCAAAACTTCCTATCAAAGCATGAAATTCCGTTGTACTTTGGAATATGTTTCGAAGTCTTTTTTAATAAAAAAGATGAGACCCGAGTGGGATACATATTTTTTGGAAATCTTGATTTAAGTTTAAATAGTCAATTTAATTGGATTCAAATTTCAGATTACTACATATTTGGAGAAGAGTATGTAGTTCATTGACCAACACATAGAGTTTGTATTACAAGATTAAATTAGGTTTGTAATTGATTTTAATAACAAAGAGGAATAGTCATTGAAATGATTGAAATTTTAGATTGATTTTAATGAAAATGTTTAGTATTTTATATATCAAAATATTATGCAACACATATTATATATTTTTAGTTTAATTTAATTTAAATTTAAATTTTATGTGCGTAATCATACGAGAAATCAATATATCGTTACAGAAAAATATAATTATCCTGACCTCTCATTATTACCAATCTATTTTATATTTAATCATTAATTTTTTTAATAATTATGGATTCACTTTTGTAGAGCTTATGAACTCAGAGTCTCTAAGCTATGGATTGGCGATGAAATTAGCATCCCAATAAATGCCAATGTAATGTTTGATACTGGAACTCCTATGACATTTGTTGAAGCTAGCCTTTTTGAAACTATTATCTACTATGTAAGTTAGTTTCATTTTTTATCAAATCATATCTAACAATTCACTACACTATATAGTTTACTTGATTAATTGTTTTAAATTGATATGATATATAATCTTGATTTAAAAAGAGATTTTGATCAATACATTATTGTTGTTGAAGATCTAGATTGGTGAAAGGGCTTTGAATTCAGGTTATACCATATACAAAGAAACCATTGAGCATTTTCATTGTTGGAATTTTCCAGAACGTACAGATGATAGGTGCTTTGATTAATATTTGTTGATAAATAAAATTAGAAGTTGATTTCAATAATTAATTATATATACTAATAGATACTTATGTTTTAAAATTTTATTTATTTTCCTCTTTATTCTACAAAACAGTTCAACAATGAAAGAAATGCTTGCATTTGATTTTCCCAATTTAACACTTCAATTTCTCAATGGAGTAATCTTCACAATATCACCAACAAAATACTTGGCTTCTTATAATTTTGTAAGAACCATATACTTAAATTTATGAATTGCATAGATTTGATACTTTTCAACGCCATGTATTTTGGTATGGTTTTTCTTTGCTTTTGAATAATATCAAAAAATGGTTCTCAACTTTTATAAGTTTTATTGTACTATTACACATGTGTCTATATAGATAGAAAATGGATTTTGTGCAAATATGCGGAAATTTGATGATGACGTGAAGTTTCCGGATAATACTATGCTACTTGGAGGTAAGCAATTTGAATTCAATCGATGATAAATAATTTATAGGTGTCTTTCCATTATATCAATAAAGTATATGTATCCATATGTTTAACATTTTATATTTAATGGAACATTTAAAAGAAACATATATAAAATATTATGATCAATAATTGATATATGGTTTTTATGTACAGCACGAATGATGGTTGAATATTTTATTATATTTGACAATGTACAAGATAGGATGGGTTTCATGCCATTACCAAATTGTGAGCATAGTAAAAAAAGAAAATATAAACCAAACAATGTATTATCACAAACATCACCAAAACATCATAAGAATTCTCCTTTCAATGAAGAAGTGGAATGAGTGATAACATTAAAAGAATAAAAGAAGTTATGGTTTACAAGAAATAAATGCGTTTATCATTGCATCAATATGTATTTTTAACAAAATTTGTTTTCAATGAGTGTGATTATGAAGTATCATTTTTTAATTCACATAATTGATTCTAAGATTTTTATATTTGTTATGCATTTAATTCAAGTTTGAAATAAACCAATAGTATTTTTAATTTAAAATAATTTTAAACATGTATAATACAATTGCCACTCCTAATAAAAAAACTCCATTGAATACAATGCAAATATCACGATTAAACACAATTGTATACACTTGTATAACTTGATTTGTTTATTTTTGTATTATTGGAGGTTACTAATTATTTATGAATTTCTACATTCTACTTTTGAAACTAGATCAAGATGTTGAGTAACATATTGAATTTTAAAAATCACTTAACAATTGGTGCAGCCTCTAAACCTATTTTTAATTGAAGCATCTACTCATAATTCTTACACTACTTCTTCCAAATAAAAAACATATATATACATTATTGTAATATGATAAATATTTAATATAAGTAAATTCAAAGGTGCTTCAACTCATTAAAAAAATATTTTATTAAATTCTTTTGAGGTAAATATATCTCATAATATTGAAATATAATAAATTAGTGCGTATGTTTTTTGTATCCATTCAACATATATTAATATACATATGTAGTATACTGTAAATTTCAAATGAATCATGCAAGAAATAATGTTAACAACAAAAATAGGATCAAAGATTTTAATTAAGTCATGCTTCAACGTTCCTTTTAAACGAAGATACACCATCAAATATTGAAAACACAAACATTGAAATCATTCTATTTTTAATATGTTTATTTTTTAAATGATAATTTCTAACATATTTAATACTAAAATTTTTCTAACATGTAAAAATGATGCTTTCTATAATGTTTAAATGTCTGTATGGTCTTTCTAACATATATTTTTTAAAATAATATTTGCATGGTTTCTAACATATATCTACATCTAACATATATTTTTATATAGCATTTTAAATATATGTTGGATGTTATAATATTTGGAACAATCTAATTTTAAATCATTAGTATTGTCGCTATAAAAAAGTAGATAGTATTTATAGAAAATTTGAGATTTTATTTTAATTGCATTAAAATCATTATTTAACCATCTATCTATTTTTTTTAAAAAATAAACTAAAAAACTTATAGAAGATGAATTATGTGGAAAAGGCTAAATTTTATATTTTAAACATGCTAAAGGTTCATGCTCTATGTGATATTTCACTCCATTGAACCAGTAATGTTCAAAAATTGAAGCATAAAATAATTTAACATACTAAAGATATTGTAAAATTTGATACAAAAAACTGAAAAAGAGTATAGAATGTTTTATCAAAAGAAGATGAAATAAAAGAACAAGAACATTGTATGAGTTTGATTGAAATTTGGATCAAATTTCATCTTAACAGGCACTAAATAAGTTTTTCTTTTAATTTCTCTAAACGTTTTAAATAAAGGATAATGAAAAAGCATTTACAAAAGAAAAATTTGGTTGTTTTTATATTAAAGAAATGGACCTACTATAATTTTCATTCAAAATGTTCAATATATGTTTTGATCAATTTGGCATGTTATGTTTTAGAATATTTATTAAAAAAGTGACCATTAAGGCTTTTTACCTTGGCACAACTTAAATCTTGAAATCTTTTACAGTATGCAAGGATGAAAAGAAGAAATCAGACTTTATCATATTCAATGATGGCGTTTTTATAAAGAAAAACACATCTTAAATGATAATTATAATAAATGTTAGCTTCAAGTATTCTTTGCACTAGTGCATCTTCCAATTAATTGTATTTTGCAATTACTAACATGTTAAAAATAAACTCAACATACTTTAATGTGTTATAGAAATATTTTGAAGTTATGACATTTAAATCATACCATCTTCCACTAAACCAATTGTATTTCATGTGATAAAATCCAATCTAAATCATTAATTTCTACATTCCTACATAATTTTTTTCTGGATTTTATAAAGTATAAAAATGATATTTCATCATATTAGAAAACTCATCTTCACACCTATTGGTTATTCATTTTAATAAACCATGAGTTAGTATGAAGATTTTATATTGATATTTATTAAACAGTTTATTACATAATTTACATAGCTGTTGAAAAACATTTTGCATTATAATTCAAAAAAATTGCAAGTGACTTTACACATGTAATTGTAAGTGACATTCAAATTTATAGTATAATTCCTTTGATGAAACGTCAAAAACAAAAATTGGATTTTTTTTAAGTAACTAATTAAACTACCATTTTTAAAATTGAAGAATACTATTTTATGATTAAATATGAGCCTAAATTTCCAATGTGCTTTTGGAAATCTGTATAGTGATTAATTATTATTAAAATCAAAATTCCATATACAAGACCTAACAGAAAAGTACATTAAAACTCTAACATCAAATAAACTTCATGACTGTTATTAGGCACTTGTAAGTAATAGGTTACACGATATTGTGCTATTTTTTTACTGGAACTCAAAAAAATCAAGCAAACCTCAAAAAGGAAATTCTATTCTTTATAGACTATATTTGTAGAGATAAATAATTTTGAATATGTGATAAAATAATCTTAGAAAAAATATAGAAAACTTCAATATCATCTTTAAAAGTAAATTAAAGTATTGTGTAAAAATTTGTAATATGAAGAAATTATACATTCTTATTGGATGCTTCAAGATAATTATATTGCATAGAAAATTTAGTTTATTTTCTAAATTTTGAATGTTTATAGATTTTAAGTTTTGGAAATAAGCGATGCAAAAATCATTTTATCTATTACTTGAATTTTGACAAAAGAATGCATTACCAACATATTTTTAGCTTAAATATAGATATAAAAGTTACAAATCCCAATATATTATGATAATTTTAGATTTGATTGTAACTACATCAACAATCCTTAATGTTTTAATAGAAAAACAGAAATGAAGGATGAAAGAATTGAAAGCAAAGAATAAATTATCCACTACGTAAGCATTGTCATACCATTGTTTTTAAAATATGACTTTTTATCCTTAACTCGGGAATGAAGTGCATCACATCTTTAAGATAATTATATAGGAATTGATTTTTAAGTATATTTTACATGAAGCATAAAATTAACTTAAAAGTGCTACAATGCAATATTGAAACAAATTTCAAATGTTGGCAATAAAATGATACTAGAAAAACATCACATATATCTTGTTGGTTAAAATCTTTAAAGGAGCAATTTTCGGTTCAACACTTCAATAACAAAAATGGAAACAAAATATTTATGTATCAACGGTAAAACGACATGTCAATTGTATTTCAGTTTTCAATTTGAACACAAGTATTTATATCCTCCCTTCATTGTAATATCTAAAAGTGAATAAAAATAAAAATAAAAATAAGTTTTTTAAAAAACATTTTCATCTTATGTCTAAATATCAGTATTCCATAGGTAATTCAAATATCAAGTTTTTGGGTACTCATTATAAGTTTTATCAATTGAAATCTTTTGAGAAAAAAGTATCACTTAATGTAAATGTTAATTAAATTTTTATCATGTAAAATCATTTTTGCAAAGTTATTTACATAAACATATGCACAAACGTCTACAAATACATAATGCTTTTAAATAGTGTTTCACAAGAAAAGTTTAATTATTTGTTATGTTTTAAAATTTATTTTACAAAACTATTGCCTTGTTTTGAAGTTTCAATTTGATTTTTTAGCTCCGTGTATTTTGAAAATTTCCAAGTATTAAGCAAATACAAACACTAAAAAATATGATCTCTTTTCTTAACATTGCAAATATTATCCTTTCATGCTAATCAAATGTATGGACCATATAAATGTATGGATTTATCAAATGTAACAACGTAACATGACTTGTAAAGAATTTACTATTTACTTTCTCATGCTTTTAGAAATTTCATTTGAAATACACTCAGCTATTATCTAATTCTAAAGTAAGATTTTTTATCTTGCATATTCTTACTTTTTGTGATCCACTTTTATTATTTGGTTCCTCGATTCAAATCTTAATATTTTTTTACCTAGTAATTTATGATCAAACAAAAATTTATAAAGAATTTATATAATCATTTTAATATAAAAATTGATGATTTATAAAATAATGTTAATATATTAATATTATGAAATAGATAAATAAATCCTCTTACAAATGTGAATTTACTATTATTATATCATCTTTAAAAATAATCATTTTTGAATATTTGATCAAATTCAAGTACAAAAGCATAAATATTCCAAGATAAGTTTTATGTATAGTGCATGTTTGAAAGGATAAAAGTAAATTATTGAATATATTGGTGTACAAAATCTTACACATGTTTGGGTCCAATTGTTGATTCAAAAGTATAATACGTTAGAAGATACACTCTCTTCCTTGTATATGGAAGGGAAATACTCTTCTTTGCAATTTCCAAATATGTGAGTTTTTGAAAAATGTATTGTATAGAGTATGGTCTACACAAAAATTGGTTTTACATGGCACTTCTTGTAGAATTTACAAAGACATCACAACCTTCTCCATATTGAATCAAGCTATGTTGAATCGATAATTTTTGCATGTTGCATACTCAAGTTATGTTTATTCATCCAAGTTTTCTTTGGAAGCATGAAGATGTTAAGATACCAATCTAAAGGCAACCCAATTTTTTCAGAAAAAAACATATTCAATAACAATAATATAATGATGTGTATCTTAAAAGTCACACTAATATTATTACTATTCAAATCTCAAAAGCAGTACAAGTGAAGTGAATCCACATGTAGATAATATAAAAATGAAAATATATGTATATATCTAATTATTGCCAAAACTATTGTATATTTTTAAAATTTCAAAAATATCAAAGATTAAATAGGCAAGGAAAAGAAGTGAAATCACATGGAATATTACATAAACAAAAGTGCACAACCATTGTATACTTAGGAAGAAATCAATCACTTAACAAAGACATCAGAACAAACTAAAGATTCCAATCCATCAATTCAATTATCTCATCTATACCTTCCAAAGCTAAATACTGTAAGCAAATAAGTTCATCCAAAAATAATTAAAATAATTAGAGATGTATATAAGTTTTTTTTTCAAATAACAAGTTATTTTTTCAAATAACAAGTTATTTTTTCAAATAACAAGTTATTTTTTCAAATAACAAGTTATTTTTTCAAATAACAAGTTATTTTTTCAAATAACAAGTTATTTTTTCAAATAACAAGTTATTTTTTCAAATAACAAGTTATTTTTTCAAATAACAAGTTATTTTTTCAAATAACAAGTTATTTTTTCAAATAACAAGTTATTTTATGAAGAAAAGAAGGTTATCAAATATTTTAGGAATATTTGAACAAGATTGTTGTACTTTAGAGATCACCAAGCTAAACCTTCCATACTTAATTGAAGAGAAAAACCTCCTAGTTCTTTTGGTCATCCAGTAGCTCATTAAAATGAAGAGAACAAATTATAAGCGAAGATATCGTAACCCTTCATATCCAAATCTTTATATAAGATTTTCATAAAATCATTGAAACTTTACCTCTACACATGCCTACAATTTTTTTCTAAACATACAACATATTTCTCATTTTTCATATGAAGAATTTTAAAGAATTGTTCTCCACTAGTATATATCTGTTTGTAAAAATAATGTTCAAATTGACTTGAAAAATAAAAATCCAAGTCTTCTTGAATTAACTTTGGTGGCTACACTATTATTATTTTTTTCATTTACAAAGTTGAAAGGCAAACATAGAAAACAAGGAAACTCCAACACAAATGCACAAAAAGGAAATAATTTTTTCAAACTTGACATGTTGAATCCAATATGAATCCATTCTTATTGGAAATGTTTGGTATAGTTGGCTACAAATTTTATGTATTTTTAGAATTTGTGCTGTCAAACATGTTACGCTACTTCAAACAAAATCTCCAATTCGGATGAAAAAATATAAACACAAAGATAAAACACATTATTTCAGTGCCACTCAAACTACATTGAAAATTGTATGTTGCAAATGTGGTTACAACTAAAAAATGAAAAAAAGCCTTGTTATGAATCTAGTCAAATCCAAGCCCAATCCAACAAAAGTTTTGATACAAGGTGGAGTGATGGAATACAAATCTATCATCAGCATGGAAATTACAACAACATTAGACTAATCCAAAAAGTAGAAGGGGGTGACCATGTTTTATCACCACATATTTTATATTCTTATAATAGTAATGGGACTACACGAAGAGGGTGACATGGCTTGGGAGAGGTGTGGTAGCACTACCAATCAACTTTCAGGGTACCTAGTGTACTCTTGGGAAGCTCTAGCTCGCATTGAATAAGGCCCAAGGATGTTGATTACTGTTACACACAAGCATATCATTGATGCAGAGAAAGACAACATGAATTTTGCTAGTACTTTATTTATTTCCACATTTGTATCTCCCCTAGCCTGTCACCTTTTGTCACCGTGCTTTTTACAACATTAATTACGAGTTGTAGTAAGGTTTACAACACATTAGTGAGAGGACATACTAGAAAAAGGAGAAGAATGACGAGGGCCCAACCATACGTAATAAATGGTGGATTCCATCATATCACTCCTTCTTGTAGCTAAAGATGACCTCGATATTGAATCATGTGAAGAACTCAGCTATATCCTAGATTTGCCACAATCCGAAAGGAAAAGGTTAATCCTTAAAGGACACAAGGTGCCATTGGTGGCCACAATATCCTACATGTATAGTGTAATATTTAAATATGATAAGTTTTAAATATAAAAATGACCTCCAAATGAAAGATGTTAGTTAGAAATCTTTAATGCAAAAGTATAAGTCTTGCTAAACTTATCTACCTTCTTTCTATTATGTAGAGTATGATACGTGCATGTATACATAGTTCCTTGACGTTGAAGGGTTAACCCACGTAATGAATGCTAAGTTTCACCGTCGGGAAGGACCGTTACACTAATTACAAGGTCCAATTCGCAATGTGGAGGGAAAAAGATCATGAAGCACCCATCCAAAAAGAAGAAACTCTAGACTCCATCAAATGACCCCTTCTTGCATTCAACTTTATTTAAAATAGAAATTGAATCCATCACAAGAGAGGAGATTCATCTCTTCTATCTAATAAATGTGATGCTTTCAGGATTTCCCTTTTGAAGTGTAGGCACACGTTCATTAACTCCCATGACGTGCAGAGCTCGTGACAAGTTCGGCGCGAATTATCACATGACGTCGTCGTTCACGTGAGCCTCCCCGCGGCCCGCCCGCCGTAACCCCGGGCCACCCGGCGTCGCGGGCTACAGCAGCCACGACGACGACGACGACGACGACGAAGAAGAAGCAGCCAGCTCGCAAGTCAATCCTTCGGCGAGGATCTACACACATGCCGCATCAACGCAGCCCAGATCACGTGCTCTCGATCCAAGGCCCTCTCCTCAGGTACACGTCCAGTACTAGATTTCGGTTTTTTTTCTTAATTCAATCTTTCTATATTTGGTTTATGGGAGTTTGCAGCGCATCTAGCAGTTGGGGAGTTGTTTGCAAGGGTTGTAATGTTGCCGATTAGGTCGAGATTCGCTTATCTTGAACAGTGTCTTCTGAACAGGAAGCTTGGAATTGGTCCAGGTACACGTCGAGTACTAGGTTTCAGTTTTTTCTGGATTCAATCTTTCTAGATTCGGCTTAGAGGGGTTGCGATGTTTGTTCGCAGCGAATCTAGCAGTTGGGGAGTTGTTTGCAAGGGTTGTAATGTTGTCGATTAGGTCGAGATTCGCTTATCTTGAACAGTGTCTTCTGAACAGAAAGCTCGGCACTGGTCTAGGTACACGTCGAGTACTAGGTTTCAGTTTTTCTGGATTCAATCTTTCTAGGTTAGGTTTAGAGGGGTTGCGATGTGTGTTTGCAGCGATTCTAGTAGTTGGGGAGTCGATTGCAAGGGTTGTAGTGTTGTCGATTGCAAGGGTTGTAGTGTTGTCGATTAGGTGCTTATCTTGAACAGTGTTTTGCTAGCGCATGAGCTTGGTACTTGTCCAGCATCTGGATTGTGTCATTGAATGCATCACTTACATGATATATATGCGGTGATAGGTTGGCATTGATAGAATCTCTGGAGCGCGTGAGGACGGTGATCTAGGAATGCGAGGGAGCGGAATCTTGCAATCCTGGAAGGGTTTGCACGAGCTCGCGGTTTGGTAGAGAGGATTCTCCCCCGTCGGGATCTCTCCCTCCCGCGCTGGAGGGAGAGGGGGGAGGGGGAGGGGGCGATGGGCGCGGTGACGGCATACCCGCGGGCGGTGGGGGTTGCGGCGGTGGCGTATGTGGGCGTGGACTACCTGCGCGAGGTGGCGCCGGGGCTGCACGCCGTGCTGCAGCCGTGCCTGTGGTGCTTCTTCGCCTTGGCGGCCGCGGTGCGCGCGCCCTACTACGAGTACTGGACGCGGGAGCTCCGGGCCGTGGGAATCTTCCTGGTGTCGCTCGTGTTCATGATCTGTTGCCTTTGTGTGGAGGCTATGGCGGTGCAGTATGTTACTACGGTGCTCGGCCTGGATTGGCACTGGTAAGTATGCACGTGCACATGTGTTTTGTATGTTGCATTGTTTGTCCCGTGCTGTCGTTTCCTCTAAGTTTTTTTTGTGCATTTTCCCTTCCAGGAGCACTTCCCCGCTGCCTGATTCAGGGCAATGGTTGGTTCTCGCCAGCAACGAGAAGCTCCCGGCCGCCATCGTGGCCTTCCTCCGCGCGCCCGTGATCGGGCTGCACCACTTCCTGATGCTGTTCCTGCTGCTGGCATTCTCCGTGCTCTACGGCTGCGTGAAGGCGCCCGGCATGGGCCTGGGCGCGCGCTACATGTTCACCATGGGCTCCGGCCGCCTCCTCCGCGTGCTCACCTTCGTGGCCACCATCCTGCCCTCCGCGCGCCCCTGGTGCGCCCACGCGCGCTTCAAGACGGCCAGTCACCCACACCCCTGGGCGCAGAAGTACTACACGCCCTACGCCAAGGATCCCAATATGGTGCGTCAGGTGATCAGCCAGGATGTGGCCTTTGGTAAGGACTCTCTCTCTCTCTCTCTCTCTCTCTCTCTCTCTCTTTCATATTCTTGGTGTAGATTGTTTGTTTTCCTCTGCTTTTTGGATTTTTGTGAGCTTTTCCTTCTCGGTTTGTCTTCTGAGAAGTTTTGTTTGGAGCATGCTGCATGATGTGCTTCTTTTTGTTTGCTTTTTTTTTCTTTTTGTGTTGTGGATTGTTATCCTCTTTGGCTTCTTGGTTTTTCTCCTCAGAAATGCTGTTTGAAACATGTCACATGATCTACTTCTAGACTATTTCACATGCATCAGTTGATATACTTGTTTGAAATCTCTGCCTCGGTTTGTTTTCGTTGGGGATTGTTTTCCTGATCTCTGGAACATGCCACATGATATGCTTCTCTGTGTTTACTATATATATTTGTATGTATTGTGGATTGGTATTGCCTTCTGGGTTTGTGATGTTTGGACCATGCCCCATGTACTTTGCAAATCTAGAACATGATATCCTTCTGCCTTTTTTTTGTTTTTGTTGATGTTGTTGTTTTGTTTTTTCATATAAGGAATGTTATCCTCTTTGCCTGTTTTTTTTTATCGTTCTCCGACAAATCTTTTATGTGCTGTCTCTACAGCTCCAGTGGGTAGTTACCCTGCCGAGTACGTGCCCAACTGGGGCTCGATGCAGTTCCTGGTGAACATCTTGCGGCCGATGGACCCCGTACAGACTGGTCAAGGCGCGGAGAATTGGTTCAGCACGCTGAAACGCGCCGGCGGCGGGTGCAATGACCTGGTCTTCAGTGGCCACATGTACGTGGCCGTTCTCACCGCCATGGCTTGGCAGGTAGGGCTCCAATCTCTCTCTCTTCTTCAATGTGATAACATTCTAGAGGTAGTGAAGGAATAAATCAATGTGGTTGCCCTTGTACTGGTTCTAGAATGTACTGGAGAAATTAGAGTTATTTGTAGAGTCAATGAGATCCCCCCTCTATTTGTTCTCTCTCCTTAAATGTGTGGAAGTTATACAGCATCCTAGAGGTAGAAAAGAATTAACCAATGTAGCTGCCCTTTCACTGATTCTAGAAAGTGGTGGATATGAGTTAGTTGATGTCCGTTCTTCTCAAGATACTAAGGAGTAGGCTAGGTAGTTATAGGGTTTGCCTTCCATAAGGAGGAATTAAGAGTAGCATGTGCTATTTAGATCCTAGTGGCGTATTAACTGTCTTCTAAACAAAAGATTTCAAATAAACAGTACAAAGTACGAGGGGGAGTATCATGAAGAACGGATATCAAGTATCTTAATCACATGATACATGAACCAGATGGAAATGAAACCCATTTTGCTTGATATGCAGGAGGCGTACCCGGGCTGGGGCTCCATGTTTGTATGGCTTTTAGTAGCGCACTCTGGACAACGGGAGATCCGTGAGCGACACCATTACAGCGTGGATGTGGTGTCGGGGATCTATGTGGGCATCTTGATGTGGCGCACAACAGGGTGGATCTGGTCTAGGAAGGACCACCTCCAGGAGCTCCGCATCAGGCAATTGGCCTCGGCGGAGGACGAGATCCAGAAGGCGGCCAAGGAAGGGGATCTGGAGAAAATCAGGTCCATTTTGAACAGAACTAAGAAAGTGGGAGTGGCGGAGGAGAAGCTGTCAGGCAGGACGTTGTTAGTCTTTGGAGGGTTCATTCTCCTCATGACTCTGAGCTTGGGGTTGTTGGCCTTCACATTGACTTCCGATGGCTAGTTTTTCCCACCCTTTTGCTCTTAACCCTCTAAAGATGAGCAAACTATGGAGGATGGGAGAATCTATGAGCTTAATAGATCATCAAGGCAAAGGACACATTTCACTTTCCTATGTCACTGGTTTGGGGCAAACATTATCAAAATGCCTGCCCCAATGTTCTTGTTCAATGACAGATTGGAGATCCCACTAAGTCCTAGTTTTCAACTTTGGTGAAGGTGGCATGTAGTGCCCAGGACTTTCCAAAAAGTGTGGCAACAACTGGCTGCTTGTCCTTAACCCTTTAAGGCTGATTGACCATGTATGGATTGATTTTGGACAAAAACCTTTATAGAAAGCACTATAGGCTACCTCAAAGGAAAAAATTGACCATGACTTAAAGGTGGAGGAAGATGGGCATCTTTTGAAACCATGGCCACCACAATCGGCACAAGCATCGACGAGCTACAGTGATCTTTGTAAAACAAGTTTGTAGATTTTCATTCTGAAATGTAACCATTGCGTAGATGCCATTCTGCATGATCTAGAATACTCGTAGATCCTCATAGGCCAAAAAAGCTCATCGGCTTAAAGGGTTAACATGTAATGTGTCATGTGATTAACTGTCCCTTCATTTTTCATATGTAGAAAACTGACTCCAAGATTCAAAATTCCAGCCAATATGGTCATAATGGACAAGTCTTTTTGGACGTTTTTGGTCTATGGAGGGTTCATTTTCTTCATGACTGTTTCCTTATGGTTGCTGGCCTTTACATTGACTTCAGATGGTTCATTTTTTCAAAATACGGTTTCACTTTTCTGTGCTTCAAGTCTGATTTGGTTTGTGTATCATATGATTTGAGTGTTTCTCCATGTTTTTCTAATAGAAGGTTGTGCAACATGACTTGACTAGAATTCTCCATAACTGAAAATTTTAATTTTGAGTCAATATCAGCAATTTTAGTAACAATTAAAAGCACTAGAAATGATGTTTAGTGCAGGCAATAATAAATATGAACACTAATTGTGAAGTACGCATTTAGTCAATGCCAACTGCAGCAGTATTGATCAACTCCAGTAAATAATGCAATACAATTTTTTTTATAGTACAATATTGCATATATTATAAACAAATTGAAGTATGTATAGTATATACATATGTATGTATTGTATATAACATATTATAATATACAAAATGTGGGCAAAATGTTCAATTATGGACTATAATAAAACCCTAATACAAAAATGTAAATAATATGGCCAAATTTGCAAAGGATATGCAATTGAAATGAATTAAATTTGTTGAATACTGTAGGTAAAGGACACCTTCGGCTTTAAATAATTCAAGAATCTCATGTCAGATATTTCCGGAAAATACTCATCTCAGAAGTCAAAATATGAAGAAAAGTAACGCAAATATAGTCGAAATTCATTAATCCCTCAATTTTTTTGACAATTTCACACCAAAAACACTTCAAAACTACTCGTTTAAATGAAATGAGTAAGGACAAGACAAAAAACTTTTACTTCTAGTTTTAATCGTGGGATTTCAATTAAGGCTTATTGAGAAACTTACATTAGAAATTTCACAAAGTTTGACCGCACGGATTGTAATATTATAGTGTTTGAAGTAGAGAAAAGGGTCCATCTTCTTCCCTGCGTTTAGTAGATCAACAGACTTTGACTTCACTTGGTGTCAAATTTTTGCACTACACAAGGTCAAAATTCATTATCATCATGTTAAGCATGATATTAGTTCCTTGTACTCCAATTTTTAGAGGTAGGGAAAGGGTGTAGCATATTCAAAAAAATTGTGCAAGGAGTGGAGGTTCAAAAATTGTCAATTTGCGTTATATTTTTTTGTGAACTTAGTATGTTTTTGAATGAGAATCCAATTGGTCAATAAGAAGTTCTACACCATATAATGCTGCTGAAAAAATATAAAGTAAAAAATATGGTGATCTTGAAGTTTTATGTGAAAAAGAAGAAGTATTTTTGGTACCTTGCCCGACAATGTGTGACAGACAATGTGTGAAAATGTTTGACTTGGATTTATTTGCTTTTTTTCACTAAAGACAAGCAATTTTTTTTGACAATATGAAAGGACATAATATTATTAGATGGTACTGAAAATCTCACATTCAATAGAGTGTCCTAGCAAAAGTTTGTGGAGTTGCCTGACGTGTCCTCTCCTCATTTGAATTTCAAAACCCTATAATTTTTTTATAAAATGTCAGATTTGGGAAAAAGTTGGATCCACAAAAAGCTTTTAGTAATTTCCATCTTCATTAAAATTTTCAAAAAATAATGTTATAAATTGATGCAGGAGGTACCTGCCTAAAACTTCTAAAGTCCCTCAAGGGGACTCTTGGAAATTTAGAAGTTAAAATATCACCTGGATTGAAATCAAGTGCCGAAATGACGCTAGTGAAGGACTAACAATATTGTTCATGCACCATACATCATGTAAAATGATGGTGGTCCACAACCAGAAAAGATGCAAAAAAAAAACAAGCACAGTGATCTCTCACAACCTCACCTCCCAATCAATCACAATCTGTGAAAATCAATGAAGCCCCACCTACGCGGAATTTCTAGGCTCGGCGGGAAGTGAGCCAACAATGCAACTGAACTGCTTTCACCATTCACAAAAGCTTGTGACCTCGCAACCTATGATCTTCACTTCAATTATTGGTGCCCACGACCTCGTATAAACAAGGGTCGAGCTCGGCTCTCAAGTTCATGTTATCTCCGCGTGATTCATCTGCTTCACACAAATCTTCTTCCTTCCCATCGGCTCCCTTAGGCTAGTCATTGTCGATGTCTTGCCGTCCTCTACATGCGAGTTGTCAACATGTGAACTCTTTGTGTTGGTTGTCTTTGTTTTCTATCTTGTCATTTTTGCAACTGCTCATCGTCTTTCTTTATCATCTCTGCTGCTCGTCCTTCTACATGTGGTCTTTGTTGTTCATCCTTATATCCATAGTATCTTCATGCTAGACACGCGCTTTCTAACCTCAGCTTGCGTACATGGGCGAAGAATTTGATGTTGAGCATCAACACCAACAAATAAGAGCACGCGCGCACACAAAGACATGAGATGCTTATTTCATCGAAAAAAACTCCGTGTTGCCCGAGGTGCACGAGCCGCCGCTGTTGTTGTACTTCCATATTGTTTGCTCCGTAAACAATCGAGTGTTTGTCATCCCTCCATCACCTCGTGATATACCTTCCTCAGTTCCAAAGTAATCAAAAAGGCATGTCCATGCGTTGCCACCCGCACAAATTGCACGGCCTCAGTTGCCACAAAAACCACCCCAAATGCACTACGCAACAATCTCATGCACTTGCAGACTAGCTACCGTGTCGTTTTGGGAGGATTGATGAAGATGAATGCGAGTAGTATTCTAGGAAGCAGATAGGTTTGAGTGTAATCAAAAACCGAAATCAACTTCGGCAACATGTTTTGGAGACATCTGTGTTGATGAGGCATGTTTCTCTCTTCCTTGACTCAACAGACTCCTTGCCAAATGTTTGCTACTTTTGCAATGCTTCCTTGTTTCTTGTTGACACCTCTTGTTAACACATTTTTTTCTTTCCTCCAAGAACATCTTGGATTCAGCAAAACGTTGGTCGGCACCTTACAAGCTTAGTGAACTTCAATTTAAGTCGACTCCGCCATTAACTAAAGTTAACATGAATAACATGTGCTCATTGAAGAGAAATGCAATTGTGATGACAATCCACCGAGATGGTAATGCAGTTGCACCGAGTACCGGAACTTCAAGATGAGTTGGTTCATCGCTGCAGCGACAGGGTCGTCGGTTCAAGGTACGTGCTGTGCGTTAGCTTGTCGTCGGTGTCTGTCATCATTGTCTATCTCGTTCTATATCTCTGATACTTTCTTGTTCGTTTGCAATTGCTGGCACTTCTAAAATGTGCACGAGCAGAGCACTCCCCTAAACCGCATCTCTATTACGAGTACCCTCTGGGAGAGCAGAGACTATAGGAGATTCTTCAGCAATTATCACGGATGCTGAAAGACTTCACATGTAGATCCTCCCTAGGCAATGGTGGAGAGCAAAGACTGTTAATTTAGGTAATCCCTCACAACATCCTAATCCGATGTTAATCTTTGCTGCAAGTTAGATTTTTGAAACTTTCCGCTTTGTTGCAAGTTTCTTTAGAACAAGTGTACCATATAATTTTCCGACTAGAACGTTTCTGACCTTTATTGCATACTAACATTTCAATTTTGGTATTGCAGATGTTATCTTCAAACAGACACCGTGGTCAAAGACTAGAATACAACATTAAGGACAACAATAATTTTTTTTAATTATAGTAATAACTATTAAAAACAAGTAGATTTTGAATGCAAACTCCTCACTTGAAAATGATTGAAGTAAAATAAAACTATATTTGTCTGATGGTTGAAGGCCATGGCAACAACAACCATCGTAATAACAGGTACATGTCTTGATGCTTTGTTTGCATGTTTGCACATGTCTTGCACCTTTCCTTGCATATGTCTTTGAATATTGATGGTTTTGTTGTATTTTTAGATGATTCAACTGTGGCCCTTCTAACACCTACAACGAGCAATTTGAAGCGGATTTGAATTAGAAAGGTAAGAACTTCAACCAAAACGAGCATGTTTGTCCTCTATCTATACATTAGAGCATACAAATCTTACAATTATATGTCCAACTTTCATTTATAAATGACAATTCTAACTCAAACTAATTGATTTTTGCTGGAATATACATATCTTGCCATTTTTTGAAAGAGGTCGTGCTATATATATGGTTCAATGTCTTCAACTTGATCCTCGTTGCTGATTGTGTCTTTTTTGACATTCATATCTTTAAAATGAATTAATCATTTTTTCCTAGAAGGCACTAGCTTGAAATTCATGTTCAGAAGCCCTTCCTATACCACATTTTTCCCCATCCTTGTTGTATAAGTCTCTTGTTGTTGATGTGTGTCCATGCGTTGTAAATCCATTCACGCAGTTGAGGTTTGATTGACTTTAAAGTCATGTCAAATTTGACATCCTCTACTTCCTTGGTCTGGGATTGTCTTGACACCTCTTCTATGTTCTAGTCATCAAATTGCTCCCTAAAACTATACTTAACTAGATGTTGGAGTATAACATTTGCGGGTTGATGCACACTTGTGCAATTAGGTGGCACGTAGATAGTCTTCACTTAACGATAACTTAGCTTTAACCATGTTGTAAAACGTTGTATATGTGCACTGTCTAGCAATCGATAAGCCAATGAAAGGTGTGTCCATGATTTACCCTAAAAGGTCAACTTGCTTAATTCTGTAGGATTCTAGATTTATTTTCTACAAATTCCTTGCACTTTGTTAGATTACTCCAATGGTTCTTGATCATGATGTTGGTAATGTGCCATCCATCACCTTCACATAATCTCCTGCCATGATTTTGAGGAGGTAGACTACGATTGGAATTTCCACTAAAGATATCTTGAAAGGATAGTTAGTTTCCCCTTGCAGAAGATGATAAAGCCACCATAATCTGCATTTTGTCGTCCATCCCTATGACTGTCACATGTTTGCTTCCTTTTTCTTCCCATGTCCTTGTACTACAAGTTGGTACAAGATGTATTTTGATTTGGTCAATATCAACCACTAACTCTTTTGAGATGGCATAATATTTGGCCAAATAGGCCATGCGTTGTGTCATCCTCAGCCCTTGTAACTTCTGTCGGAACATGTTTGTAACGAGTGCATTGCCTTGAGCGTTTTTAACAGAAAAACACCCAAGATGTAACTTGTGTATCGTTCCTGGGATTCTGGTGAAGTAGCTAGCCAAATCTAATCCGGTCTTACTTCCTCTCATATCTTTTCTGCAACTCTTTATACTTTTTATGATCTATCCGGTCAACCACATGTTTTTGGTTGCCGGAAGCTTTTCCTGTTTTCTATTTCCGTTTACGGTTCCGGATCCGGAACCCTCTCAACATGTGACGATAATCAAGCTCTAGTTTATCCTCATGATGTTAGCTTTCAGAGGGCACGTCCTGAATGGTAGGGAGACGGTGCTCAAAACTCTACTCTTGTAGATTAGAGTGGCAAAAGACTCCACTATCTACCTTAATCAATCCTAAGCACTAGGGAGGTGTCTACTTCCTCACAGTTGTAGGGACGCCGCCGGACAACCGATCACGCAAGAAGTATTCCGACCCTTCGATTACTACAATGATAGCTTCCTTCCGGTTCCAATTTTGGATCCGGTTTTGGTTTTGGTTTTGTTTCCGGTTATGGTCAATTGATCTTGCTCGTATCTGAGAACTGTAGGAAACGTCGTCGGACAGCCGCAAGAAAAGCACTCAAGCAAAAAGTACTTGAGTTCCTTTCTCGGAATCCTAAAGAAACCGGGTTCTATAATCCTCCCTCTCAACAACAATACTTGGGCATCACCAAGGCACTCTCCATTCTCTACTAGGATTCACACCTCTATAAGGATACTTGGGAGCACAACAAAATGTGGTGGAATGAAGATGAAGATTGAAGATGGGAATGGCTTGCAACCATTCTTCTTATGTATACAAAATATCCCTTAAGGTCCTCACCGCTCACCGCTCACAAGATATCATTCCTAAATGGCACGGCATTCTTCTCCGCAACCTGTCCTTTGACATCCTTTTCTACTTTAGCCGCCTCATGAAATTCCCAGCGCCACAAATTTGCCATTGCTTAAATTACCAAAACCTCCCCAATTCTTCAACCAACTATAGATTCCTCCCAAATCTTCAACCTCTTTCACACCAAATCCTCCAAATTCTTCAACCTCTTCAGCAAAAGCTTACAATTTCTTCAATCTCTTTAACAACAAGCTCTTCCAATTCTTCAACCTCTTGAGCAAACCCTGTCAAAATCTACTTTTTGAAAAGTTGTCATTTTAGTATAAGTCAAGGGAAAAATGGGTGGTATTTTTTGGAAATTAAGAACACCCCCATTGTAAATAGATGGTTTTACTAAAAACTATTGTAAGTCCTCGATGCCTAAAATTAGAAACCATGAATCTGCTAAAGAGGAATCCGGGTATCGATGACCAGAAATCCGGCTCGAACGGTTATAACCAGGATCAGGATCTAACGGTCAGAACCGGAACCGGGCTCAACAGCAATAATCGGACGCTGGTTTGGATTCAGGTAATGATTACCGGACTGGGAATAAATGGATAATCCCAGGATTCTTCTTCTCATCTTTCTTAGTGCGTTTTGGGTTGGTAAGCGGCAAACAACCGAGCGTGGGAAGGTGGGAGTTGTGCGTGAGAGCATTCGTAGCCATGGTTGCTACCGTGTGCGGGTTGGGATCAGGAAGTGCGGATTAGGGTTTACGTGCGGATTTGTTTGCGGGTCTTGGAGAAAAGCAAGGGTTTGGATTTAGTTGAGGCTTGCAGGGATGACGTTTAAGAAGGCGGCTAGCAGCGGGGCGACGACTGACGCGATCGTGAACCTCTGGACTGTGGTTCCGGTGATTCCTAAATCCAAGCGCAACCGGAAGGCGCTGGAGGCAGACCTGAAGAGGATGGGCTATTTCGGATTGTGGGAGCGTCTGTGGCGTTTCAGGGACGACATTATGGTCCGAGAGCTGATCGAGGGAGTCTCCAACAAATTTGAGGGTACCATCCCAGGAAGGCCGGAGAAGTGGACCACGACAATTTGGAGCGCCGTATACGGATTCCCCACGCAAGGAGAAGGGATGTGCTCTCGTAGGAAATCGTTTATAGATGGGAAGTATACTCGGAAGGCAGACCCGAAGGATGGGCTGACCGTGGCGGACTGTAAGGATCCGAGAGTAAGGAGGGTGATGGAATTCCTGCTCCTAGTCCTATATCTTGATCGGCCCACTAAAACGACTACCACATTAGCCAACACCATATGGGGAGCGTACACAGGTGAGAGACTTGCAGCATAGGGAGAGATAGTAGGGGAATTAGTGGAGAAGTTTCTAACCGGATTCGGGAAGGTGCGACCTACCCCAATCTCCCCATTCTCATATCACCTCTACTAGCATGAGGACCTGCTACACAATAAGGAAAAGACCGCCTACATTGAGACGGCTAAGATGCTAGCGAGCCACAATTGGAAGGATGCAAAATCGGATGAGGAACCTGATCAGGAACCGGATTCGGATTCCTGCATAGACGAAGTTCAACCGGCATCAACCAACGCAAGGAAGAGGAGGAAGCAAACGAAGAGGTGCAACACCACACCTCCAATCCACAGGAAGAAGGTCAGGAAGGAGAGGGAGGACGACGACCCGTTCGACATCATCGCGCAAAAAGTACGAGAGAGCCAATGACAACTACGAGCAGATCGAAGTGATTCTGGCTCAGGCGTGCCGGATTGCAAAAGATGTGGGATTGGATGAGCTGTGCGGGCATCTGGAGAGGAACCTGCAACCCCGGAACGTGCAAGAGATGGAAGCTCGTCTCATTTCCTTGGCAAAATCGGAACCGGAAGATGAAGACGGCCATGGAGAAGAAGGATAAAGAGGCGGCTGTGGCGATGGGGAGGGCTAATGATTCCGCGATTGCTTTCACGAGTGTCACGGAGTTCGTGCAACAACCGGGCGACGTGTTGCTGAAGGCGAGGTTGTTTGACGAGGGATTTGATGAAGCCCGGAAACTCTCCGATCCGGTAGCGAAGAAGCTCGTTGGGGTGCTAGTGGAGTACCACGCGAAGATGGAGAAGGTGTTGGAGGAATGCCGAAAGATCCACGGAGGGATCTTCTGCGACATTGGAAAAGGTAAGAGGAAGGTCTCTCCCGACTCAGAGCCGACATACGCGCTTCCGGAAGTGCTTGCGGTTTCGAAATCGAAAGCCGGATTCCGAACTCCCGGACCGGAACCTAAGAAGTTGAAGGACGAGCTTCCACCAATATCTCAGTTGAAGGTGGAGGTTTGGAAGGGGAAGACAAGTAAGGTGGAGGACGATACTCTAGATTCTCGGGTTTCCAAGAGGCGGACCATCCCCGTTTCTGAGAAGGCAACCCTCATGTGGCAAACTCGGTTAGCTTTACGGACTGTCACCGGGGACGTGGTGGAGAAGACGCCCGTGAGCAAGCGGATCGAGGTGCAGAAGACGGAGGACAAGGACGACAAGGAAGGAAGAGCATCACGCCAAGTCGGAACTTCAATGGTGAGGCTTTCGGATTTGTCGGAGGAGGACGAAGATCAGGATCAAGAAGACAAGGACTAGGGCCAAGTTCTATTTTGTGCTCAAGGAACTAGCCATAGGAAGTTAGAAGTCTAGAGGTAGGATTAAACGATCATAGCGGTGACCCAATAATTAGGGTTTTTACCCATAACCGGAACTTGTTTCAGGAAAGGTGGATCTGATTCGTAACTTTTGGATCTGGGCGGTGGTAGTTCGAAAGTGACAGGCCAGTTGTGAGAGATTGTTTTGTCCGATGGGTAGGTGGTCATCGTGGGAATGAGGTGCCCACAAGGCTCATCGTCGGGTTTCCGGGTTTTGTGTTTTGCTTCCAAAAGGAGAGTATTTAGTTGTTAGTTGCGAGGCTATTAGGGTCTTGCTAGTTGATCTAATCACGAGAGCGTTCTCTTAGTATTATGATCCGGTTATCTTAGTATTAGGAAGAGGGTTTGCAAGCACCTAACTACAGGACATCGTTTCCTACGGTTGTATGAGATGCGCTGTCTATTTTTAATGTCAAGTTTGTGTCCTTAATCTTGACACCTTTCTATCTCTTTCCGTGTGAGCTCCAAAGTGGTCCTGTCACGGACGTTCCCCATTCGGGAATGATTGAGTAGCCTTTGGAAGCCTAGATTGCGGTGGAAAGGAGAGGTGAAGGATCCGGGTTTCTTTGAGATTCCACGAGAGGGTTGGAAACCGTAATTGGTCATAACTGGATCCGGATTCCCTAAAAATCATGTCGTTGTAGTAAGCAAAGGATTGGAATACTTCTTGCGTGACTGGCTGTCCGGTAGCGTCCCTATAGTTGTGAGGAGGTAGACACCACCCTCGTGCGTGTGCTTGTGATGTGTAAGAGTTGTTAGGGTTGATAGTGGAGTCTCTTGCCACTCTAACCTACGAAGGGAGAGTTTTGTTGACCGTCCCTCTCCAAATAGGACGCGTCCTCTGATAGCTAACATCATGAGGGAAAACTAAAGGTGATTATTGTTATGTGTGGTTTGATATTCCCGGATCCGGATTCAAAATCGGAAACAGGAAGTGAGGAGAGGCAATCCGGATAACCGGAAAGGTAAGGATTGGACCTGATTGAATAAGAAGAATAAGAGGAAGTATAGAAACGATTGATAACCGGATTGTGCTAACCTAGCTAACTTCACTTGAATCCCTGGAACGATACACGAGTCTCCACTTAGGGTGTTTTGGGCACTTAAAACACTCAAGGAGATGCAATTGCAACAACCGTGTTTTGACAAACCCTTAAGCTCCAACAAGGAAATTGTTGTCGCACGAGACTTGTATGTGAGCGTTGAGTAGAGAATTAAGTCTTGGACAATAGAAAATATTCAAATATTCCTAGAGTATTCCAAATTAATTTTAATAACCTTTACTTTTTTACTCAAATTAGTAATTTTGGGGGTGTATAATCATGGGATTAAATCTTCTGGGCTTTTCAAAGACTGGATTATTTCCTTCCATTTTTGGCAGGAAATGTCTTTCTTCTATGTTGCTTTGGGTGGATTTTTAAGACTTAGAAACCATACGGATTGTATCTCCTCCCTTTTGTTGCTTAGTTCTAAGGTATTAGAGGGCCAAGGGCCTTTTACAATTCTAGGGATGGAGAGCCAGTGAAGAAGATATTGTCTCCTTAGAAGATGTCTAGAAATCAGTAGGATTGCTAGAAGAGTTGCTTGATGAGATTGATAGGGTTCAAATTTTGAAATGCCAATTTCAAGGAAAATTACAATGTAGGAAGCTGGAAAAGAATTATGATAACTTGTCTCGGATCTGAGAGGGTATGCATCTGAAAATAGTTTGTGCATGAATGTTAGGGAAAGAACATCAAGTACCCTCTCGGAACCATGAAGGTACATACCGAAAAATTGTTGGAAAAAAAATGTACTTAAAGCACTTGGGATTCAAATTTGAGGCATATGTTAGGAAATTCAACAAACTATCAAGTATCCTCAAGGAACCGAGAGGGTACACATCTAAAAATTATTGTAGTAGAATGTATATAAAAAATATTGTTGTAGTACCTTCTTGGAACCGAGAGGATATACATCTTAATATAGTTAAAGCACAATGTATGTGAAAAAATATGATCAAGTATCCTCTCAAAACCAAAAGGATACACATCTTAAAATAGTTGCATTACAATGTATGGAAAATAATATGATCAAGCACTCTTTAGAAATCGAGAGGGTACGCATCAATAAATAATAGTCAAGACAAATTTCTATTTTAAATCTCGGGGTGTGATGAATGTCGCTTTCAGGAACTAGTTTTATCTCGTTGAAGCTACACGAAGGTGCATGGATGAAGAAGTGAACGTTGACTTGAAATTTACAAATATTCAAGAAAATAAAGTAGACATGTTTGAGGTAGGAGAAAGGGTTCCGTCCTTGAAGTTCGCTCATAGTCTTCTTAAGAGCACACATGAACAGTTGGGGAAGGCGCTCATTGTGATTGTATACGTTGTTTTGTCAGGGGGATTACTTGAATCAAGGATGATAATGCATCCAAAGCCAAGATGTCAAACCATCTTCATCAAACGAATATGAATTGTGATAGATGCATGAGATCCAATAGATCGCCTTTGATTGATATTAAGCTTGCTGAAAGAGCGCTTCACCATCTTCCAACTCCTCCTTGCATGGTATTGTGAGCCCAAGTTTTGGATCCCATTTGGTTTTAGGATAAACCTTTGAATTTTTGTGCACTAGTTAGAAATTAGCAATGACAGGCGGTTAGAGGTTTTAAAAGCTCCAAATACTTTGCCAAATTAGTGGAAGTAAGTTCTAGGTATCATGGATAATTTTAGATTCGAGAAGAAAAATATACAAGAATTTAGGAGGACTTCTAGTAGTATTTTACTACTTATTTAGGGTTTTTGTTCACCAAAGATAGCGCGATGACTTAGTGTTAATAGGAGGTGGATGACCAAATTTTAGGAGAGAAAATATAGATTAGTGGAAAAAAAGGTGGGGAAGTGTTTAGAGTTTAGGGTTTAGGGGAAAAAATCATACCTTGAAAAGAAAAATAAATTAGAATGAGAGGAAAAAGAAAAGAAAAGAAAATTAGAGTTAGAAGAAGAAGAAGAAAGAGAAAGAAGGAGAAGGAGAAAAGAGGACAAGGGAAAAGAAAAGAAGGAGGAGAAAAAGGTTGATAACCGCTAACTATGGCGGGTATGGCTGGCCATGGCCACCTATGGATATGGCCGCCATGGCCGGTTGAGAATTGTGTATGGCTATGGCGGTTATGAACAAGTGGGATTTCAAGGAAAGGATATCAATCTCAATGATGCCGTTGACCAAGTGGCAAGGGAGCTGAAGACAGTGAGGCGTGCAACCAAAATTGGTTGCGGGAATCTGGGTGTGCACATGGGCAACTTGCCAACTTTGGCGCGATGCGTTTTGAGAATGTGGAATTTGGTGCGACAGGTGCGCTGGAGGAAAATGAGCGACGGCAAGGAGGGAACGTAGGAGTAGCAGTGAGGGTGCAACACCAATTTTTGGAGGGAAGCGCTGGTTTATGGGTTAGGGAATTGATGCCGAGAAAGGAGGCAGAGGATCTTTGTTTTTAGGGGGATAGTCAGGAGAGAAGGAGAACGCGAGTGAGAAGAGGGGTGCCTGCGTGCGAGAAAGGATTCTGGAGGCGCGAGTAATGTCCTACGGAGTGAGGTGTGCGAGGTTTTGCAGCTGATGGAGCTGCGGAGTGGAGCAAGGGAGGGATTGGAATTGGAGTTGAGGAGCGGCGTTGCGAGGTGAGCGGGAGCTAGGTGTGGGTTGTTGCGGAGTGGGAGCTAGTTGTGTTTACTGCGGCGCTAGAGTGGGCTGTGGATTCGCTGTAAGGTGCGCAAGGAGGCGATGTGAGAAGTGTGAGGGCGTGTCTGTAGCTGTGAGGGCTGTTGGGTCGACATGCCAGTGTTGGTGATGGCACATGTGGAAGTGCGTTGGTGACGGCGAGGACGAACGTGTGTACATGTGAGTGGCTGCACATGAGGGAGCTGTGGTGGAGAGCGGGGGCCATGGGTGTATCAGAGAAGGCGCGCGGAGTGTGTGTGATTCCGGCGCAAGCGAGCGAGCTGCGGCAATCAGGTATGAGTGGAGTGGCGGCACGAGCGAGTGCGTGCAGCGCCGAGAGCGAGGTTGTTGAGAAGTGCGGTGAACGGCGCAGCGCTAGGAGCGACGGTTGTTGTACGGTTCGGCGTTGGAGTGAGGGCTGTGAGTGTAGAACAAAAGTCGGTCGACGTCGGCGGAGGTGAGCGACTTGAAAGGGAGGGCTCGTGGGGGTTCGAAGGAGAGCATGGCGGCTACTTGAGAGCACGTGAGTGCTGCTGATGTGGTGTTGGTGCGATCAAGGAGTGCGGCGGCAGCAATGACGTGAGGTTGTGTGAGAGCTGCCTGCGAGGAAACTGCGCCGGAGTGAAGCGCCAATGTGTCTGTGTCGGGTGCTAGTTGTGCTACATCGCGAGTGTGGGATTTGTGCCGGTTGTTGATTGGGCCGGTGTATGTAGGTACGTTTGTGCCGAGGTGCTAGTTGTGCGATGTGTGTTTGTACGTTGTGTTGGTTGTTGGTTGGGCCCGTGAGGGTTTGTAGGTTGTGTGTCTGTAGGTTGTGTAGGCGGTGGGGGCGTTGTAACTGCGCCGTGCTAGAGGCAGGTGCGGTGGAGAACGGAGGTGCACGCCCGACGTTTGTGAACGCCGCTGACTACAGTGGATGCGTGTTAGGTTGTCTGTGGCGTAGGGCGGCAGTGACGGAGCTGTAGGTGGCGACATTGTAGTTGTTGAGTGACAGAAGGCCTACGGTGCAGAAGAGCCGCGAGTAGAGAGGGCGCCGCGAGGTCGAAAGAGAAGTGCGATGCATGTATTCGAGTGACGAGAGAGCTGTTGCACTTTTGCTGCAGTAGAACTGCTGCTGAGGGTTCACGGTGTACTAGGACTCATAGAGGCACTGCCGAATCTTACAAGGCCAAGGCGGAGAGGCTCAATTCGTGATAATAAAACATTAATTGTTGTGTGGGTTGTGGTATTGGGTAGTGCATTGCGCATACTTGTACAGCTAATTAGAAGAAACTAATTCTCCCAGTCATATACGCGGTGTGTCCGGTTCCAATGTAATGTGGTATGCAATGTTGGAAGCCCCAGGTCGTTAAGTGTACGACAACTAACTTAAAATAATAGGTACATCTATAAGTTAATGGATCAAACATGAAGGCGTCCAAAAGGGAGAGTAAGCAATAAAAGAAAAATAAAGAAAAGAACTTAAAGAAAAAGAAAATCAAGAAACCAAGAAAAAGGAGAATTAAAGACGGGGAGGTGGGAGAAAGCAATGAAACTAGTGCAAGGGTGAAGTAAACATGAGGTTATTACAAGTCATATCATCCTAGATTACAAAAGTAGGTTGTGGGTTAACGATGAAGTGTAACTTCAAATTCAAACCCTGACTACTTAACGCATCTAAGGGGGTTGAATTTGGGATTACAAGTATTTATCAGCATTTGGAGGCACAAAAATGGAGCTAAGGTCCAAAGGAGGCCTAGTAATTGAAAACAGCTGCCTTGGAGATATCTGCTGCTATTGTGAGAGTCGAAATCCGGCAAGCTGCAAAGTCTCAATCTTGGTGCCAGTGAGAATAGTGCCAATAAAAATAGGCCAAATGTCCGGGATAGGAGGCTTGTCTTGCTTCCTCGAATATTAAATGATCCACTTGCACTTGGTACCTTTTACACAGCATAAAACATGTTGTCGTTGCAGAAGTAAAAATCCATGGGCTCGGTGACATTCTTCTTTTTGCTTTCCCAAGTTCCACTGTAAGTGGATGCAAGAGTTGCCTTCCCACGTCTCACAATCTTCTCTATGCATTTCTTTTTGGTTACTGCCATTTGTGGCCAACAATATTTGGCCGAATTTGCTAGCAATTGGGCAATATGCCATTTAGTCAAAATGACATGGGTCTCTTGAACCCCTATCACAGGGCAAATTCGTGCCTTGCATACTGGAGACGCATTTGAAATTTGAGGCGATGGCTGTGATGGTGGAACTCCATAAATAGGAACATCATGATCTTTGTTGATAATGGGCAGAGGATTCAAAAAATCCCCCGCCGCTTAAATGGATACCTAGGATAAGAGATTTTTTTTAATCTGGCATGTGTGATTGTTCATCGCCACCAAGTGGTAGATAACCTTGCGCTTCAGTGTTCCAAACACCTCCTTGTGTAGCATATAAATCTTGTCTCCACCACTAATAGCCAAAGCTTGCTTGTACTTGTTATGAATGGACTCTGCAAGATTACAAGATGGCATCCCCGCGAGCTCATCTTTGGACATGCTCTAAACACGATCATGTACATTTACTACTAGGTTTGTTTATACATAAAAGTAAATGGAATAATGAAATCAAGCATCACATGAGTCATAAATCCGCCCCATTGACGATATTGGAAGTGCCAAAATGCCAACCAGAGATCATGATGTTAGAATTCGGATTCTAAAACAGCTCCTGAGGATGCCAACCAGGCTCAAATGGTCTAATATAATTTCTTGGCCTCTTCCATTGTGTTGGCCTTCTTGAATTGCTGACATAATGCCTTGTGCTAATCACGTAGAGGTCCCTCCAAGATGTATTTATCCGAATATTTTACCATCAACTGTATTCAATGAAATTGACAAGTACGCCCTCTATCTACCATAGCTTCACCTTTGTTGTCAGTGCCATAAAAAATCCATACGGCATTTCAATTGGCTGGAGCACTATCGGCTACAAAACCTTTGAATTGTGGTGAATGAAGTCCGGGTCAAGCCATCACGATGTTAAGATTCTTCCTAATTAACATCTAAGCTTTGGCATCCTCAGATTGCATGTCACAACATTTAATGTTTATAATTCAACAATAGCTGGCGTCATACACATGGCAGGTTATGGTTGTCCATAGTTTCAACGTGATCAAACATCATCCAGGCATTCTCCAGATCAATGCATGTCTGCATGTGCTTTATCAAATCGATGCCCAAACCCGGTCCAACTTCAGACATTTTGAAGACAAATACCTTCTTTGAATCCTCACATTGACTTCGAAACATGTTTTTTGAACATGTATTACTTTGGCCCGAAAGTCTTGTGATGATGTCCAATACATTATACTTCTTAAGATACCAAAATGAGAGGACATTGTTTCGGATGCTTGGAGATCCCAAGTCCTTGCATTGGAACTAACTCCTCAAAACCAAGCAGTCTCTTAGGATCGTCTTCTTCTCGCAACAAGAATTCCCCCATAAGGTTCCTAGTTGCCTCTAAGACTATAGAGCTCTTGGTGGCAAGAGGAGTTCTTTAAATCTGCTCACCAATCAAAGAGTTGATTTGTTCCTTGACCTCGCGATAGTCCCCAATTCTAACAGGATGGTGGTGACTCACTAGGTGAATAGAAGCACGTGTAATGTTGTGCTTACTTGAAACATAATATTTTGTAGCTGAACAAAACGCAAGACATGAAAGACGCGTGCAACAGATTTTGCAAACTAACAATGAGCCTATAGGTGGATCCTGACCTCGAGAAAAAGGATGAATCATCTAGGGTTGTTATAACGGACGGGTTGAGGTGATCGGACGGGACAACCGGACGGCACGGACGGACGGTTCGGACGGATTGCCCGAAGTGCGCCCAGTAATTTTTTGCAAGTAAGTAATTTTTACTGTGATCGCCACGTCACATACGGACGTGTCACGCCACCGTGGCACTAGGGCGGGGATGTCTCCATGAGGGGTGGGGATGTCTCCGCCCCTGGGGCGGAGACGCCTCCGATGGGGCGGGGACGTCCCCGCCCCTCATGTAGGCGTCCATGCCTCTGCATCATTGAGCGGATAGGCCTTAATATCTGGAAGCAAAATCTGTTTATTACATTAAAAAGTTTCACGATAAAACAACAATTCCCTAATCTCATACTTCCAAACCAAGTAATATCTTGTAGTTATCTAAGAAACCCTTTTCTCTCCTAGCTTCTTCTATGAATTATCACAACTCTCTTGATTTCGCATACATATATGGAGTTACTTTTCTTGTCCTTTAATTATTCAAACGGCCCGATCTGCGCACTCCTTCGGTGGAGGGGCCACCCATAACCGCATCTCGAAGGACGATATCATCATCATCTGGTGCCTCATCGCAATCTGGACCGTTGTCATCATCAGCTCCTTCACCGCTCTCATCTGAGAATTCTCCATTGCTACCATCCGTAGTCCAAAAGCCCTCTATTTCAGAGTTGTCATTGCGAAGCTCTATGACTATTTCACCATCGCAACGCAAACGTCTGAATCTCTTTTATCGATGTGCGTGAGGATCATCACCGTCAGAATTTATGGTTGGGCTGTTGGTAGGACGAATTTCTCGATTCGGAATAACAAACGCCGGAGTTGTTGAAGAGCGTCCTGGAACATACGTGTCCAAACACGGTTGTACAACCACGTTCGGATCTCGTGCCCCTATTCCAAGGAGGGGACGTCTACGATGCCTTCAGGAGGATGCTTCGCCGTTGTTTCTTCCTTCACGGCCTCTAGCCGCTCCACGGCCTCTAGACCCTCCATGAGCATTAGTCCTTGCACTCGGTTGTATATATTGACCCATTGGATGAAGAGGCGTCCTTGTAGCGGCCAAAGGGGGTCTGCCATTTCTGGTAGTAGTAGCGGAAGTGTTTAGACCCATCCCCCCAACGCCTACACTTCGTTGAAAAGGTCCATACATGGCATTCGCCGTTCTAGGAGAAGAGGAATTCCGGGAAGGCGGCGTTGGTACATTCTGGTCATTGATAACCGTAGGCAACACCACAACTGGAGATGGTTGTGGCTCAAGGTCCTCTGTGAATGCAAAAGCATCATCAGGGTCTACATATTCCGGGTCAAAATGCTTTCGCTGATTAACAACCCTTTCATTTCTTCGAGTCGTCCCTACAATTGTTGTGTTTACAACATTTGCGTTAGAGTCTCTTTAAACCACTCCAGTGCTATGAAATGATGCACCCATTCCAATAGGGCTCTCTTGGCCATACCGATTTTCAACCGATGCTTGGTTGTTTCGAGTCGCAATATTTACTGCGTTCTCTCCCGCTCCGTTGTTGTCGCCATCTCCATTTCCACCACCATAGTCTGATGGGGAATTGTCCTCGTCGCGAACATTCCCGACATTTCCCCCCCCCCATTTCAGGCTCTTCAAGGTTAGTCACATTTGGGATGTCGCTCTCTGAAGAAGTAGACAAAGGTTGCACTTCATGAATGCCCTCATTTTGATGAAGATGAGGCGAAGGACTGCGACGAGGACTTTGATTCCAAGGTCCCCAACGACCTTGAGCCAATTCTTCTTCCAAATCGTCATCATCTCCGTAATAGTTTCTCGTTTCCTCAAGATGATCGGCGCCTTCCGTCCAAAGATTAGGGTGTCCACGGTACTCCAGCGGAGTGTGGGGAGCTGCCATATTGTGCTCCTCCTCTTCCTCGGCTATCAACACATCAAATTCACGATTAGGTTCACCCACCGGGACCGGCCCTGGGGCATCTGGGTCGGAATCCTCCGAGTAAATATTTGCATCGTACCATCGAACGGCATCAGCCCCGGTCTTTGTTGAAGGCATCGGCTATTGGTATAAATATACATTAATGACGCAGCCTTTTCTACCGCTAATCGATTTCGGCTCTTGTTGTGGACAAACGAGTACATACTCCAATTTCGTTCGGAAGAGCTAGCTGAACACGTAAGGGCTAGAGTACGAACAACTATTTTAGACAATGCCTTGTCTGCGATCTTAGCCCACCATTGGTGGAGTTGAAGCTTTGTCTGGCGGATGTCAGATGCCTCGGTAGGGCCACATGGTCCTGTGCCCTCCTCGTACTGTGTTAATTCATATTGGACGTCCTCATATGAGACTTCCAATACCTCCATCATTTTGCGAACAACCCGATTCAATGCTCTTTGTGCAATTCCGTCAGCCCTAAGCGCCACATTATCCTTGAGGTATGGATTCAAAAGAGCCCCGGCGTAGTGAACATCGGTAAAAACCATTTGCCACCGGGCATCAAAAGATTGCTCAAGTGGATGCTATGTCAGCTCGTAGAGTAAAGGGTGACTCTCTCAAAGAGTACACGTGTTCTCGCAAATTATGCATCACGAGCCACGCACGACCCATGGCTGGTTCGCGGCCATTATTCACACGCAATGCCTTCAAAACATCCCCAGTCATGTGCACGTAATTCTGACATCGTTGCCAAAAGGCCACATCTTCGATAGTGAGCACCACATTACGCGCTACGATTGCTGCTGGCTCTCCATTTTGTTTGTTCCGTAGGGTTGCAAAATAGTTTACAACACGGGGGTAGTCTTTCAACTGCTCCAACACTCCTTAGAGTCTCACCAATCGATCCAACATAAGGAAATTACAAGCAAAGCAGGTTTCAGTGGGCACTACAATATGCAGTTTGGACTCAACTCACGAAGTGTCCCCATTGTCGAATGATGGTTTCTAATATATTTGCACAATTTCTTTGCCCTCTCTATTAAATCTTTAAATTCTTGGACCTTCGCCCAATCTTCCAACATGAGATCCAATGCATGTGCCATGCACCCCTACTTGTGAATGTGCCGGTATGTGAGAATAATATCATCGATCGCTCCAAGTATGTTGGGAGCATTGTCTGTACAAATCTGTGTCACATTCTTGGAACCCACCTTCTCAATGTAAACTTTCACTTGGTCCGCTATGTACCGCATGGACTTCTTTTCACCACTGGTGTCTATGCTCCCCTAGAATATGCCACCAGTGGGGCACGACATCATTAAATTCATGAGGGGCCTCCGATGGACATCATCCCAACCATCCGTGCATATCGACATCCCATAATTCTTGATTGCAAAACCAACTTTGGCTTCAATCTCTTTCTCAATTTGCAACCTCTTAGGTTCAATCAATCTAGTCCTCAACTGGTGATATGTAGGAGGAGTGTACTCAAACTTTGCCACAGATGTCGCCCTCACTGCATCGATGAACGCTTGATTTCGCGCCACATTAAAAGGCACATTCTCTTGATAGAAAAAAGTCGCCCATTTCTCATCAAGTTCCTTCCTCTTTGCAATGTTAAAAGCATCAAGCATCCGTTGTTGATGTAGTTGCCCAGATCTACTAAAATTCGAGGCGGTAAGACCACCCGACACATGTTCGCGGTCGTTTCCTTGAGAGAGATTAGGCACTCCTTCCTGAGGCCTACTTGTTACCCCACCCGCCACATTATTTTGAGCGTCGGATTGGCTTGAAGTGTCAATAGTTGGTGCCCTCGATGGACCACTCGGGCCTGAATCTCCGCCATACATGTCCCCGCCCGTCATTCGTTGCGGAACAATGTTTCCACAATTGGCAAATCGACTTCGCACATAGGGAGGTAGGCTACGACAAATCGATCTCTCTGACTTGGCGCCGTATCCAAAGTGAGCGAATGCACGCTCACGTTTGTAGCTAAAAGTATAGTTACAGAAAACACAACTCACTTTACCCCCGTTGTCACCAAAATTGTACCAAGGTTCCCATTCTTTTGTTTGCTTCCTTTGACTTCCCATTGCATTCACGGCTTATGCCAAATAATGTGCAAGTCCCGTCTAAGCCAAAATCCGGGGCTAGTTATAGTATAGAATCAGGTGAAAATGTGAGGTCTGATAGCGCAAGTGCACTGCTTGAACCAATTTTTACATCACCTCAGCCGCACACCAGTGCCGCCTGCCACCCAAGTAGACTCGCAAGGAGCTCAAACTAAATTGAGGTCCAAGGGATAGAGGCCAAGGTGACAAGCGTGAGGACAATCGGCCTTCTCCGAACCTTTTATACACGAGCCAAGAATGGGTGGGACCTGAAGTCCCGAGGGTGGGGACGTCTCCGTGTAGGGGTGGAGACGTCCCCGCCCTTACCCAGGCAGAGGCGGGGACGTCTCCGCCCTGCCCTGTTGTGGGGAGACGTCCCCGGCCTTACTTGGACAGGGGCTGGGACGTCTCCCCAACCCAAGAGAAGGAGGCATTTTGGGGCATTTTGGGTGCTTAGGCACTTCTCTTCTCCATGAGGAGGGTGGAGGTTTTAATATAGGGTACCTTATTTTTGGTTCCGACAAGATTGCGACGCACTTAAAATAAGAAGCAATTTATGTCTACGAAGGAAGGCTTTCGGGAAAGTACTACTTTTGTCCTTTGACCGCATGCTCTCCAATAATGAACACCTTTATTAGCTCCCTTTTAGATCATAGCATGGGAGCTATGCAAGTCCCCATCTATAACGGGTAGTATAAGCCTCTAGTAGAATGTAATGTGCAAGTTCTCTAAATAAATAATTTAAACATAATTGCCCCACAAAAGATTAGAAATGTACCACATATCATTAAAGCAAAAAAATAAACCAAGTAGTGGATAGCATGGGAGCTATGCAAGTCCCCATCCATAACGGGTAGTATAAGCCTCTAGTAGAATGTAATGTGCAAGTTCTCAAAATAAATTGTACCATTACAAACAAAAAGGATATTTAAAACCATATAATGTTTAGAGCAAAAGTATTGTTCACAAAATTGATTTGCTATGTCCTAAACCTTTAAATACTCCTAGTCAATAGTAACGTTGGTAAAGGGCTCGTTCGGTCCTCCTCAGCCTACCACGTGCTTGTGCCTTTTCGCTCGCGACTTGGATGTGGGTTCCATTGGAGTCATCATCTGAACTTGACGTGTTAGTATCATAGCTAGGTGTGTCGTCCATCACAGTCATGAACTTGCCCAATCCACCTACCGGATACTTGCGCCATCCCATTGGAATTATTCCATTTTGAGGGCGAGGAATTTTTACCTTCCCCGGCATCAACTTCAAAGTGGACCAATCCACTATCTTGCCCAACTTCACCTCCGCATGAACACCCCGCGCAATGAAGAGATTTACTTCGTTGCGTTTGACGAATGGAACGTCATACAACACTTGGTAAACTTCGATGCATCGGTTTTTAAACACCTTGTCGATGCAATGTTTCAAGTTTGCCTTGTGGAAGCGCCGGTGATAGTTGTGTCGCGCCTCTGGGAAAGCCTTGTCGATGTGGCACCATTCGATGTAGTTCGCGCAATCATCAAAACTCCATGGCTCCACTACATCCTCCCAACCTCGAAAAGCCAACTTCTCGGGATTTCGAAGAACGTGCAACCGTTTCCGATGGGCGTTCCCCGCTCTTGCACGGGTCTTGTCACGCTCCTCTTTGGCCAATTGTCCGGATGAAGACATGGTGTGCACGTTGTCGTGATGCGATACAGTTCATGATATAAAAAATAAGATTGAGAAGAAAAATGGGGAATTTAGCTGGTTAAGGTAATTGTGGAGAATAAACGGCTTTTTCCTCAATTTCCCTACCAGGCCAGAAGCTTATCTTAGAGGATCTTTACTGCATCTTGTCACTAGCTCAGGGCATAGGAGCGTCCACCAACTGGATTTGCTGTTGATTCCGGCAGTCCCCTGACCACACGAGCGCCAGCCGCTCTGACAAGCCAAGGAATCGAACCCGGATCGGCGAGGTGCATCGAAAAGCTTAGCCAGCCAAACTAAGCCGCGGTCGATGGCAGTATGTGGGCTCTAATGATATTTAAACTATTCTCTAATTCTTCTGAGATCAAAAAACTTAAACAAAGTGTTATGGTATTATAGTTTGTAGTAGGAATAAAAAATGTTTAGTTTGGGGATTATTTTAGAGGGATAAATATAGTGCCAACTTGTAGTAGAGTTATAGGTTAGAAAATAAAAGTCAAGCTAGGCTTATGTGGGAAGATTTAGATAAAATTTGGAGGTAAATGGACTTTGGCGTCCAAGGGTGAGTCAAAAAGAAGGCTAGAGAGGTATGGGCTGATTTGGGCCCTTGACTTTCCTTCCCTCCTCCCTCGGCCAAAGCCTCCTCCATTTAGTGTAAAAGATGCTCGGGTTTTCTGGTATGACAGGTAGAGTTTTGTGATTTTTGACGTCAGTTTTATGAGTGTTGTAGAACCTGATAATAGCTTTTCAACAAGCTATCACACACTCCAATCGGAGATATGTAGAAGCTGTGGTGTGGATTTGAATAAACGAGGGTATAGTTGCTATGAATTTTTGAGAGTAGTAACTTTGATTCCATGTAGAAACTTGAATACAAAGAGTGAGATAGTGAATCTTTGTGTGTATAGTGGTGGTTGAATTAGCTTTTCAATGAGCTATCACAAGCTCAAATCCGAGTTGTTATGGATTTGTGGCACTTAATCTATTGAAGGAGTGTTCTCGGAGGAGCGGGTTTTATTCCACAAGTTTCAAGCAGTGACTTTGAGCAACTATAATTAATTTCATATAGAGTCAGTAGGATTGAGAATTTTATCACTTGTTAATCTTGTTGTTAGCTTTTCAAAAAGCTATTACGGAAGTGGATTGGAGTTGGTTTGAGAGAGTTATGCTAGATTGAGTAGAAAGGAGTCAGCTGCCTTGAGCAAATTAGAGCAGTGACTTTGATTCCTCATAGAAGCATTTGTATAGATCTTCTTATATTCAAATTTTGTACGTATGAGCGTTACTGTATTAGTTTTCTAGGAAGCTATTGCATGCTCATATAAAGTTAAGTATGAAGTGGTAGAGCTTGATAGAATGAGAGAAAGTTCTGCTACCCCAAGTTTATTCAAACTACTTGTTTAATCACTTGCGAGGGTTTGTCACGATGAGTCAAGAAGTTTACCTTTATTGAAGATCAAAGTCTTGCTTTGTATTATTTCAAGTTTATCACCAATGAAGATCGCCTTTATTACACCTCTCTTCTTTCTTTGCTGAAATTGGTAGCAGCCAAGAACCCTGCGTTTTTCAAAGGCAAATTCTCTCTCCACGACAACGTGTGAATGCAAAATTCTGGCGTGGATGGATGAATGAGACCTCGCACAACGCCCACATCCACCTCAATGAAGAGATGGTGGATAGGAGTATGCGAGGTGGGGACAAATGAGGTCCCCCTCCATTAAAATAGTAATCCGGTGGGGGCGGAGACGTCCCCGCCGCTGCCAGGTATGGGGCGGAGACGTCTCCGTCCCACCAGGGCAGGGCGAGGACATTTGCTTGTAAATTGGGGGGGGATTCGTCCCCACAAAACTTTCCAAGGAGGCGTTTGAGGCCACTCTTGCTTGGCCGAGGCACTCCTCATCTCCATGAGGCGGGTGCACAATTAAACATGAGGTGATTTATTTTTGGTTCCGACAAGATCCTAATGCACTTAAAATAACATGCAGATTATGTCTCTCCCTAGTTCTAGGGAAGAAGGCGAAATGGAAAGTACAACTTTTGTACTTTGACGGCATGCTCTCTAATAAGGAACACCTTTATTAGCTCCCTATTAGTTTTGGAGCAAACATAAGAGTGTAGAAAATTATTTCCTTCCAAATATAAAAAAAAATTCCTTGTCTTTAGTGGAAAATAACGCTTCAACTCAAGTAAAAGATTTTCACATATTGCCAAAAATATAACGGGCAAGGTACCAAAAACAAAAACGTCTTACCACATAAAACTTAGAGATTTTAACTTTTTATACTTTTGATTTTTTCCACAACAATATGTGGTGTACACCTTCATATTGACCATAAATATACATCAATCTAAAACATATCAAGTATCTAAAAACTAAAACGTTACTTGCCCATTTTTTAGCTTCCACTACTAGCATAGTTGACTTGAATAAGATACACCCTTTCTCTACCTCTAACAATTGGTGTATAAGGAACTAACATCATCCTAAACTACCATTAGTAATGGATTTAGGCCTTATCTAGTGCAAAAATTTGATACCAAGCACTGAATAGCATGGGAGCTATGCAAGCCTTTCAATCCGTGTGGTTAAAATTTATGAAATTTTGTGGGGACATTAACAAAGAAGTATTTATTGTGATCCTACGGTTAGATGTAGAAATAAAAAGGTTTTGTCTCCATTCTTAGGCATTATACTATAGCCTCGCAGTTTTGAAGTGTTCTTGGTGCAAAAAAACCTTGGTCCTTTAGTGATTAAAAATGTTTGGAGGTTTAAATCTTGGTCCATACCATTTTTTTTATACAAACGCACAAATCCTTATGAGGCTTAAGTACATCCATAATCACATGGATTAACACCACTATTATCAAGTAGAATGTAGACAGTGCTATTCATATATTTTTTTAGTATCCATAATGTAATACAAAAGTGGAAAAAATACATTAAACGCTAAAAGATGAAGCATTGTAAGAAAATTGTCTCTTGGCACCGCAATAACAAAAAATACACCTAGTCAATATTCATCGGGCTATTAGTAGTGCCACTCGCCCCTGCCTCGTTGTCGTGTGCCCCTACGTGCATAGGGAGGTCTTCATCTAAGCCTAATACAAGTCTACGAGACGCCGATCGTGTTCTCCTCGCTGGTCCATCTTCATCCAACACGGCCCTTAGGATTTGGGATTGCATGAGCTGGTCGAGCGCTTGCCGTGTCCCTAGACTGTGCACATCGAGCAAGAAGTCGATTCCGTCATTTCGGAAAATTTCTTTCGACTCTGATTTCGATAATTGTCTTAGTTCTTGCGGGTCCGGTTGGTCAACGTCGCGAGAAATGCGATCCCCGTTGTCGTCTGTGATGTGAACTCCGTCAACGGCCCACAACCATTGCCGTGGATGAGGTCCAAAACGAAATTGCTCCCCGTTCTCGTCCCAATGGCCATTAAAGCATTGGTAGAAGAAATTTCGTTTTCCTTGACCGTATTTGTCCTTTAACGGGATCAAATTCTTACACACCCGGACAATCTGCTCTGGGTCCCTTTTCCAACCCCACTTGTTTGAGAGGTGCATCTTATCCAACGAGTGCATCTTCAGTTTCCAGCTCCACACCAAATCTTTTCCCCACATATGTGATTGATCATGAGCGTTCGTCACATTGAACTCCCAATGCGGGGGCATGTATGGAACTAATCCAAAAAGTTCGTACAATCGCTCGTGAAAAGGGGCCTTGCACAATGAGCACCGCCGGGGTACGACCATCAAGCTAATCAAACAAAATGGATGGTACAAGTGCTCACAAGTGCCTAGATGCATCCCACCTTCTGGACCAAATGGGTTTAGACAAATTGAGCAAGTCGTACCGTCGGATACGAAGCTCAAAGGTTGTGGCCACAATAACATGGGTTTGCCCCGATGATCGAGGGTAGATGAAACCTCCTTTTTGAAATCACATTTGTAACGGGACCAATCAATGGTTGTTTGCCCACCAGCGGTTTTCACCATCGCCATTTCATCCATCTTGAAAAGATCATCCACGAGGGCCGCGATGTCAAACCAAACACCCTCTCCTGGTTGTTTTTGGTATAGTTGTTGTCGATTTTTTGGAATTCCGCCACCAATTGTTGGGACCGATCGACCGTGAAGACGCATGCCAACTTCCATTGATAGTAATGTTCTACCAACACATCCAAGCGACTTTGTAGTCTTCAATTCTCTTCAAGCGCTTTAGCGAGCTCTTTGCCGTCGTCACCCCCCGCACCCTCTTCTTTGTTGACCATAGTTTTGTCTACGTTGGTAGGGGCCTCATCAAACGACAATGAATCGTCTTGGGTTGACACGTGTACAAGCACTTCTTCCTCCGGTCGTGGATTCCGATCTTCTGCGGTCATTGTACTAGTTTGAAGGGCAAGTCGGAGCTCCTCCATATCACGTCATCACTGGTCAATAACAATGTTTTTATCAATGACTTCAACTCTCAACTTGCCAACCTCATCGCGCAATGACAATAGTTCTGTTGTCTTCCCTTCCAATTGGTTCAGCAAGGTTTGAATAGTGTTGGCAAAAATAGCACCAGTAGAGGCTTCTAACGTTCGATCAACAACCGCGGGGGATTGTACCTGAATCCCAACTTCATTAACGGTATTGTTAACGACTACGTTAACCGTTTGTTCCGCCCTCCTTCGTTTGGTGCGCGCTTGTGTCCTTTGGCTCCTTGTGATTGGAACGTGGGATCCGTCAGAGTCTGTATCCGTGTTTGAAGGATCGGTCTCGTACGTGTCGACCAGTTCAGTCTTCGCCATCGATTTGCCCAATCCGCCTTCTGGATACCTCCGTGTCCCCATTGGAATCAATCCATTCGTCGGAGAAGGAACTCTTATGCTATCTCCCATGGCTTTCAAGGTAGACCAATCCACCCTCTTGCCCAACTTTACCTCCGCATCGACACCTCGCGCAAGGAAGAGATTTACTTCGTTGCGTTTGATATAAGGGATGTCGTACAAGACCTGGTATACTATAATGCACCGGTTTTTGAACGCCTCGTCGGTGCACTTCCATAAATTTGCCTTGTGAAAGCGTCGGTGATAATTGTGTCGCTCCTCCGGAAAAGCCTTGTCGATATGGCACCACTCGATGAAGTTTGCGCAATCCTCAAAACTCCATGGCTCCGGAACTTCTTCCCAACCTTTAAAAGCCAATTTAACAGGATTCCGAAGCACATGCAACCTCTTCCGTTGCTTGTTTTCCGATCGTAGTCGACTCTTACCTCGTTCTTCTTTATTCATTTTTACCAGCGTGGCCATGGGTGGGGAAAATCTGAATAATATATGTGATGCGAATGGATGAAGTCCTCACACGACGCCCACAACCAACTCAATTAAAAGGTGGATGAAAAGGGAGTATGTGAGGCGGGGACAATTAGAGGTGTGCACGATATTACATAGGCGATAGACGAAGCACTGGTCTACGGTCCCGGGGCAGGGGCGGGGACATCTCCGCCCCACCCTGGGCAAGGGCGGAGACGTCCCCGCCCTACCCAGGTAGGGCGGAGACGTCTTCGCAAAATGAACCCTACACCATATAAATAGGGGACATTTTGTCCTTATTCTCTGCCAAGTCCACTCCCTAGGCCTCACGTGTCAGTTCGCTTTGCGCCCTGAAAGTGAGTTTGGTGGGTGATCGGGCTTGGGCCATTTATTGTACCCAGACTCTTTGCGGTTTTTTTTAAAACCATCAACTTGGAATTTCGACCACGGTAGGGAGTTGACAATCACATATGGCGGGAGAAGGAAGTAGGTCAATGGAGAAGCGCCCAGTATTTATGGATTTGGATGATGTTGATGAGACGATTCTTCCGTCCACCAACACGGAGTTGACTTCGGGATCATTGAATCCGTCGTCATCGAGCGGGAAGAGGCGGAAGAAGTCACCAAATCCGGACATGCCCCCGTACGAATACATGGTTGAATGTAGAGGGATTGCCGTTGAGTTTTACAAGCGTCAGACGACACGGGCGTTGACGAGGAGCTATCTGAACCACAACGAAGAAGGATACCACAAGTTGACGGTTGACATGCGACACGAATTAATGTCAAACCTTGATAAATCTGAGAAATTTAATAATTTCTCAGATTATTGGTTGCATTCGGAGTGGTTGGACAGACAAGTGACCGCAGTGACCACCAATATCGTTGCGAACTGGTGTTACGTCACAGGGAAGAAGGAGGATGAGAGCACCTGGAACATGGAGGAGCGCGCACTAGTGGTGAAGATGAGGATGATCCAGGGCTTCGTTCAACAATACTCTTCTTCCCGTAAGAAGAAACTAGCTCCTTGGAAAGCGACTATTGAGAAGCAAATTTTGGCTCACTACGTTGGTGGAACTTTTAAGTGGCTTGAAAGTTGCGCTAAAGTGATTCCAATGCCAGGGCAAAGCGCGGTGGGTGGCTATGAGACTGTACAGAAGGTGATGATAACCAAATTGGAAAACATTCCAAGTTGGATTTACTTCGCCGGAAAGACTCTGACCAACACCAACGAGAGGGAGAAGCGCCGAAACATCATCAACGAGGCTGGAGGGTGTCCGGTAGTGCATCCAGGGATCATTAGACTTGCGTACATCCACCCGAAAACTATGGAAGGATACACGCTCTGGTGGAATGGGGGATCTCTGGCTTCTTTTTGGTCCAAGTTTGACTCGAAAGTCGACGAAGCATTGCCATTTGAACGGATTGAGATGCATCCGAATACCGGGTTGTCAATCCAAGAGCTTCGGTGGATTAAAACTTACCGCCAAAATCGAGTAAACCTCGTGCTATCATTGCTTGTCATTGTGGGAAAATGCCACGACGCAAATTATATACACAATGACATCTCTCCATCGAATGTTTTGCTCCACTTTGATGAGTGGAAACCCGATACGGTGTACATCGGAATTTGCGATTGGGGGCTTTCAAGTCGGGTTGTGGAGAATGAGCCATCAAGGTATGGTTATCAATTCAAGGAGGAGCTTCAACTAGAGAGAGAGCGGGACGGTTTGTGGCACCAGAACTGTTCTATAATTTTGGGCCGCAGGACTCCACCAATTCGCTTAAAGTCATGCAACAGTCACACCTCTACTCCAAGGCAGCAGACGCATTTGCGGTAGGTTGGATTTGTGAAAAAATTTGGAAAGAAGATTGAGACACTTCGTATTTCACCAGCAAAAATACGGAGCAATATGTAAAGCTGAAGTTAAAACTTACAGCGTTGCAAAAACAACTGCTCGAAGAACCCTCTTCTGTACCAGATGTTTTAGACACATTAATGAAACCCCCCCACAACTAGACTATGCCTCTATGTTGTTACCGACAATAGTTTTTTGTTAATTAGCTGCATTAGTTTCGCATGTGGTGGTTAAATAGGCAATACGGCATCTTCGTAGAAGAATATGTGTACTTGGCAATTGCCATACGTTATATTTTAATCAAAATTGGATACGTCCAAATCTTAAATTCTAAATCCGAGATTTGCATTTGTTCAAGCACAAATAACAATTGATACACTATTGATACACTAAATGTGCACAAGTGAAAGAAATAAATTTTTTATTTCTACAAAAATTGATACATAGTGTAGTAAATGGCATTTAGTGTCCGGTTATGTCACTACACTAAGTGCCTCATTTGCAATTGGTGTATGGGTTCACATTTAGTGTATACTGCAGTAAACATAAATTTTAGTTTACCAACATAGTGTCAATAGTTAAACACTATTAACTAACTCATGAAGGGGCGGAGACGTCCCCGTCCCTGCACTAGTAGAGGCAGAGACGTCCCCGCCCCTTTATGGGCAGGGGCGGGGACATCCCCGCCCCTAACAGGGCAGGGGCGGAGACGTCTCCGCCCCACCTCCCTGTTGCCATTAGTCCCCGATCCTACTCAAACATGATCCTCTCCTACGTGGCAGCTATGTGGTGCCAACATGGCTGCCACGTCGTCTGTTTTTACCTAGCGGGTAAGTCAACCCTCAGTTGACTTACCCGGACGGGCGAGAGCTCTACCGAATGGGCGTACCGGACGTCCATCCAGTATGACAACCCTGGAATCATCTATCCTTCAAATTCTGTCTCATTGAAGGGCGTAGTTCAATGGTCTTGTTGTAGGACCTCACTGTCAGAGTTGCCGCATCGAAGATGACTGACACACAAAAGTGAAGGCTGTTGTCATGGGTGATATTGGTTACGATGGTCTTTGTCGAAACATGCTCGTCGTATCTTTTGTGCATGCTATGCATGGACTTTGCTTGAGTAGAGGTCAATGTTGGACCTGCAGGACGGAGCTTGAATATAACATTTCCGTTAAATTGGTGGGAAAGATACACTACTTTCTCATGATAGATTGTATTGTAGTCTATGTTTCAAGGGATTCTTACTACCAAGACGGGAACGCAACTCTCTCAAGCAAGACATAACACTACGTAGAGGAGAGCTTGCATGACGATTAGATGGGCATGACATTGGAGTACGAGACGTAGAAAGATAAGATGTTGGCATGCGAGTCCTAGGTGGGCATGACAACGGAGTGGTACTCCGAGGAAGGCATGGCGTTGAGGTACATGACTTTGACGGACTAGTCATAAGAGAAGCGAAGTCATCATCTGATGACAGGAGTATGGCGCTCTCACTCCCAGGCTCTACCTTAACTATAACTCCAGACGAGAGCGGGGTGTGCATGCTATATGATGATGATCAACGAGGAGTAAGTATCTCGATTGAGGCAGCGACCGTAGGATTGATGAGACCATATACTCTATACTAATCGGGTCCTAGTTTCCATACTTTTTGCAATTCCACCTCTACATTGGATTGCATAGCTAAAGTATGAGAAAACTCCGAGGTTACCTTGTCGTAAACTTCTTCCTCAATGTAGATACTGTCCTGCAAGAAAGAGATTCTAAGACTTATTAGTAAAGAAGTTACAAAAGCAAGCCCGTCACTATCTAGGCTATAGATGGAAGGAGCACTAACGCCACTCGCACAAAGGAAAACAAGGCGAGGAGCGGGATCCTTAGAAGAGGTAGCCATGGCGAAGGAAGGCAAGAGGTAAGCAATTTTGATTCAAACAAAGGCAAAGGCTAAAATATATAATATTAATATCTACGCATATATAGTATATAGTATCTATACGTTGTTCAACAGAGCAGTGAATGACAAGCAGGTAGTCAGCTTACTTAATCTAAAATCTTAAAATGGAAAGGATAAGCCGTCACATGCTAGTATTAGTTTAGAGAAAGTTGTTAGAAGAGACGGCGCCACCTAAAAGCGACAAAATAATATAAAAATAGAAATGTAGAGAAATGTAAAAAATGAGTGTATAAAAACTACATAAGGTTGGCTTTAGTTGGCATGAGCTAAAATCGATATTTGGAACCCGCTCGATCTTAGGGGGACAGAAGCCAAATTATAGTGTGATCATGTAGAGTGTCAGGTCATAATTCTTAGAAATTAGAATGCCGCCTCCATACAATGAGTTAATAGGATGTGTTTATTTATTTTTATTCCAAGAAGCTTGTGAAAATTGTATTTAGGATTGATGCAAAGAATCTTGCTCAAAAAGCATTCACGACTGTAGAAAATCGTAACTAATCTAGGAAATAAATATTTGTTACAATGAAAGCAGTTGCCATTATGGATGGATGAAGTTATTGTCCCTGGGAATAGGATTCAAATTTGAGGAGAGGTGTACCATTTGGATTCAACATAGAGCGAGCTCAACCAAAATTGTTCTCTCATTTTCATTTTGAAATGGTTTAGCACCATTACATTGGACAGTTGCCTCCAAAGAAGAAGAAAGTGGCGGCTCCTTTCACAAATTTGAAGGACTTGAAGCAAAGACGGATGATACGGGCCGCTGTCATGAAGGGAACCGCAAAGCAACTAGGAGCTGTGTTTGCAAGGTTGTTTGTGGAGACCGAGAGAAGGCCTTCAACGGCATGCATCCTAGAGGAGGAAGAGATTAAGCTTCACTTCAGTTAACCTATGTGGTGGAAATGCATTGGCTTCAATGAATCTCTTTCTTTTTGTATTTGTGGGTTAAAAAGTAGGCGAGGTCGATGGCTTTGGTTGGACTAGAGGTCGTTGGATTAAGTAGTGGACAAAGTTAACTATTTTTGTATGGTCATGATGAGGTGGTAGGGAGATAGAGACAAGGTGTAATAGATGGTAGAGAGATAGAGACAATGTGAAATAGGTAATGAGTAAAAATCGTATGTATTGGGCTGGGATTCAAACATTTTGAGTTGTCGTGATTGCTAGTGAAGGAACGCTGTGAGTACAACCCACAACAATCTTTTGTAAGCCACCAACACCCATTGCTCTCACTCTTTTTCATTAGGTATTGTGAAGATTGTAAGTGTTGTGGTTGTTGAGAGTGCATTAGGGAGCATTGGGGTTTTGAATGACAGGTTCTAAGATGACAAAGAAGAGTGCATGGAAGAGGCAGCTCTTGCCTGCCACTATTCCTAGAGGCCTCCTAATACACAAGGCAACGGGTGGCGTAAGAATGACAATGTTTGGATGTAGGGTCAAAAGGTTAGGATTTTGCATTGTATGATTTGAGATTATGCATTAGGGCTCGGGTTAGGATTTTAGATTTAGACTTGAGTTTGAGAGTTCTTTTTTATAGGTCAATTTTCTACGTGATGCTTTTTTCAAATCATTTTTTAAACTTGACAGGAGATAGGGATGGCAATTGATCAAGATGCCTAAGGTTGTCAACGGTGGGCATATTGGAGTTAAAAGTTGCTTGTAATATTACGGCATTGTAAATAGTTATTGAGGTAGATTTAGAGGAAAAAGTAGATAGGGAGAGAAGTAGGAGAGGTGAAAGGAACTTGAGAGGTACATGTATGGCGTAAGGTCAAAGAGGTAGGTCCAACCCACATGTCTTGCATAGAATGAGCAAGGACAAGTGGGTGGCCAAGAGTTGGCATAAAGGGACTTGCAAGTTGCTTGGGAAGTCACTTATAAGATACATGAGACGCCACTAAGTGGTAGTATAAGTTAAGGCCTTTGAAAGAAGACAACATCTCACTCCAAATATTGTTTGTACTACCTTGTGTGTCTTTCACTTGTTTGTACAGTGGGGTCCAAAAATAAATCGATTTTTTATTGCGGTAGCTTCCGGTTTCACATGAAGCCTCATGTTCTCAAAAATCTAGCTCCCTGAATTGGACACCTTTCTTCACCAAACAAATTGCAACGTATTAAGGAGTGAGTGGTTACTAATGTCCACCAATGAATCACAGAAAGTTGTCACAAATTAGAGAATATGGATAGATTTAGTAAATTTTGTTGTCAAGAGCTTAGAAAAGGATCATTGACTCTTGAGCTCCTTGAGCCACTTGTGATGCTTCCATGGCAATTGTTCATTGCTCTTGATAGTGTTTAATGATGTAGACATAGATTAGAACACCAAACTGAATTACTACACTAAACACTAAATATAGTGTAGAGGGATTATTGATGTAGATCACTTACACTAATTTCCATCAAAGCATGTGCATGCCAAATTCTGATTGGGTACTTGTTCTCAAGCAAGTGTATGTTAGTCAACAATTGCATGTAAATTTTCAATTAGTGTAGGAAATTTCAAATAGTCTGGTCTACACTATATTCACGGAACGATGAAGTGAGGCATTGTGAGTGTAGTTGCCTCTTGGAGTTGACGGTACAAAGTTGTGAAGTTGTTGGAGCCGTGAAGTTGCCTGGAGCTGTACTCACGTTTGCATACTTCAATTTATGTGAGGATTGAGCATCATGAAGTATCGGATTCCTAGTACCGAAGAGAAGAGTCGGATTGTAGGGATGCATGAGGGTGGGATGAAATGTAAGGATATTGGAGAAGAATTGAATGTTCCATGTTCAACCATTTCCACTATTTTGACAAATTAGAAGGTCCGTGGAAGTGTAGAGTCCTTGAAAAGTCAATGTGGCAGGCATCGAAAAATATCTGAGCGTGGGATTCGGATATTGGTACATTTAGTTCTAGATGATAGAAGACAACTAGAGTATGGCGGAAGTCACACGAAAAACATGCACGGGATTGCATTGCTCCATCTTTCAAATCAAGGCGTACTTTAGTGATGGTTTGGAGGGCATTTAGTGGCTTCGATAAATGCCCACTAGTTCCTATACCTTCAAATATGACGACAACAAGCTATTTTGTGAATCTTGTTTATGAAAGAACATTTAGTGGATTCTATTTTATGCATGATGACCACGAGCAAATGATACTTATGGAAGACGGTGCTCTAGTCCACCGCAACTTACTTCCATTACAGTAGAGACAAGCTCATGGGGTGAAAAAGCTAAAATGGCCTGCAAACTCTCCAGACTTGAACCCCATAGAGAATATATGGAAGATTGTCAAAGATTTGTTACGCCATCGTGGTAGACCAAGAAATAAGGAAGAAATGGTGCAAACCATTCAATCCGTGTGGGACACAATACCTCTAGAGCAACTCCATACCTTCATTGAAAGTATGCTTGATAGAATGCAAGCTGTTATTTTAGCACAAGGTGGTAGCACTAGATAGTAGCTACTTTGTTATGATATTTTAAACTATTGTATTGTACTATATTTTTGTTATGTCAAATTAGTTTATAGTAAAGTACATTCCACCACCTTTTCAACGCACTTTACGGCTTCTGACTTGATGAATTTTTAAGCAGGCAGGAGCTCTTCAAAGTTGCAACATTTTTTTTTATTCACCCTCCCAACAAAAATTCGATTTATTTTTGAACCCCACTGTACAACCGTCTTTCTACTTCTTTTAAATCAATAGGTTTAGAGCGCACTCATGCAGGTTGCAAGTGTAGATTTTTGTTGCGATCAATGCCATCAATGCCGCACTTATAGCCACGACCAAACGTGACATGCCAAATCGTTCAGCCACAAAGGCAATGCCCTAGCCCCTGGAGTGCTCACCAAGGAAACTCTCTTCCACCTTAGGCTCCTTGGTGGAAGTCGAGAGTTGGGCAATTGCACTCTCCTTGAGTACAGTCACCAACTCTATACGTTGGCGCTTGTATTCCTCAACAGGGTCCAACTGTGCATTATGTTGCGTGGTTCACCTCCTATATGATTGAAGGGCCTCCAATTTCAAATGTTAGGGCAAGAGCTTGAACACATACTAGTCGTTAAAAGACGGCGTCCGCTGACGCTCCTCCTTCATCTATTGAGGTTCAAAAAAAGTAGAGAAATGATTGCACAAGCAAATGAAACACACAAGGTATTACAAACAATGCTAGGAGTGAGATATGGCCTTCTTTCAATCGCCTTTACTTATAGTACCAATAGGTAACAACCTTTGCCAATACATATGGGACTACTTTAAGTCTGTATCACATCTTTCCATTTTCTCCCCTTTACTTTCCCTTCTACCTCAACTATTTATCGTATCATAATAACAACGAGCAATTCTAATCTCTAACACTTCCATTTTGCAAGTAGTTACCTTCTCGCAATCCCATTGCCATTGCTAACATTTGATGTTGCTCTTTCTCAAGTGCTTTCGTCAACACATCCGCCACCATGTCTTCCGTTGGACAATACTTCAAGCTAATCTTGCCACTCTCCAACTTCTTGCAAATGAAGTGATGTTGCACATCAATGTGCTTTGTGCATGAGTGAGGTGTAGAATTTTTTGCAAGAGCTACACACCATTGCTTGTTGCACATGGTGGTTGTTGTTCCTTCTTGAGCAAACCCCACATCCACCAAAAGCTTGCAAAGTCAAATTACCTCCTTTGTTCTATGGCTAGTTGCCATGTACTCCGCCTCCGTCATCGACAAGGCAATGGTTGGTTGCCTCTTGCAATTCCACGAGATGGCACCAACTCCAACAAAGAACACATATCCCGCCGTCGAACGACGCACGTTCGCATCTCCGGCCCAATCCACATCGCGATACCCCTTTAAAGCAATGTCCTTACCACCAAGGCACAATTTGTGGTCTATAGTATCTTGCAAGTATTGCATGATGCGCTTCACGGCACTCCAATATGTTGGATCAGCCTTAGACATGAAATGGCTCACCATGCTCACCGCTAAAGCAAGGTCAGGCCGTGTGCCTACCATAGCATAGACCAAGGATCCAACTCCACTCTTGTATGGAAGGACTTCCATCTCACCTTGAATGGCTTGAAACTCTTCTTTCAAAAGCTTCAACAACTTGACATTCACATCAAGAGGGGTATCAATGGGCTTGCACTCCTCCATGTTGAAGCGCTTGAGCACCTCCTCAACATACTTCTTTTGGCTCATGGAGATCGTGCGTGCCTTGCGGTTTCTCACAAATTCCACACCAAGACAATACTTTAACTCACTAGGATCACTCATCTCAAACTCCGTATTAAGTTTACCTTTGAGCCATGCTAACTTAGCCAAAATGCTAGCCAAGATGATCAAGTCATCCACATAGATGAGGGCTATCACTAAATACTCACCCGTTTGCTTGATGTACAAGGAATGGTCCGCTTGGCTTCTTGTAAAACCTTCCTTGGTGAAGAAAGTATCGATGCATTGGTACCGTGCTCTTGGTGATTGCTTGAGTCCATACAATGATTTTTTGAGCTTGCACACAAGATGATCAAAGTCTTCTTGGTCAAAACCTTGGGGTTGCTCCAAGTAAATGTCCTCCTCTAATTCACTATTTAAGAATGTTGTCTTCACATCCATTTGGTGGATCTCCAAGTCCAAGGCCGATCGAAGCGCAAGAATGCACCGAATGGTCGTGAACATGGCAGCGGGAGCGAACGTCTCAAGAATGTCCACTCTTGCAACTTGAGAGTACCCCTTGGCAACAAATCTTGCCTTGTGGAGCTCCACTGGACCCGAAGCATCCTTCTTTGTATGCAACACCCACTTGCCTCCAACGCTCTTGCAATCCTTTAGAAAAAGAGCCAACTCCCACGTGCCATTTGCCATGAGCGAGCCATATTCCTCTTGCACGGCCGACTCCCACTTGCTTGTATCCTCTGATTGCACAGCCTCACATATGTTTAAATGATCCTCCAATGACGCCACATTTGCATGCTCTATTTTATGTTGACGCAAAATGTGGCTCTTCCACCATTCACCACGCGGGCGACGCTCTCTTCTTGGATACCGCGGCTGTTGTAAGTTCCCCAAATCCTCATCGCTTGGTGAAGGTGTTGATGAAAATGCTACACCTCTTTCTTCAGCATCCAATCTCACTTCTTTCTTGATATTGCCATTGCAATCTTTCAAGGGTAGTGGTTTGGAAAATTCGTCCACCAAGGTAGGGGTCTCGCTTCTCCCACTTGGATTCATCTCCAAAACATCACCAATACAAGTAGTACCTTCAACAAATACTACATCACGACTCTTAATGATCTTCTTCGTCTCAATGCACATGAGCCAATATGCCTTAGTGCCGTCACAATAGCCAAGAAACAAACACTTTATACCTTTTTGTCGAAATTCGTTCCAACACGATTCCGGATATAGCCTTAAAATCCGGCTAGATACAAAAGTTATAAAAATATTAGTAAATAGATTATTACAGCAGGACACAAATAGGTAGAAATAGGTAATAAAGAATCTAGGTCCAACCGGAATCCTTAAACAATACTATTAGAGTACTTAGTATTAGTGCGGACGTCCGAAGAAATCCGGACTATTTCAGGGGAGATCCGGAATCCGGAACTGTCATCATGAAATAGACCTCATTTGGCAGCCGTTTGTTCCTCAGGGAAACTCTAAGAGGAGATCCTCATGCAAGAAACCCCTTCGATGTTCCGGCGCTCATCTATACCGCCATCAACTATCCTCCGGAGGTAGACTTTCCCGACCTCGAGACGGTGTTTCGAGGAAGCTACGAGTCCGACAGAGAGCTTCCGGGACCTTATGGGAAAGCAGATCTAGTCGGTAGGGAGGTTGGCAGCAACACCATCAACAGAATAATCTCTAGCAGCGGCTTCCGGATCCGGAACTTAGCAGCCGGAGAAGACAGACGCCGGGAAGGAGATAAAGAAATCACCTAGGCGTAACAATAAGAAGACACTATAGTTGGAAGAAGTATTAGGAAATCCCTAATCCCTTTTGAATTAGTAGCGATTAACGATGGAGCTCAGAAATGCACCCGGCTACTTACAAGGGAGAATAAGGGAAGTTTGCATCCGGAATGCCTAAGTCTAGAAAACTGTGAGTCCGAAAGCTTTTCTAGACTTCAAAGAATTTCCGGATTTTAGGGAATTTCTAGATTTCTGGATCTCAGATCTATAAATTTCGGATCTGAGATTTGAATTCCGGATTTTTAGAGATAAGTCTTTTTATTGTTAGGATAAGATTTTTTGGATTCCTCACGGATAAGATGGAGCTAAGGTTAGGAAGTTAGTTAGTACTTAAAGGATGAATCTTCGGAGGCTCATCATCTTGTTTCCTCTTGCTGAAGACGTCTTAGCTTTTGATTATATTTCTCTATATTCTAGTGTTGAGCGTTTTTGTGAGGAAGGGATCCATCGCGGTTTGTGTTGTTGTGGATAGGTTATGTCGTAGTGAGCGTTATTGTGTTTGTAACTTGAGGTAACCGGTTAGGACTTGCATTAGAAGAGCGCCCGGGAGAGCTGAAGACGTATTGTAGAGGTGTATTTGGTAGTCTCCAGGGTCCGGAAGAAGCCAGGAGGGGAAGAGATGTATTGCAGAGGTGTTCCTGGTAGTCTTTAGGGCACGGAAGATCCGTGTAAACCCGGATTTTGGTTGAGGCCGGAATCTACCCCTACGATAGGAAAAAGCCTGATGTGTATGTCTAGAAGGAGTCCTCATTGCAAACCGTAATACTCACTCGATAGAATTGCGACAACACTTGCCGGAATGTCGTTGTAGTCCGGACTTATCTCCGCGTGACCGCGTTCGGATGGCCATCCGGATGTTGTAAGAGTATAGGTATAGCAGTAGCAATCAACCACCGGTTAGCGGAGTAGGGAGAGTGGGTGTCCAACCACTATAAGTTTTGGGGCAGTGGGTGTCTAGCCACTTTAAGTCACAAGACAGTGGGAAATCCGGCCACTTACACAAAACAGGATCAATGGTACCCAACCACTCGCTTAAAAAGTCCGGAAGGAACTCCATCTGAAGTTATCCGGAATCCGGAAGGATCCGGAAATTAGGGTAACAAGTCCAGAGTCGAGAAGGATCCGGAAACTATTATTAGAATTCGGAATCTGGAAGGATTCAAAAACTATTACTAGAATCCGGAATCTAGAAGGATCCGAGAATTATTATTAAAATCCGGAATCCGGAAGGATCCGGAAATAGTTGTAGAACGAGTGAGAATGAGGATCCGGTGGATTGGTGCTTAATATTTGTGGATTATTTAGTGATTCTAGAAGAAATGACAAGTCTCTATCAGAACAAAACTGGAGCGGTTTACTTTAGAAGCATTTAGTGACGATTAAGTGCATTCCGGAGGAATACTGATCCTACGAACTGCAACACTTTTGCATCAAGCTTATCCTTATTTGTATCCGGCACCATCGTATATGCAATGCATCCAAACACATTCATGTGCGCAATGCATGGCTTGCAGCCAGTCCAAGCTTCTTGAGATGTGATAGTGACAAGAACCCTCGTTGGACATCGATTGCGGATGAAGATCACCTTGACTACCGCTTCCGTCCAAAATTCAAGCTTTTGGCGTTATGCATGGATCATGCTCCTCCCCATTTCCACTATGGTACAATTTGCACGCTCCGCGACTCCATTTTGCTTTGGCGTGTAAGGTTTTGACGTGTGCATCTCAATGCCATGTTTCTTCAAGAAACTTCAAAAGCCTTTGGATATGAACTCTCTACCATCGTCCGACCGAAACACCTTGAAATCCAATTGCTTCTCCGCAAGGGCCTTGAACTCCTTGAACTTCTCAAGGCATTCCCCTTTTGTCTTCAAGATGTACACCTACACCCTCCTCAAAAAGTCATAAATGAAGGTCACAAAATACTTTGCATCACCTATGGAAGTGGTCCTCATGGAGCCGCACACATCCGAATGCACAATCTCCAAAGGCTTTGTTGCACGCATCGCTCCATCCTTCGGAAATGGTGTCCTATGTTGTTTGCTTTGCACGCATCCTTGACAAAATGACATATGTAATTTATCTTTGCCAGGAGTCATGCCACTTACTATGTTTTGAAGTAAATGCACACTTTTCATGTTCAAATGACCTAGACGACGATGCCAAAGCTCTATTGCACCGCTCTTTGTTGATGATTGTGCCACGTTGGCCGCATCCGTCTTAGACACTTTCATGAAAGTTGCTTGATACATATTGCCTTCACGAGGTGCTTCCACAAGAACATCTTTATTTGGTGCCTTCAACACACATCCATCCACGTTGAATTGCACCTCCATTCCACTTGTCACAAGTTTACTCATGGAGAACAAGTTCGCTTGCAACTTGGGCACATGGAGAACGTCCTTGATTCTAAACCCCTTAAAGCATCTCCTCACAAGTACTTCAACAACAATAGATCTGACGCCAAGAGCCTCCACAACACTATTATCACCCAAATGCACATTCTATGGAGTAATTACTTCATACGTGTCAAATGCCGCCTTATGAGGTGACATGAGTTTTGTGGCGCCCAAATCCATATTCCACTTACACATGGACTTGGCATGTGGTCCACCTTAAGTTGAAAATGGGTAATCATCTTCCTCCTTTGCATGATTGGCGTTCTCCTTCTCCTTTACTTGGTTCGCGTTGTCCTACTCCCGCTTCTTTGGCTTGAAGCAATTTTGTACAATGTGGCCCGATTTGCCGCAATTGTAACATACCTTGGGCTCGCCACGTGTTGAAGAAGAGCCTCCCAACTTGTTTGTTTTGACACCAAGGCCGCATCTTTGCCATTGGGCTCCTTCTCTTTGCGCTTGGATACTTTGTGCATCAACCGCGTCGTCACAAACTCCATGGCGAGCTTCTTCATTGCCAAGGTTTCTAAGGCCGTGATCAAGTGTTCATATGAAGGCGGCAAACTCTCAAGCAAGGTCATGACCACATCTTCATCTCTCACCCGGACATCTAATCAAGTGAATTAATTTGCAAGTGCCTTCACTTTGTTGACATGATTCAATAAATCATCTCCCTAGACTTGGATCTTGGTTGTGAAGAACTTGCGGCAAATGAAAAGGATGTTGAACAAGCTCCTTGTTTTGTAGATGTTGCACAAAGTCTTCCATGCTTCCCAAGGTCCTTTAGAACTCTTGATGTGGGCAAGTTTGTTGTCCACCAAGTTGAAGCCAATGACGGACATGGTCTTCTTCACACGCCGACTATAATCCTTCTTCACCTTTGAATCATTGTCTTCGGATGGAGGCTCTTCGGAGTCATCCACAATGTCCCAAAGGTTCATGGATGCCAACACCATCTCCATCTTGAACTTCTAAAGATTGAAATTCTCACATTTGAACTTGTCAGTGACTCCAGCACTCTCGCCATCACATGTTGCCATATTTGCACTCCAATACTAACTTCTAACTTCCAATGTGCACTAGTGCACCTCAATCCCTCAATGAGCCTTTTTTAGGCTTCAATGTGCACTTATGCACCTAGAACACTTAAGTTTCAAAGCTACGCATACGGATTACGTATTATGTGTATCAGCGACGTGCACACACACCAAGAACACTCAAATTTTAGGGCTACCCATATGGATTGTGTACTATGAATATGGGCAAAGTCCAAAAGTGCAAAAGTGCAAATGTAAACACTTACAAAGTCAACACCCTTGAATGTGCACCTCCAATGCTCCTAGAAACTCCTTAGATCGACTTCAATCACCTCCAATGCTTTCAACGGCCTTGAATCAACACTTGTGCACCTCTAATGCTCAAACAACCTTGAGTCAACTCTTGTACACCTCTACTGGTCCAAATTGGATCTTGTGCACCTCCAGCAGTCAAAGACTCTCAAGATCTCCTCCTAACTAATTTGCACTAAAACTCTACACACGCAACTCATATGAGTGGGCCCATAACCTAGTGAGGTTCAAAAAGGTAGAGAAATGATTGCTCAAGCAAATGAAACACACAAGATATTACAAGCAATGTTTGAAGTGAGATATGGCCTTCTTTCGAAAGCCTTTACTTATAGTACCAATTGGTAACAACCGTTGCCAATACATATGGAACTACTTTAGGATCGTATCATATCTTTTCATTTTCTCCCCTATACTTTCTAATTCTACGTCAACCATTTACAATATCATAATAACAACGAGCAACTTTAATCTCTAACATCATCCTTGTTTGATATTGGAGCCGTCAATTGGGCAGGGAGATGCCCCAAGCCGGTCCGGAGAATCTGTCTTGCACGACATAACGGAGATCGTCCTTTATGTGGTCAAACATGTCCATGCCCCAGTCCCGAAGCCTAGTGTCGGTATCCAACGCCTAAACAGGCTCAAAAGCCTCGACGGTATCTGACCCTGGCCCAAAGTCTCTGGTGGAAGCACTCTCTAAGTAGTTCGGTGAGGGAGATTCGTAATACTGACAATGTGTATTCACCATAAACAACAACCACCTCGGGACCTATCTATGAGTATTATCTAAAGGATAAGGATACAAACGGGCAACATGTACTTGCAAAACCACCAAACTTTGTGGTTCACTGGTCATCACCTCCGGGTAGCACAGGTTCAACCTCAACCCTTTACATAGAAAGGTCTTGTCGGCCATAAACCCGACTTCATTTCCACAGTACCCTATCACAATCTAGATACAATAGAAAAGGGTTCCATTGGAAAACACCGGCAACAAGCTCATAACATCGGGGAGGTACCGCACAAGAATCCAATAATCAAACCCGGATCTCTTTTTCGAACAACATAAAAATAAGAAAGATAAGGAGTCAGAGCCACTGGCACACGCCTGCACTGGATGGCCCGAGTCGCAAACTTGCAATACAAAGAGAAACACTAGAAAGTGTTCACTCCAACCTCAAAAACTAAGGGAGAAGTGGAGATTGACTACGGTGATCAAAAGCACTAATCCTCCAATGAAATCACGTACATTGATAAATAATCACAAAAAATGCCAAATTATTATTAAAATTAGATCAAAGGACAAAAACCCTAACTATAAGCATAAATGTCACTTACATCCGAGTAACAATGCCCTCGTAATCTACTCCCAAAGTTTAGCACTAATTTTTTTTTAAATGTCACATTAATTTTTTTTAAATGTCACGTTAATTTTTTTAAACTAGAAAACTTTGTACAGCATTAATCTTAAATTTCTTCCACAAACTCAAACCCGCAGTCGAAATCGCAAAATAACTAAAATTGCAAAAGTTGAGTTTTTAAGGTGTCGACTCCAAGGACTTCTCAAAATTTTGCTTCCTAACTGACGCCTTAAGGATCTGTGGCACGATTTTTGGAGGTACCTGACATATATGCATTTCTCGCGCCTTTGTGCTCTTCTAGCACTTGCCCCCTGACTGCATGTGCTCCCCTAGAAGGTCTCATGTAGCTTCCACGCGGTAAGTCTGATGGTTGCACCCAATGCACTGCTCTCTCGCTTCTTCCGAGCAGGGTCCTCCTTAAGTTTTTAAACTCCCGCCACGTGGGCGTCTCTTACGTGCCCGTTGTTTAGGGTTAAGCCTGCCCGATTCCCGAAGCTCGATGCTCGTTCACGGCACCTTCCAAAGTTACTCGCTCGCAGGTTGTCCATGTCCCGACCTTAGTTGTCCCAAGCCTGCAGTCACTTCACGTAGGTCCCCTCCTCCGGGATCAGTGCTTGTGGATGTTCCGAAATCGCCCTCGCTGCCTTGGTTCCCTAGCGTTCCTTAGCGTTCTCTCGCCACTTTGAGCTGAAGGCTCCTGCAAACTGTAGCAGATGCTTCAGCAGCCTCTCTCCTTCGACTCCTCTTCACCCAACACTAACTCCTATTATTCAAACTCAAGAAAATGTTGCATATAACACCTAAATAATTGTAATCCATTTAGTAACCCATCATGTTCAACTCTTTCACTAATTCTCTCAATGCAAAAGCGGCAAGAGCTAGAGTAAAAATGGAGGTCTTTATCAAGTGAATAACTAGTGAATAACTAGTGAATCACTAGAGTAGTGAAACATCTTGTAGTCTACGAAGGGAGAATCAACGAGTGTAAATAGCATAAGAGAATGCGGAGCCTTTACTAATAATAAACAATCACTTACAAGCAAAGGTAATCACTAAACACTCTCTAACTCACTCACAAAGCTTGACTTGACAAAGATGTCAAATCAAAGACGTGTGCGGCGCTATACGCACACACATACACAACCCTTAGTGGATGAAAAACATCCACAAATGAATGTAGTGCACCGCCGTATGTCCCTAAACCCTTAGATTAGTAACAAACTAATCTATGCTAAAACACTACGATGCGGAGAGGCCCTCAACGCCACGCCCCGCGACAGCTCTATTAGTCATATGGGGGACCTGATGGAGTCATTCCCAACAAACGCATTTTGATGTTCCCAGGTCCAAGTGTCCACGCATGTCGTCAAAGTGGACACTACCTTGAGGCATTGGAGTCTGATACATTTATATTTAGAGACGTTTTAGCATCTCTGAGTTCAATGTTGCCTAAAGTAGTTTCTAAGAACAACAAGTATAAGGCACCATTAGAAACGGAGGAGAGTTTGGAGAAGAGGCCTCCAAAAAAGATTCTTAAGAATTGATTAAGTAGGTAAGTCTAATCCTTTGTTATTGTCAGTATTTGTTTTATTTATTGCTATGTTTTTTATTTGTTTTATGTCACTTACTTTCGGATTTTCACTAAAAATTCATTTATCTCTTGTTGCAATTATCTGGATGAATGAGTAAGCCCTCCAATGACATATTACTCGCTGTGATATATTGAGTCTCTTGCAATAGAGATGGTGAGTGTTTCTACTCCGATAGGTCTATCACCTTCTCTGGAATATGATATTAGAGTACAGAGACTCTTGGATATAGAAGCTGAGGAGGTAGATTAGGAAGAAGATGACTTGGATGATGAAGAGGCAAGTATGGAAAGAGAACAAGACTTGGAGCCATTGTATGGTAGCGGTGGTAGTTCAAGAGCTCTTTGTGCTTCTAGCTCAGATTATAGTTCTTGTAGCAACGATACATCTTCACTTTCTGTCAGAGGTAATAGTGGCATTTTGAGGCCATAATATTCAAGACTTTGTAATTCCATTTGCTAATACGTAGTCAAACTAAAAGAGCCACTATAGATTTCATGACTTAAAAAAACTTATCTTGGTTCACGCACTTGAGCTTGCTTGCTTGCAATTTGTATAACCCTAAACCAATCTTTCAAGCAGTTGAGGTTGTCAGGTTAGTTTCCCAAATCCCTCTGATCCAAAACCTAGGCCAAAATATCGATCCACATCATTCTTTGGTCATTGTCCCATATCGTTCATCATAACACCGTGACCTTTAATATAAAGCTCAATCATTTTAATGAGAAGAACTATCAAAGTATATCTAATTGGAGAGCTCTTTGTTGCCTTGCGGTTTGCAATTCAAAGGTGGCAAAGGGTCTCTCCATTCAGAGGAGTTCAAATAATAGCAAGAAAATATTTAAAATGATGATATTATTTGACCATTCTCACATGGATTGACACGCCGCTGGAGAATTATTCCATTTAAAACTGAAGGAATTATTAAAAATGCCTTCTATTCTGTTAAGCGTTAAGGCTGGAGGAAATTGATTTGTACTTCGTTCTTGCACTTTCAGTCTAAGAAAACACAAAATTTAATTGTGCTAATATAAATGTGTCTTCAAAAATAAAACATGTCAATATTTTAATATGTAAATTCTTCATTTTTAATCTTTAAAATTAAATATTTAAATCACCCTAAAAACAAATTTAATTTTCTAATTTTGAATTTTTTTAAACAAATTTTTTTTCAAAAAACTAAAGAAATTCACACAGGAATTTCAAGATGAAAACCTCCCAATAGGTCCCTATGTGCCTCCTTCGTATCGAGGTCTTTCTTTTGAGGTTCTTAGTTTTGTGTATGTACAACATAAAACAATAATAATATATAAAATTATGTTGACTATGGCCAAGTTTAAGTAGTAAATAATGTAGTGATGAGACGCATATAATCTGCTACTACACCTTCAACTACCAGTCCCACTTCATACACCTACCCTGTACCAAGGGGCTATGTTTTTTATAAGCAATTTTGTGATATTCATCATTTGATTTCACAAGAATACATTGGAAAAAGGATTTCACTAGAGTACATTTTTGCATTCGCTATACTACATCCACATTCATCCATATATCTACATTCATCCGTATATATTCATCCATCTCTATTCATTTGCTTAGAATAATCATCCATCTACATTCATCCATTTCCTCTTCAAATGGTTATACTTTTGGTTTTCAACTCCACAATATCATTTTTTAACCCTTTTTAGCGACACAGAAATAGGTCAACCCACCAAAATGAACATAAAAAATTGTGGACATAGGATCCCTAACTTCAAAATGAATCCTTAATCCTTGCCGCTCACTACTCTCAACTCACCGCTTATGGCTCATTGCTCGTGTATTAGCATTTGTATACGGGCGGGAGCCAATTTTACTAAGTTCCATTAGGAAAAAGTTGGCTCCGGTTGTGAATTTTGATGATCCAAAGGTGCGGACTCAGTGTCTTCAAGATTGAGCGGAGTTCTTCAAGCGGGCCATGCCAATGGCCATGGAAAATTTATTCATCGCTCAGCACCATCACACAATGATACCTTGCGGTACGCTCGTATTCGTAGCGGTGCCTACCTACCTCAGCTGGGACTTTTTCCATGGGGGAATACGTTCATCTGTAGCGTGAGGCGCCCGCGACATTGGACGTCAAGGTAGTGCGCACTATTCTTCACGTGAAGGATGTGTTGCCCAATGGTATCTTGTTGTTGAATGGCAAAGATGGCCGGGAGTATCATGAGCATTCTAGGAATTGTGCTCTCTGCCATTTACCCATTAATGGCTCCGTTCATACCGAGTTGGTTGTGGTGCCAAACGGTCATTCATGTTTAGTGTGTGGTGAGAAGATAAACGCGGGTACCATGTTGTTTTGTAATCATTGCGAGGGTGGTTGGCATATGGCTTGCTTGACGCCGCCTCTTCTTATTCTACAGTCCGGAGATTGGACTTGCCTTCACTGTAGAAGGTTTTTGAGCCACGTTTCACCCAATGAAACGGCTTCAATTCCTTGCGGACTTGTCATTGTGTAGAATGTTGCCATCTAGTTGGAGTTCCTAGTTTCATTTCTGGCATAGGCTATGTGGAGATTGACAAAGGGATTGACAACAAAGTTGCGTAAGGCAATTAAGGATGGGGCTCAGAGTGCAACCGGCCTACCTTGTCTTACTTCTCCATACACTTATTGATTCGGCAACGAGCAACATCTTTGACCGGTTGCAGCGACATCGCCGTGATGATTAGTCGTATTAGTGTTGTTTGGTCTTAGCTGGTTGGAGGGGCTTTTTATCACTTAGGGGGCCACTTGAAGGTGTGCTTAGCAAAGTTGTATTTGGCTATGTTTTTTATTTGTTTGAAGTTGGTTGCGATTCTTGATCTGTTGTATTTTACAATCTTTGTTTGGAGGACAACTTTTAGGGGATGTGGCATCAAGGACCGCACCACACCGCATAGTGTTAAGGTAGATTAGATAGTTTTAATCTACGTTTGTTAGTCATGTACGTCCACCAAACCACATCCGTCCAACAAATATGTATCATCTGCTAGGGTTTTGCATGTGTGTGTATAGCACGGCAGACGCACTTCACTTGACGTCTTTGTCAAGTCAAGCTTTGTGAGTGTGTTTTGAGAGTGTTTAGTGAGTTTTCTTTGCTTGTTAGTGATGGGTTATCAGTAGTAAAGGATCCGCATTCTCTAGTTCCGCTCGCACCCGTTGATTCTCCCCTTATGGACTGCAAAGACGCTTGACTACTCTTGTGATTCACAACAATCTCCTTGAGGATGTGATTATCATAGTTGTGTTTGGCTATGTTTTTTGTTTATTTGATATTGGTTGTGATTCTAGATCTGTTGTGTTGAGAAATCTTCGTTTACACGACAATATGTGCACATTGCGTAACTTATTGGTTATGGGGGGTTTACCGTAATAGGTTCATATTATATATGGAGACACTTTGGACTAGAATTGAACGATCTACAAATGAAAGATTTTAGAGGAATGAAAAAATGTACTTGGCGAAAAATGAGATTCTTGTTTAGTGGAGGTTTTTAATGCAGATGAGATCATCTTGTGGAATATTTCAAACATGGATGAAAATTTTGAGGCTTTTTAAGAAGATAGTCTATCATAGGTCAACTTTGTTGGACAACCTCAACATGACAATGACCTTCAAATAAATACAATACAAGACTTGAGATCAATATAAAGTCATATTTTGTATCGTCTTTTTTGATAATTGCCCATTTACTTTTTGGGTATACCGTAGGCATTGGTACGATTTGGACACTCCCTATTGAATTAATTATTGTTTCTCAATCTGCACTAGTTCGGAAGCAGCATGTATCACCTAGATGTTATATGATTATTGCAAATGACCTCCATATGAATGATGTTAGTTATATGAATATTGTAAATTGTCCCTTATTAAACCTTTAAAGGTCTCAAAAGCCAGATTTGGGTTGCGACATGATGTTTTCTGTGTATTTGACATACAAGGTGTAAGAAGTGATGTACACAATATGTACAAAGGTTTTTGTTTGTGCTGAGTTCTATTCAATGACACATGGCATTTCAATTTTAGATCATTATTACAAACTACTACATATATGAGAAGTTGCAAAATGGTCATATATTTTATATGTATGGTGTTGTATTTCAACATGATAAGGTTTAGATATTAAAATGATCTCCATATAAAAGATGATAGTTAACAAATGTTCAATCGAGAGTTGTATGTCTTGCTAACAATTCATACATTTCTTGTACTCCATGAGTCTAATTTGTATTCGTATATATGATCCCTAACAAATTTTTACAGTTTGATCCCTAATGGACAAATGTCCCTTCACAAGACAATTTGCATTTGGCATAGAGTCCTATGTTCTCAAAAAATTTGCTTGGTCTTTTCTGAGATTTTTTATCAAATGGACAATCATTTGTTAGCTTTACATGACATGATTTTTTTTTGTAAAATCCAACTTATAGTTCAAAAGTTACAAACAATTTTCAAAGACATATGGCAAATAAGGTAGAGGCACCCAATTCCAATCAGTAGAGTATGCATGGAATGGTGCAAGAAAATGGGAAATGCCTGAAATAGTGCATGAAGCAACCCAAAAACCGATAACTCATAATATGAAAACTTTAGTCATTATCGGCATTGGGTCATGATGTGTGCAATTTTGGGTTCCTATACCTCAATTGAGCTCTCATTGGTGGCCTTGCCTCAAAAGTTGAACAAGGCCGATCGGCATTGGGTACCCTCCATGAGTTGGTTATTCATTACATGTCTTCTCTCTTTTACTCGCTCTCACTTATTGGTATTGGGCAAAGGAGGGCACCAAATCTCATCTACTCTTGAGTTCAATTATGGGCTCCGGTGGTTTTTGGGCTTTTAAGATCAATATCAATTCCAAATCTTTGTGATTATATTTGAAATAATATTTGATGAGTTTCATTCCGAATTCCGCATCTTTCTACATAATTTTTTTTGACATACAATGTCATTCGAGTCGCCAACTGGCTTAAGTGATCGGAATTGGGTGCCTCTACCTTAATGCAACAGTTTTCAATGACATATGACAAATAGTGCAACAACACTATAAACAACCCTAAATTCGATAAAAACTAAAGCTTTAGCCCATACTTTTTGACATGGTAAGTGAAGATTGGAAAACATACCTCATGCGTCACTCACTTTTGTACATAAACAACTCACAATGGAAAATGTCTAAGAGTTTTGAAAAATTCAAAAGATTTGTCTAGATGATATAACCTATGTAATGCCAAGGTGATACCCATATAATATCTAGCCGATATCCATACAATATGGGTAGTACCCTTTATATCCAAACCATTATAATTTGGAAAATATACAATTTGGCAAGGAGGCGCCAAAATTGACCAATGCATACAATGGCCATAGCAGAATGGCATTGAAGACTCTAAATGAGCACGTACAGTGATTTATTTCATCAAATACGCATGTGCAACAAAGCTTTCGTTACAATGACTTTTCATTATATTTGGACTTATCAAATGTACAAATATAATGAAATAATGAGAAAATTGTAATAACAAGATATTTAAACTATATCCTCGATTCGATTCATTAAATTCTCATCATACTCGAAAAGGAAAGGAGTTCGAATATATTGACACTTTCCTATCTGAAAAGAATTTCAATATTTTTTCTTGCAAAAACCTTGAGAATGAACATTTACATTTTTTGAGAAGCAAACCTTACTTTTCCACTAAAAAGTGTATAAAAAATCCATCCAGACGGTGGAGAGCATGCAAAGTTGCCAACCCAGAAGTGTTGAATGAAAGGATTGAACAAAGAACCCCCATATATTCGGATCCTGGCCCAAAATGTAAAATCCAACTCAAAGACACCTCTCGCTGACCTGTCAAGAAAAGATTTCATCCCCAGCAAATTCTCGGCAGTATCTTTCTACACAATACCAAGATAACCTAACATCTACATCCCACCCAAGATATATCTTCAATCAAGTAAGATAGAAAAGTAGTCATTAAATTTGAACTGCAAGCGTGGTCGCCGTGCCCGACCCCACCAGTTCCCCTCATATTCCGACTGTTCCCACTAGTTTCCCTCATATTCCGTCTGTTCCCACTAGTTCCCTTCATTTCCCGCGCCGGCTGCAATTAAGAGGACGTGGACACGAAACCGTCACTGAACATAAACCCACCACTTCCAACAAAGAGAACTAAAAAGATGAGAAACGATATGGTTTTGTTTCGTCACCGTGACCCTATTTGCGGCAGACTAATCAGGACAACTTAGAACCGACCGGTGATCCAATAGCGCTCCCATCCATTCCCTTCTTAGATTTCAAGGAGGAAATGTAGCCTATCATTACAGTGCTCATACATATATCAATTGATTTACAAGTGACTACCAAATCCCTGTTGTTTGCAAGGGTTAAGGACATTCTTCAATTACTTACACTAAAATTAGAAGCTACTAACTGAAGGTAACCTTAACTTAAACTTTGTCTCGTTTCAAAAGTAAACAGTTTGTGGGTGGTTATGGATCAACGATCATGGATGAACCCCCGACCATGAACTCGGATTTTCATGACGGCCACTAATCTTGTGAGACGACCAACTACATTTCCTCCCTAAAATCTAAAAAGGGTGTAGAAGGAAGCGGTTTTGAATTGCCAATCGGTTTTGGGTTGTCATACCTTAGAATTCCCATTACATGGGAAACTCGTCCCCTTAGAGCATCTTCACTCCTGGCGTGGAATTTTCCACGCTAGGACGGAAAAAAATTTCACGCCAGGAGTGGTTTAGGGTTTGGTGCTTGCTTGGCTCCACCCCAAGCTCCAAAAAAATTTACCCAAAAAAATGCATTGACCTTTTACCTCCCGCCACCAATGACACGGCGCCATGTGTCGACATCAATGACATGGCGCCACGTGTCGCGAGGGTATGGGTGTGTCACCAGCATCAAAAAATGGCGCACTCCTCCCATCCAAGGAGATTTTGGTGTACCATGCATCAAAACTTCTAAATTTTTATAAAGTTTCCCCATTTTGAGGTGATGGGTGCAACTTTTTGACCTCACAAAACTCCAATTTGGTGGTTCTCCGTCTTGGGGTGGAGATGCTCTTAACCCCTAAAGGACCAAATGTCCCCCCGGGGTCATTTTGGATTTTGGGCATGTACCTACAATTTGAAAAAAAATCCTTTTTAATTGAATTTTCTTTTCAAGATAGGATCTGATAAGAGCTTCGTGGAGATTTTTTTTAATCTTTTTTTGGATTTGTGGTTTGAAAGTTAGTACCACTTAAAGCCAAAAGTGGGACTTCGGGCACCTCCAAAATTTTTGACAAAAGTTTCTATTGACATTGAGATTTTTCACACATATAAAGAATATTTCCTTATTTAGAAAATTTCAAAAAAAATTCTTGTCTTTAGCGTAAAAAGGCATTTTATTCCAAGTCAAACATTTTCACACATTGTTGGGCAACGGGGAAAAAAACTTCATCTTTTCTACATAAAACCTAGAGATCTTCATATTTTTCACTTTTTTTTTTTTCAACAACAATATATGGTGAAAACCTTCTTATTGACCGTTTGGATTATCATTTGAATACATACGTAGTTCACAAAAAAATAAAACGTGAAATGGCAATTTTTGAACCTCCACTCCTTGCACACTTGATTTGAATATGCTGCACCCCTTTTTTACCTCTAAAAATTGGTGTGTTGGGAAATAGCATCATGCTGAAGACAATGGTAAAAGATTTAGACCCTGTACAATGCAAAAATTTGATACAAAATGAAGTCAAAGTCAGCTGATCTACTCAACGCAGGGATGAAAATGAACCATTGTTTGACTTTAAACACTAAAATCTATCAATCCATGCGGTGGATTGCAACCAAAATTTGATGGCATGTTTATATGGAAGTCTATTTTAAGATCTTACGGTTGAAAATCCAAAATTCACTTTAAAATGTGATTTTCATGTCTCTTTTTGACAGTGGCAGTTTTGGACTGGTTTTAGAGCGAATTAGGTCGTGGTCCTTTAGGGGTTAAGTTAGTTCCTGTGGGGGTCGAAACCCTTAGACCGTCTCTGTACACTTGACGATTCTAGGTTTTCGTTGCTTTTCTGCTGAGTAGCGGCTTTATAGCTCCTCTTGGTTCATCCACTTTGCAATCGGGAGGTGCGACTTTGGAGTAAACGTCAATCCCGCTATAACCACCGCTATCTACGTCTTCAATGAAAATATACCATTGGACCCTCTAGCGACAGACCTATGTTCCAACCTTGCGAACTGCTCTCGTCCCCTATTCAGCATATCCTAGAACCATCAGTCCATGCAAGACCGTCCTTATCTATACATGATGCAGATCGGCACGGTCATCTACATATTGACTCTCTTACGTCAAGTGTCGTCTTTATGTCTCTCCTATTTCCGCGACTGTCCGGTTCGAGCGTATACTAAACCAACACTACGTCTAAAGCCCTCACGCTCTACTGCCCACTATCATTCAACCATCTGAAATCTACTTTTCCGTACGGCGGGTCGCCTTTCTGTGGACCCACACCCACGGAGGTGGTACTGTGCAGTTCTGCAGGACACGTCGTCGCGAGACACGCGACAGGGCCCCACCCGGCACTGTTGACGACCGTCGCGTGCGACGTAAGGCAGAGCCAGGAGGTACCGCCTCTAGCAACAGGCGAAACAGGGTGGGCCGTCGCCGGGGCTCGGCTGCAAAATTCCTCTTGAAAGTACGTCCGCCCTGCTGTTGGCAGCAGCGTCATCGACTCTCTTCGTTGTTGTTGTTTTCGGAGGTGGTTCCATCGCCAATTCCGCTGTGCTCCTCAACCCTCGCTCGTCCCGTCCCGTCTCGTCTCGTCTCCTCCGTCCGGGCGGCAATTTTCACGCTCGATCGTCAACGGAGCGCCTTGGAATTGAAGGTGCGGAGTTCTTCGATTCTTTTTCTTGTTGTGGTTAGTGATCTTTGAGAGAGGCGTTCATTTTGCTGTCGTGGAGAGGGAGGGGGAAGAGTCTGCGAGGTTAGATTAGTTGTTGCGTGCGGAGGGAATTGAGGTGTTTTGTTGCTGTTAGGGAGAGGGAAGTAGAAGAGAGGAGAGAGTAGGGAGTGCGGTGGTGGGCCGTTACGGAGGAGAGGGAGGATTGTGTTGTTGTGTCAAGCGAGAGTTTCTTGTTGTTAGCGGGTTTGGAGGTGGAGAGGTTTGAGGAAGCGGGAGTTGTTTGTACGGATTGTTTGTTTTTTTGTTTTTTTTTCTGACTTGGTTTTGGAAACGGAATTCTACAGGTTTGGTACACGGCGGTGTGTCGCTTCGTCGCTAAGTGGCGTGGCTGCGGAGCGGTGTGATTTTGGTGAGTTTTGGTCTGGTTTGGTGAATTTGGTGAGTTTTGGTCTGGTTTGGTGAATTTTGTTGTTTTGGTGTGGTTTTGTGTTGTTGCCGGAGGATAGGAGGAATCGTGGAGGTTGCGCTGGTTTGTTGTGGACTATTGCGCTTTTGGTGTTGTTTTTCGTACGGGAAGTTTCGTAAGGAACGGCCTGTGGGGAGGTTGTCCTGTGTACGACACGTTTGTTTTTTTTCCCGCATGTGTATGTCTTTACTGTTCCGTGTGATTGTTTGTTTGTTTGGAGTTTTTTTTGCCGGTTCGTGTGAGAAGGTTTGAAAAATCTCTTGTTTTCTGGGGTTTATGCTGTGGCTTGTCGGTTGAGCTTCTTCCGGCGCCGTTGTGCATGGTGCAGTCGACGGATGGTATGTGGATTGTCGTGGTTTTCATTATCACGTGTTTTGGTTTCTTGTGTATTTGGTGAATTCCGTAGGCTTTACTTTCTCCTGTATTCCCGCGCTGCCGGAGATCTTGGTGCTCCGTATAGACACGACTTGAGTTACGGGACTATTGTTAAATAAAGTGCTACGCTTGTTCCTGTTTTATTCTGTTCAATACGTTGCGCTCAAGAGATGCAATGAAGAACGTGGTTTCTGTTTAGCAGTAGCTCAACGTGCCGCACCCTCAATAATGGTTGGATAGGCAAAACGTGCTTGTTCTTCTCTGGTTCCGCAAGTTTCTGCAACCGGTTCTCTCTTTTTGCAATGTTCAATTGTGGCAAGGAAGAGTGACGGAACACTTTCACTAAAGTGATCACTGAAAGAATTCATTCTTATTTTGATGCATACTCCTTGTTGTTGTATATTGTCACGTCCATGACGAATTGGTTTTGATTTCTTTCCCAGCTTGTAGGAAATCGTTGCATCGTCAGTCGTTATTTCCAAGAGCTTTTGAGTTTTTTTAGCACACTACGATTAATTTCGTCGAGGGATTTGCAGTAATAAGGAAGTTTTACGCTCTACAGCCGCGAAATATATATGAGTATGTAGGGTTTCAACCAACATAGAAGAGGTATTAAATTAGGCAATACGTAGATATGTTTTAGGTTTTTGCTTTATTGATGAGAAGCTTAATTGCGTTATCTTGATTAGGTTTTGATAGTCCTACTGTTTTTTTAGTCTTGTTTGGTTGCCTTACAAAGATTGTAAACATTTATCGGAGTAGTGTGATAATTGATCTGGATGTGATTAGAAGCGAACCTAAAATTCCTTCCAGTGAAAGATTGCGGCAGAGCCTGATTTACTCATCACCTGACTTACGTTCTCATTGAATATACGTCTGCAGTGAATTGAGCAGGGACTTCAAAATGGGCCCGAAAGCGTATGCGATTAAGAGCAGTGGCAATGCCACTAAGGAGGCTTCGTGGATGGACCGAATGTGTCAGAAATTTGAGACTTATTGCGACTTCCAAGAGCCTAACCGTGGGCCCTCTGTCATTATTCAGGTATAAATACATCTTTGTACTTCGTGTAAAGCAAATCGTGTTAATGGATCTGAAATGGACGTGATTAAAGATTAGACGTGTCATTTGCTTTATTTGCGAGGCTTACCATAATGATCAGTTGTATTCCTCAATTCTGTTAATGATCTCGAAAGGTAGAAACCGAAGTGTGGTTACGTAGTTAGGGTTACCTGGCAATCAGTACGCGGTATGGAGATTACTGCTGCTGAATTCTTTGCCTTCTGCGCTTTTTGGGTGAATGATTCCCTTATTTGGTTTAGGGGTAACGTCGCATACAAGCCGTCATGTTTCTTCCACTTACTGAGTTAGTGTTTGATCTGGTGCGACAGGAAATCGAGGTGCAATTCAACACCCTTGGCGCTGGAATCCGCAAGTTTGCGAACGAAGCCAATGATTTCGTGCAAGAACTGCTTAATGTTCCTCTCACTTCTAACGAAGGAATTGGGGAGAAAGTGGTGGATTTGCCAAAACAACGTGATCTGAAATCAGTGCACGGAGAGCAGCAGGTTGCTAAGCAGCCAGCTAAACTGCCAGCTGCAGCTGCTCCCATGAACTTCTTTGACGAGGCTTGCATGAAGATGAGCAAGAAAGGTAGCTACAAAGTTAGACCTTTTCTGTATACTTTTGTCGGCTCTCATCCGGTCGATAGTTTTTTGCAGACATCTTTCGAAATATTACGGGTTTTGCAGAAGTGAGTTTTGTTGGGTGAAATGTAGAGTTGTATGCATTATCTCCTCTGTCTTGTCGTGAACTCACCCAAATTAGTACAGGAAGACAAAGCATACTCATTCAATATCTTCTTGCATTTTGGAGTCGTATTCAATAGTGGCTGGATGCTTGCAGGTGAGTCCAAGGAGGATTGTGATACAAATTACGGCAGTCGCAGAACACTGGATGTTCTTCCTCTTGAGGATGGTGACAAGTTTCCTTTCGGCGAGGTTGCATGGGATTGGCCGCAGCAACCATACAATCAGTCAGTGGAAGCTCATGTCCAGCCAGAGTACCAAGAAGTGGGACAGGCCAGCTGCGCATCTCTGGACTTATCCGATTCTGAAATGGACCTTTTCGTGAAGGTTGTATTCCGATCCATTGTTTACAGAACAATTTTTGATTGGAGAATAGTGAGATTTGCTGCTCGATTGTGAATAATGCTTTGTTGGTTGTGCGACTGCCCTGGTAATCAATAATGTCTTCACACTTTTTTTCTTAGTCAACAAACTCCTTCTGAATTTGTTTTGTAGAGGTCGGGTGGTTCATTTTTCCGAGCATGCGGTTATTTCTGTAATCGGCTTTTCTTTCCCCAAGTCTTAGCAACCTTGTACACGTCATGTAGAATTTCTTCCACATCAGATGGATAGTCTCTGATTTGTTTTCCTCTCATCTCTGCAGGCTGAGCCTGTAGCTGACGTCGACGAGGACGTGAAGAACTCAAATGAGATGGTGGAAGGAGAGGAGCAATTCATAGTGACTTCGTCGCCAGCGGATGACGTGAAGGAATCTCGGAGGGACGCAGCATCTGATTCGTCTCTTTTGGATGGCTGGGAGGGTGACGACATTATTATCGACGAGGACGAGGAGGACGAGGACGAGCCTGATTTGGACGATTGGGAAATTGTGTGATTGGGATCCTTTCTATGTTAATACTCGAGAGGGTCCAGTGATTTGCAAGGGTATGCGCAGCTATTTATCACTTGCAAAAAATAGCTATCATTGTCCGGTTCCTCTTGTTTTTGTAATGTGCAGATCTCCCTTCAGCCTCCTTTCAACCCTCAACGAGATTATAGACAGGACATACTTTTGTAGGAGTAGAGCAGCCGTGTGGTCGACGCAGCCGCAGCCCAGGATCCGAAACCAAGTAAATATTGTTAATCCTCAGGTGGACACCAATGTCTGGACGCCTTGTCTAAATAATTGACCTATACATAAAGGGGATTTGGGCTCCTCCACAACTTTGCTCATTTTTTGACTATCAGGTCCTGTACTCCTCAACGACCTGTCTCCCATGAGGTACACCAACCTCTCCTTTGTCTGTTAACTTGAATATCTCCTCGTAGCTCTTAATGCCTCGTGTTTCTGACCTTGGCAGAAAACTGATAGCATTTCAGTCGAGTCCCTAGTCTTGGCTAGTAGGTCACTTTTCGGCTTATCCCTTAGGAGATGCTTCTCTTTAGAGTGGCCCATCTGATCCAGGGCACAAGTGTTAGCTGTCTGTGTAGAGTGGATGCTGAAAAGTTACGAGGAGTGGTTTGAGTGGTGTGCACAGATGACAGATGTTCTCACCTTCACGGGGTTCAGAAAAGGAAAAGGTGAATCTTTTTTCTTCTTCCATTGGCCATCAAAAGATGGGTTTATTGTCGGTACCTATTGTGGTTCACTATTTGTTTCCTTCAACTCTTGGTCCTGTTTGATTTTATTTCCATTAAACTCTAACTTCCTAACCAGTCATGAGGAGTGGTTTCCGCAGATGACGGACGTTCTCACTTCGAAAGGTGGGTCTTTCCTCTCCCCAAACCTCGTTTCCTTCTCTTGTCGGGGCTATTGTGGTGATCTCTGTGCTTTATTTTGTCATTGGAACATTCTGGCCAGAGGATCTTTTAATTCTAGTTTATTAGATGAGGCTCGAGACGTGCCATGTTGCAAATAGGTTGACTTGCACAGTGTGCAGATAAGTCATGATAGAACCAGGGTGTGCCACTTGGGTGAGTCGGAAAGGGGAAATATTCATATGGAGTTTGCAGGGGATTGAATTGAGTGGCGCCGTCCACTTGGCAGCTGCTTTATTCCATGTATTTATCCACTTCATATCTGGACTGTGGGGAGGAACCGTATCTCGCTTTGGTAGCTTTGTTGACCGTATGATCTAAAATAAGATTTTTGTGTCAGATATACATTCAAAAATTTGGAAGGTTGTCGCTTTTTCCTATTTTTTTCCCCTTGAAAATAATCGAACTTTCATTTTGAAGAAGCCAGTTTTAACCCTTTAGCGCCCAGGAAGCCCGAAATGGGACTCCGGAGGTGCTAAAAACTCAAATTGCACGAAATCCATGAGGAACTAGGCTTTGAGATACGAGACTCAGATTTGTGCACTCAATACACAAACACTCTCCAACAATCATATCATGATTTGGATTTATAGAACTCCTGGAAAAGTTAGGAATACAACACAAAATACACCAAATACACTCAAATATAGTGAATATACTGAATACCATGCCACATACTATGTTGTATTTCACACACATGCACATTGATTTTGGTCTTAAATTTTGATTGAACTTTGTCTTTGAGACATTCTTCATTGTTTAGTGATTGTCGATCTCTCTCTTCACATACGAAACTACGGTTTTGATTCGTATAAGGATGGAACATTATTGTATACAATCAAGTAGAAAAAAACAAACAAACCACCAATAATTGTGTATAAATATTTTCCTCGCATATGATATGTCAATGCAAAGCTATCAACCTAGTGCACATGTGAACCGCTCTAATTCAAAGTAAAAAGATTCTTGCAAGAATCTATTGATGGTTAAAGTAGTACACCCTCCAAAATCCACAGTTTTCACTACCAATATACAGTAACTTTAAACACTATAATCTATTCGGATAACCCTTGGATGTTGTGCAAAATTTCCCCAAAGTTGAGGTCATGGGTTAAGTTCAATTTTGTAAGGTTAGATATCAATATTAAGCATTGTATTTCCATCAAATCCGGTGCAAAGAAAAAAATCAACAGAAATCTTGGTTTTCCCATAAACATCCCTCGGGAGTAAAGGGTTAACCCTTTACCGAACTTAACCCATGACTAAACTTTGGGGAAATTTTGCACAACATCCAACGGTTGATGGAATAGATTATAGTGTTTAAAGTTACCGTATATTTTGTGTTGTATTCCTAGCTTTTCCAAGAGTTCTACAGATCCAAATCATGATCTAATTGTTGGAGAGTGTTCATGTAATGTGTGCGCCAATCTGAACCTTGTATCTCGGAGCCTAATTCCTCATGGATATCATGCAAATTGAGTTTTAGCACCTCCAGAGTCCCATTTTGGGCTTCCTAAAATGCTAAAGGGTTAAGGCCAAAGATTGTCGCTCTTGATATGATCTTGAATATTATCTGTTGGGATCTGCAACTATCACATGGTTTCTTTTCCAGATATCAATAGAGGAACTCGAGTTCTATTTTAAAATATTGTGTTCAAATATTATAAACAATAGTATTTCTTAGCAGCTTCATTATTCCAATCCTTTTTATTTTACTTTTTACTATGACATGTTTATAACGTAAAGGACATGACTATGTGAACCCTATATCGTCTAAGTGGACTATAAGAGCCTCGGAAAATCTATGAGTGTGATAGATTTGGCAGAACATCATCTACACATTGGATACATTTCAGCATGGTCTTACTTCACGGAAATCATTGTAGTTTGCTAATGCCTTCATGGATTAGAGATCAAAGAGATCTATTGGAAAGCTAATGAGGAGCTCAATATTGGTCTAGAAGATGTGAGATAATGGCCAATTGTGCACCAAAATTGATCCTATCGCGGTCTCTTAGGCTGTAAAGAATTAATCCCTAATTTGTAACCCAATGAGGTTTCTCCAAACCACCCAAAAACTCCTCATTTTAGTGCAAAGTGTGGAAATGAAAAGTAAAGTCCTTATTTCCATCTTCAATTGTAAGATCTTTACCCCTAAATGACAAAAGTCCTGAGGTGGACTTTTGCATATCTTAGGCATGTTCCCATGGTAGCAATTCATATTTACAATTCTTGGAATTTCGTATAAAGATGCAAGAGGATAAGAGATACATGGGAATATAATTTTTATTTTCATTATACCTATGGAAAAAATGTTATACCATCTTATTACCTAAAAGACCAAGGCATTTTAGAGGAATCTCTACTTTGTTGCAAAGAAGAATATTTTGAGAATGTAACGTAGGATCTTTTTCTAAACATATATGAGATGATGTGGTAAAACAAATTGTGAATTTTGACCATATAGATTGAAAGATAATTGCCATCAAAATCAAGAAGATCATCCCTAGGAGGAACACTTGGAGGCTTTAGGCTTTGGACTCATTTAGGTATACCCATGACCGACAGATGAAGTAATGTGCATATAAGGAGAACCCTAATAATTATACGTCTATTTTTCAGTGATAGCTAATGGAATTACAATCTCAATCTAAGTGATTTCATATTTTTCAAATGAATTTGAATTAATTATGAATTATCAAGATGAATTTGATATAATTATGAATTATTAATGTGTGTTGCCATGTTTGGCCTATTTCTGCCACTAGGTACTCTTCATTAGCGCCAACCAAAAATTAGAGTCTTCACCAATAGTAAGCCTTAATTTGGAGCTGGAAAATAATTAGTGGGTGGAAATGGGGCGGATATAGAATGGAATTGGGACCAAACAGAGTGGCGGTGATGGGCATGACTACCTTAGAGTGTGTGAGTTGTGTATTTGAACAATATAGCCTTGAAAGAGCCTTGAAGAAGCTGATTAGATTGAGGTGCAAATGCGCACCTAAAAGCACTCAAATCCTACTCCGATATCGATTACAAAGAAAAAATTGTGCAAAATAAGTCATTGGTATCCTTTGCGGTGTAAGGTCTGTATCCGTCATGAAGAAAAAAAATTGTGCAAAATAAGTCCCTAGCATCGCTTGCATTACAAAGTCAATACCCCTCGTGATAAAGAAAGTTTGCAAAGTAAGTACTTGGTAGCCCTTGCATTTCAAGGTCAATACTCATTATAAATGTGAAAGTATGCTCATACACTTTTGAACACTTACAAAGTCTACAAGCTTGAACATACATCATCAATGCTCTTAAAATTCCTTGTGCCGTCCTCAATCACTTCCAATGCTCCAACAACCTTCTATAAACTATTGTGTACCTCCAATACTCCAAATTGGACCTTGTGCACCTCCAATACTCAAAGGCTCTCAAGATATCATCCTTACCTATTTCACCAAAATCCTACACACACAACTCACATGAATGGGCTTAAAAGCTATTGAAGTTTAATAAAAGTAAAAAAATGGTTGCACAAGCAAATGAAACACACAAGGTATTCCAAACAATGCTTGGAGTGAGATGTTTACTTTTTTTCGAAGGCCTTTACTTATAGTACCACTTGGTAACAACCTTTGCCAATACATATGGGACACATGGCGATCTTACCTCAAATTTCTTTCACATCTCTCCATTTTCACTCATTTTTCTTTCCCCTCTACTTCAACTATTTACAGTGTCGTGACAACCATGAACAACTCTTGTACTCTAACACCCCCAATTTGCAAATAATTACCTTCTCGTAATCCCATCACCCATACTAACAATTGATGCCATTCCTTTGTCATCACCTTTGTTTATACATCTACAATCATGTCTTCTATTGTGCAATACTTTAAGTTTATGTGGTTGTTCTCCCACTTCTTCCAAATGAAGTGATATTGCACATCAATGTGCTTTGTGCTTAAGTGGTGTGTAGGATTCTTTGCAAGTGCAATACATATTTGGTTGTTGCATATGAAGGTGGTTGCTGCTTCTTGAACAAGCCCCACATTTGTTAATAGCTTGCAAAGCCAAATGGTCTCCTTGGTACATTGGCTAGTAGTCATGTACTCCAGCTGTGTCGTAGACAAGGCAATAGTCGGTTGTCTCTTGCAATTCTACGAGATGGCACCAACTCCAACAAAGAAATAAACCTTGTAGTGGATGCTTATTTGCATCTTCAACCCAATCTGCATCGTAATACCCCCTAAAAGCTTCTTCAAACTATTTTTATCATTTATAATAGGCTACATGTATTACTTGTTTTTAAAATGTTATTACTTTTATATGGGATGAATATTAATATTAAATTTGTCAAGAAAGGTATTTTTACATTTGTATTACTAATACCTTTTTTTTGGGTAGAAAAATCATCATCTTTGGTAAATAATTAGAAAAAATTAGTGTATCATAAGAAGACTTTTATACCTTAGTATTAAAATGATTTGATTTTAGACCTTTTCTTGTTTAAGTATTTTCTAGATTTAAGAAAATCCCAATATTATTCAAACTTGAGACTTAATTTAATCATGTTTGTGATAGCTTTGGCATCATATTATATAAATAAGGTTTTTTTAAACCAAAAAGAACCCTACAATAATTGAAACAAATGGTTCTAAATTTATTTTGTACAAAACCAATTTTATCATTCAAAGGAATTCTTCACCATTAATACTTAAAAACCATCCATTTGTAGTGGAAAAAGGTTGGAACAAAGGTATTCTTTCATTAAAGGTGAAGGCCAATATAGAAGGTACAGGTCTGTATTAAATATTTTGACTTTTCACTTTGCTATGTCCTTTCACTTTGATCTACTTGTTGATTTCTCTGCATTTGGATAAAAGGAAATGGTAAGATGGTGAATGAATTGAATGAAAGGGAGCTTGGAGATGTGGTGGAGAGTCCAATTCATGGTAAATCTTTGGTGTTGATGGAGATGACAACTTTGACCTACATCCTCAAGATACTCCATATGGTCAGTTACCAAATGATGTGAATCAAAGACATGTGAGGATGCAATGACTAAGGTAAGCCCCCCTGAAGTCGACAAGTTAAGGAATGTGCGTATATGGAGAGAGGAGATAATTATACTGTAATTTTTCAGTGATAGCCAATAGAATTACAATTCCAACCCAAGTGATTTCATATTTTTTCGATGAAAACTGAATTAGTTATGAATTTTCAAAGTGTGCAGCCATGTTTAGTGGGTGGCCAGCAGTAGGTACCCCCATAACCAACGACCAAAAGTAAGGGTCTTGACTAATAGCAAACCTCCATTTGGAGCTGAGTTGGTGGTAATGGGATGGAAGAGGGTTGGATATACCCAAATTTTATAGGTGTTGGCTATGGGTTTTTGATGGTTATGGAGAGGCTTACCTTAGTACATCATGGACCTAATCCTGCACCATTGGATGCACAAATTTTGCATTAACAAATGCTTGCACCATCTTCACCAATTATTTGAAGTATGGTGGCTCCTCCACTATCACATCCACGAAGGAGGCTCTATGATTGTTAGGTATATTCAATTTAAAAGATGTGAAACAATATATTTTTTAAGAACCTTGGCACCTTTATGAGGATGAGCAAAACTTGGATCCTGTAGATATTGATGATATTTTTAGGCTAATACTAGTGAAACGAGTAACATCCATAATTTAAATTTAGTAATGATCAACATCAATCATCAAGCTCAAAGCCCAAGCCACACTTGTTAAGAAGTTAGACATAGGTAATCTTGAAATTTAGTCCAAATAATAGTTGGACTAAAATTCAAAAGATATCATTTTTATTACTCAAGTTTAGATTTAGAGCTAAAGTTGGAAGTTTTAGAATTAACTACATTGAGATCCATGTCATAAACATTTTCTTTTGAGTAATCATGATTTCCTCGACAAGGCAACTTTCTTCATCATTTAATGCTTACAAATTTAATGAACTCTTCAAAAAAGAATTGGATGAGAAACAATTGTTTACATCAATTATCATCCTCAAAATGTTATCTAAGAGGCCACTTTTTGGTTGCTCTGTCCACTAGGAATTAACCTTTTAAGGAAGTAGCTATGGATGATGGTCAAATCCACAATGATAATAGATTTTGAAGAATATCATCCATTACATTTGTAGATTCCATCGGCCATAGCTACCTTGTTCTTAAAGAATTAAGCCTTTAGTGCCCAAGTCATGTTTCTCCAAAACCAAGATATGTGCTGGTTTTTTCTTTATCTAACTTTGATGGAAATCAAATGCCTAATTTTAGTATCCAACCTTACAAAATTGAACTCAAACCATGACTTAAACTTTGGAGAAAATTTGCACAACATCCAATAGTTGATGGAATAGATTATAGTGTTTAAAGTTACAGTATATTGGTAATGAAAATTGTAGACTTTGAAGGATACACTACTTTTCTATCAATAGATTTTTGCAAAAAAACTGTATTGTACTATGGATAAAAAAAGGTTCACATGTGCACTAGTTTGATAGCTTTGCATTGACATATCATATGTGAAGAAAACATTTAAACATGATTATTGATGATTTTTTAATGTTTTGTCTATGTGATTGTATACAAAAATGTTCCAAACTTACACAAATTGAAACGGAAGTTTTGTATGCGAATGAAAGAATCAATAATCACAAAACAAAGAAGAAGCTCTTAAAGACAAATTTCAATCACAATTTAAGACCAGAACCATTTTGCATGTGTATGAAATACAACATAGTATGCAGCATGATAATCATCGTATTTTAGTGTATTTGATGTATTTTGTGTTGTATTCCTAGCTTTCCATAAGCTCTATAACTCCAAATCATGATCTGGTTTTTGCACAGTGTTTATGTTATGTGTGCACAAATGTGCACTTCAAATTTCACAACCTAATTCCTCATGGATTTCATGCAAATTGAGTTTTAACACCTCCAGAGTCCCATTACGGGTCTCGTGGGCACTAATGGGTTAAACAAGAACTAACTTCTAATTCTTCAACACATTTTTGGAAACCAAGATATAAATGGGAGTCTTGCAGCATAAAGTTTAAATCCTACCCTAATTTATCAGATTTGTATTCAATATAGTTTTTAAAATAATCTTCCTACAAAAGCACTAAATGCAAGTACAAGCATAAAAAACAACCTAAGATTTCAAAATTCCACCTCAAAACTCAAAGCTTTAGGGATTATTGCATGGTTGCATGTAAATAGTTGCATTTTTTGCAAGTTTCAAGTTTTTCTTTCATTTTCAAAAGTGCTAGTTCATCAACAGATTTAATTCACACCAAAGTTATCCTTGAAGATTCAAAGCATGTTCTTCATTTGTCCGAAGATTATGATTTCAAGGATACTGAAGTTTGACATTTTTTCAAGTTCTTAACCCGTTAAATCCGATCAACCATAAATGGATCGTTTTGGCACAAGAACCTTTACAGAAAGTGCTACCGGCCCCCTCAAAGGAAAAAATAGACCATCACTTAGAGGTGGAGGAAGATGGGCATCTGTTGAGACCATTACCGCCGCAATCGGAGCAAGCATCAGTGATTTACAAGAATTGAGTTTATAGACTTTAGTGCTAAAATGTATCCATTGCGTAGATGTCATTTCGCATGATCTAGAGTGCTTGTAGATCCTCACAAGCCAAAAATGCTCATTGGTCTCAAAGGGTTAAAGATAATTTCAAATTTGATACAAATGAATTAGATTTTGATTGTTTCAGATTTCATACAACCTTATATAATTCTGAAACAAAAATCTACCTCACAAGTTTGAACCTCCTACAATCAAAGAAGATAGACATGTCTCCATTTTCATCTCAACAATTTTTTTCCTCTAAAATCTATCATATTATACAATAGAAGATGTTAAATAAACACCTTAGATAAATAAAATAAAATAAAAAATACAAATTAACAATTTAAAATGAAGGTCAATCTCCTCTCCAAATGCCTAACTAGATATAAAAATCTCATCTCCTCAAAATAAAAAGACCACTTCAAACTCCCATAAATAAAACAAAGAAACGTCCAATACATATCCAAATAATCCCATATCACAAAGCATACAACTTGGTCAAGTTTGCCAATCTAAATTGGTACCCATGATGGTATACAACTCATTCGAGTTTCTAGTGATTCATCCATTGCTATTCAACATGCCATGTCTATCCAACATAAGATACGATTGGAAAATAACCAACCTCTACCCAACCCACATGAGCCCCCATAAAATTAAAACTAAAAAATATGACCATAAACATGATTATTCTAGCCACCAACATTTAACCTATTACACAAGGTATTGCCACACCTTAATAATTTTTGTTTGTTGTGACCTTTATTTTGTAGTGTCTACCCTCGAGAGGAAAAAATAGTTCCATACTACATATTATTTATCGGTGGGCATTGACTTAGTGGTGGAATGAACAGATACTTTATTCACGGCAACCTCCAATGAAAACCGGAGTTCTTCTTCTTTTAGTAATTCATTTGAGGGCTAATGAGCCATAACAATGGACACTTTCATCCTCCTGCACATTTAGGAATTCATTGAAATCTTACATAAACCGCGCAAGACCAGCAGCAAACTGCACCTTAGCACCTGGTGATATAGGTTGCTCTCCAACATATATATCAAATATTGAAGATACAAGAGCCTTGTTGTCAATGGAGACTTCAACTGTGGACTTTGCAGAGGAAGTGGGTGCCACAGCCACCTGCAACGCAACCAAAAAAGAAAAAAGAAAAAACACATCAACTCCAATCCCAGATAAAGCAAATACATCAAAATGATAACAGCTCCCTTTACAAAAGCATTTGTTACAACAACCATTTCATGTATAACAATCGGCTTGGGTTGTTGCAGAGAGAGTTGATATTTCCAACAATCAAGCTGTTGTAACAGAGAACCGACTGTTAAAATGAATGGCTGTTTCATTCAACCTTTCTCTTCTTTCAGTTGGTTTTGATTCAATTCAAACAGTGAGAAAAAGAGGGGTTGCTTATTCACACTCCAGACTCTACAAAGAACTCTATAAAAACCGCAGTAATCATAGATGGTGTGAGTTTCAAACAAAGAGGAAAAAAAGAGGGATATCTTAGTAAACTCCAGGTGACTAAACAAAGAATTCACTTCAGTAACCATAGACGGTGTGAGTTTTAATCAATTAAGAAAAAGAAGGGGTTATTCATAGACGGTGTGAGTTTCAAACAATGAAGAAACAAGAGAGGTTATCTTATTCAAACTCCAGGTGAAGTTACAAATAAACCACAATAATCATGGATTGTAGAAGTTTCAAACAAGGAGGTGACTTTACAAATAAACCACAGGAATCATAGATTTCAATTCAATTCAAACAATGGAAAAAGTAGAGGGCTTATTATAAGTGGTGTGACTTGTTTTTACCTGGAGAGTGGAGGGGTGGATCCAGTTCAATGTGAAGGACATGCCATTGGTTAAAGGGCGAGTTTGGAACACCTTCCCCAACTCAGCCAAAGCCTTGTCCCCAGCTTCCCCAGCTTCGGCCGCCCTCAGCCTGGGCTGCAAAGAATCACTCAACGCTCCCCAGAATTGGGCGCCGGTGATGTCCCTCACCAAAACAATCTGCAACGCCTTCTGCACCGGAGCTGTCCAAAACAGGGAAATAAAAACAGTAAAAATAAAAGGGCAAAAGGTTATTTATAAAGTGAGGCAAAGATACCATGAGCACTGACCTCTTTTCTCATTTTTAACTATTGAAATCAGCTCTCATTTAATCAAAGCAAAAAAAGGTGACTACAATCCATGGTACAACATCACCTATCCTGAAACTACGTCTAACATGAGTTTCGAGCTCTTCTATACTTGAAAAAACTCTAGTTTAGGCATCAAAAAGCTCTTCTATTGATCAAATAGCTATTAGAAGTGTGAGGAGGGCATGAAGAATCATACTACAGCATGACCTCGGTTCGGTTGATTCAATAGCTAATAAGAGTGAGGAAAGAGTAGTGTTACAATAAGAAGAGGGGCATCTTATTGAAACTTTGGGTGACTTTAGAAATACCTGTAATAAAAATGAAGAGGTTGGAGTTTTCATTTCAATGAAGAATTTCTAAAGGAACTCTAAAATAAGTGAAGTGGTTAGGGTTCTCATTGAAACTTTGGGTGCCTTCACGACTAATCCAGATTTGAAGGAGTATGATATGTTACCACTTAATACAGAGTTGAAGAAAGCGCTGTTGGTAGCAAGACTTGATGCGGAGTGTCCTCGCCAAGACGCCAATGCAGCTTTCACTCCTGGTTCCACATACAATGCCACCGCGTACACCTTCACGTTTATAAAGGCCACTTTCTTCTCACGTACACCTGCAAAAGAAATGGAAAAATAGAATTAAAAGAAATCAGTCATGCACTTGTAAAGCTATTTGTAAAAGTGAGGTGAGTTTTGATCTCTTTTTCTCATTTTAAAGAGTTAAAATCATCATTCTAACTTGAGTTTAGAGATCGCCAAGCTCTTGACTGAATTGAAGGAGAGACCACCAAACTCTTCAAGATCTGATAGCTCTTAAAGAGTGAGGAAAGAGTAGTATTACATATCAGAAGACTGGTATCTATCAAAGCTTTGGAACAGCAATTTTGACACGTTTTTTCGCATGGTCAAGTTTCTTAGCTCTGTAATATGAAGATGACATCAAGGATAATATGCGGATATTTCATCCAATAACAATGGAAATTGGAACATGTGAGTGAAAATTATGTACGTGATTGTGGAAACTAGGTGGAGAACAATTATGACACCTTGATATTTACAACACTGTTTGTCTTGTTCTCAAGCAAGCTCACTCTCTTATTTCCTATCACTACCTGATGTACAAAGGGGTATTTATTCTGAAGTGGTGTTGCATAAAGATCAATTACATGTGAAAGTTGGTGAACTTGAAATTCATACCTGCGCCAGCAAATCTGAGCGGGTTGGAGCTGCCCAAAGGAGTGAAAGAGGCTGAGAATCTGACCCCAGTTACTGCCTCCATGAACGACTCTGCACAAGCCGAGAAAAATGTTAGGATGCCGAACAAACAACCCAAAAATCAAGCAAAAAAAAGAAAAAGAACCCTAAAGATGTTCTCTCTGGGAAAAATCAAACCCTCATACTTTCCACACCAACAAACACATTTCTTTTGAAAATGAAGCAGTTTCAAAAATAACTCACCAACTGTTTCTGTCATCTTTGCTCGACAACAACAGTAAAAACACCACCCCAAAATCAGAGCTTCAAAGCCACAACTTGATTAAGCAAGTTATCAACGATAACTCATGCCCTCCATGGGACTCAAGAAACAAAACAAAAGTAGGACTTTTGGGTGTCACCCGACACATCACGGCAAGTGGCACAAGCTCATCCATTTTGTGTGGAAAATCTTTGAATCAGTCAGTGCCGACCACACCCCCCCCATTTTTCTTAATAAAACAACTACACCAAACACTGCATATAGTGTGGACCAGCCTATTTCGAAATACCTTCACTAATTTCAGTACACTCAAATTACACCAGTCCACCTCAATTCTCAATCCACATCAAATCATGTTCCTTGGAAAATGGTGTGGGATGTTTTAAAATTGTTGACACAAAATTAATGTGGATTATAGAGAGGTGGCAGCAAGCGATGAGGAGTGGAAGATATTTGGTAGCAAGTGGCGGTGAGGTGGCAAAATATGGCATGACACATGTTGAAATGTGTCCACATCATTTTTCACCTACATTACCAATGGATCCACACTATATTCAATATTTGGTGTAGTATACCAATTTGTTGTCTCCAACAAAGACACTAAAGATGGCTTTTTGTGTAATGGTACAAATTGTGTAGTTACCCTAGTACGCTATTTGTTAACAAGTTGGCAATTAGTGTTAGCCCCCATTGTCATGAATATTATCCCTTAGTCGTCCACCTACCTTAGTATTAGCCCCCAATCAACCACCTACCAGCCATCATGCATTTATTCTCCCTGTCTCATCCTCAACCTCATCTCTTTATCCTCCCATTTCCAACTATTCCCATTCACTTCCCATTCACTTCCCATTCACATCTCTTGCATTCCTTGAAATTTTTAGTGAATCTGATGAATATTTAAAGTATATTTGTATATGAAATGTATATTTGTATATTTATAGAATATTTAATGTACATTTGTACATTTAAAGAATTTGAAAGAATATTTTTATATTTAAAGAATAATGAATGTATATTTGTATATTTAAAGAATAATTAAAGAATACTTAATGAATATTTAATGAGTTTTAAATGTATATTTTATGTCAATTTCATGTATATTTGTATATCTAATGAATATTTATTGAATATTTAATAATTTTCTTATGTATTTTAATGTGTATTTGAATATCTAATGATTTTTAATGAATATTTAATGCATATTTAATGCATATTTAATGCATATTTAATGAATATCTAATGAATATTTGATGTACATTTCCATATTTATTGTATATTTATTGCATATTTATTGTGTATTTATTGTATATTTATGTTTTTTTTCCTATTCCAATATTCCTTTTTTTCTAACTTTCAAGGTTCTTATTTTTCCAATCTTGTACTCGGAGTTTCATTTCCCCTCCATATGTACATTCTTCTTTTTCCAATTTTGGGGATTTTCTTTTTGTTCCATAACTACGTTTTATTTTTCCCAATATTTCTCTTGCAAATTCTTGTTTTTCTACATGCACTCAAAATCTTTTTTACTTTGATGCTCGAAATGTACACATAATCATTTTCTAGGTTTCATACACTAAATGTCCACAAGTAAAAAACCTTATGTTCCACTATTTACTAGAATTGACATTTAGTGTAGTAGTTGACATTTGGTGTATAGTTCTGACACTACACTAATTGTAAACTTTACAATTAGTGTATGGGTTTGTATTTAGTATCCATTACACTAAAAGCCATCTTTAGTGTGGTGTAAGTTTAATATGGTAATCAAAGTTGTAAAAGTAAAAGTAAAAGAAGTAAAAAAGTAAATGCCACATGTCACCTACTGCCACCTACTGCGGGTATCACGAAGGTATCCCCAGTTTTCATCACCATGTCCCTTCTTTTTTTACTTAGCTATTGCCACGTATCAAGGAAGGCCAATAGTAGGGTAGGCGTGGTATTGCCACGTGGCACAACAAATTGCTTGAATACCGACTGGGTATTGGCCCCTCTTCTCTTACTACATGTAGTAGAAGGAAAATCATCATTTGTTTAATATGTGTAGAGCAACGTATCCCGAAACCCCTTTATTATCACTACCCTTTATTTTGGGTCACTTCTTGAGATTCAGACGTTCCACTACCGGTATAACATGTCTCTTGTGACAACATGTCATGATATGATCTTAAAAAATCTCTTTTATTACTAATATCCCTTTATTATCACTTATAACTTTTCTTTCAAAGTTTGAAAGGCTTTCTCTTTCAATTTAATCTTTTATTTAAGTCTACTTTTCCTATTAATGTCATTTTAAACTTATAGTGAGTTTATAAATAGATATATAAATCATCTTCTTCTATTTCAATTTGGCTTTGCTTGTTAACTACCACTAACCACATGTCACTATATATTGATACTTGAAATAGTTGGTCTTCTATGGAGGACTTCGTCGACAAATATTTCAAAAAACAAGATCTGATTAACAACCTCGATTTCTTCTTGGAAGTTTTCCTATCATAAACAAATGGACCGGTAACAACAACATTGATAACAAACTCTTTATAAACTTGTGGAGAAAGCCCACAATTATAGATTCACAAAAAATATGCCTTATCAAATTTTGTATGTTGTGCACAACTGCATTGTGCCAAGATAACATCGTGCTATTCAGATGAGAGCGCACAATTAGAGACAAATCGAGAGTAACGGTGACAAACTCACCACCGTTACTTCCATTAAACAATAAAACAACACACACTTACACACTATCAACAATCTAGACTTAGGAAAAAGAATTAAATGACTCATAACCTCTTACACCAAGGAATAGTAAGCGGTCCACAAGTACTCTTCTACTAAAAAACAAGTGAAACCCACTTGAAAACATACAACAAAGTCAAGTCAATGCCATTCTTAAAGAATGATTGCATGATAACAATGAAGCTAATGAAGTGCACGCACACACATACTCCCTCACTCCATCACTTGGGAGACTCAACTTGAGAAAGATGAGTCTCCTTCAACTACACGTGGAGGTCATTTGGACTCCAAGTCCCAAATGAGGTGTCAAAAGACACCACCAATGCCCTAAAAGTCAAAAGACTCTAATACTAACTCTAATTACCAACTAGAGTTAGAGTCTAGGTCTTCCCTTGGCCGCTTAACCTCCTAGTTGGCTCACGACACACAAACCAACCTCTACAGATTCTCCAACGCACCGAACCTGACAGTTGTCGTGCACAACCGCATTGTGCCAAGATAACATTGTGCTAGTCAGGTGAGAGCGCATAGTTAGAGACAAATCCAGAGTAATGGTGACAAACTCACCACCGTTACTTCCATTAAACAATATACAACACACACTTACACACTATTAGCAATCTAGACTTAGGGAAAAGAAATAAATGTCCATAACCTCGTACACCAAGAAGTAGTAAACGGTCTACAAGTACCCCTTTACTCGCCATGTTTGCCCATGCTGAAGCCCCTTTCACACCGGCAAACGACATAGTCATATCAACTCGATGGAGACCGTGAATGAAAACCTCTCAAGACCATAGAAACAATGTAATCCACATGAAAAGACGCTTAAAGAGACCATAAACAAAGGGTAGGTTGGGTGCAAGTAGAGCCCCATCGTTAATCGCTTCTAAGACATTTTGAATGCTAGACTTTGTCCACGTAGAACCTCAATGTGCTAAATACTCTAGACAAGACTATTGGCCTACTGGTACCTCCAAAAGAGGTGGGGTTAAGTATTCTAAATGCCACCCCGTAGAACATAAATTACAAATAACCATTTGAGCTGCTTATTTGACACTACCACATAATCCACAACGCAATCCCGTAGAGATGTGAGAGAGTCCAGGGTGTACGGTCCCATCAATGTGTGGCAAGTGGCAAGGCGCGCAATTGCGCGTGTGATCCTTCCACATTTTACCATCAAAACCCTCCAACACTAATACACCTGAGTTTTTCACTACAAGAACCCTTTAAATTACTTGTCCAGCTTTCACATCCAAGCTGGTGGGCGTTGCTTGCTGCAAATACACATTGTCTCCAGGCGTGAAACGCCGCACTTGCGGTCGATAGCCACCTCTATGTATGGTAACATAGCACAATATATTGTGATGTTGAGCAATGGAGAGGTGAACTCCAATGCCATAGGCATCACCCTTTTGAACAAGTCTGCACGTTGCTCACACACTTGAGCCTACATGTCTGGATTGTCCATGTTAGCCGACACGATGTCAGCATCTGCTTGAATGGCCTTTGGTAATACTGGATGCCTTTCAAACAATAGATAGAAAGGTGAAAAAGACGCCAAAGATACTTGTTTGCTGAACCAATAGCCCGTTGCTATCCATGGTAGTTGCAAATCCCAATCTTGGTGATGTTTCTTCTTCAAGCTCTACTTTTGGAGCCCCCTCTTGACGGTTTGCACCATGTGCTCTGCCAATCCATCTGCTTTGGGGTTATCCCACGAAGTAGTGCGATGATCAATTATTGCTTGCTCACACAATGTTTGAAACTCACCCAAAAGTTCTCTCCCTTGGACTGTAAGTATCTCCGTTGGAGCTCCAAAGCGACTTAGAACACAATCAAGAAAAGAGTAAGCAACCCCCTCACTGAACTTATCAAGCAATGCTACTAATTCTATCCATTTGGAGAAATGTTTGATGATCACCAACACATATTTATTGTGCTAAGGTGTCACTAGCAAAGGACCTGCAAAATCCAAGCTCCACCGGTATCCTAAGCCCATAATTGGCAATGGATGCAATTGTCGCATGAGAGAGTTAAAGGATGCTTGCACATGATCACACACCATATATTGTGCAACTAATGCTTGAACCTGTGACTGCGTTCCTCGCCACCAATAGTGAATCTATAGCAAACTATAGGTCCTCCGCACTTCAAAGTGACCAAGGTCCTCATGTGCATGCTTCACCTTCTCCGTAGGGACCGGCACCACCTTCTTGGTATTGTTTGGCTACACTCTAACAAGGTGAGTGTTCTCCCACACGAACCGTTTAGCTCGTTGTAAGACCCAATCTCTCTCCTTAGCGGACCATATTGACACCGCTTTTCCATCCTTTAGAAATTGCATCACATTTGTGTCTTTGAAGATATCTCTGGCGCCCCTAGACTCCTCACCTCCATCCTCATCTATCATGGCCACAATAGCTTCATCAATGGATCTCCATGCATTGCCAATACTCTTAAAAATGCCAAGCAATGTCAAACTTGCAACGGATCGGCCTCACCCTCACGATGCCACCTACCGCCTGTGACGTCCTCTTGGTTAGAAACTGGATTATGGCTAAGGCGGTCAACATCCATATTCACCAACCCTGCCTTGTGAACTACTTTGAAGTTGTATTCCATCAATATCAAGGCCCACCGCGCTAGTTTCCATGTTATTTGTCAGATTGCATCAACCACTTCAACGGTTGATGATCTGTCACCAACAAAATCTCGTTACCATTCCGAGATCCCATGGCTTTGAAATACCCTTTCATCTGAAATGGGTAATTGCCCATATGGCAACCAAACATTCCCCTTCATACGAGCTATACTAAGCCTTCGTATTGTTGTTGGGCCGACTGGCATACGCAATCACAAACTCCTTCCCATCATCATCCATTTGCGTCAATACCGCGCCAATCCTCAAAACGCTTCAATCAATGTGTAGCTAATAAGTCCTCCCTGTTATTGGCCTTCGAAGTATCGGTGTTGATGCCAAACGGTCCTTTAATTGTTAAAAGGCCAACTCTTCCTCATCTCCCCAGATCCAAGGTTAATCATTCCTTGTCAACATGGTCAATGACTTTGCAAGAGCACTGAAAGTCTTTACAAACTTTCTATTATAGCTACACAACCCCAAGAATGCCTATAGTCTACTAACATCTTGTGGTCTAGGAATAGACATCACCACTTCCACCTTGATACCTACCACATCCAATCCACTTGGATATACCATGTGGCCTAAACACTTAATGTGATCGAAGAAGAATTAGCACTTACCAGGGTGCAACTTCAAACCATGGAGTCTAAATCTAGAAACACCTCCATTAAGTGTAGTCTATGCTACCTTCGATTCTTGCTAAAGACAATAATATCATCGGTTTAGCATTTCACAAAGTCCGAGCCTCAGAATACTCAATCCATAACCCACTGGAATTCTATTGGTGCATTCTTCAATCCAAATGGCAAAATCATCCATTGGAACAATCGATCCTTCCCATCCTTATCAATATCCCAGAATGCGGCTTTTCCTTGTCTTCATCTCTCAGTCCTATCTCATGAAATCCAAAGTGCAAATCCAACGTACTAAACACCTTGGCATGACCAATGGCCTTGAAATTCTCCTCCGGAGTTGGCATGGCATAACAACCTGACTTAATGAATTTATAAATCCTCCTATAATCACCGCACATCCTCTTTTCAGTCTAGTTACCATAGATATCCTTCTTGGATGGCATCACCGTTGCCAATGCATACTCACAATCTGGTGGAGCCAACTCCACTAGCCCTGCAACCACCAATTCCTCTATATGAGCACAAATTATCCTTTGTTCCACGTTGCTATACTTGTATGGCTTCCAATAAATAGGTGCTTCATCTGTCAAGTTAATACGTACCTCTTGCCCTTCAACAACCCCCAGATCGTGCAAACTAAACGCAAAACAATCCATATAATCCTTGAGAAACTCATGTTCCTCTACCTCTATTGGTCCGTCTGCCAAGCCAACTATTAGTTTCCAAGTTTCCTTGGTCACCGCCTCCATTGGTTCCTTTGGAGCAAGCTTCTTCACCTTTGGTTGCTATTGAATGCCAATTGGAGAAGACCCATCTTTCCCCACATCCACTATGCTTCCAAGTTCCTCCAACTGGCTAAGTCTGCCAATTTCCTCCATTTGAGAGGCCATCTACTCTTCCAAAAACATCTTCTCCATGACCTCCTCCAAATCCATCATTTTGTGGGCCAATCTCACCCCTTGGTGAAGATCCTTTATGTGGAAATCAGTTCCGATAAGGTTTCGGATATTGCCTTAAAATCCGGTAAACGAAAGGGGAAATTCAAAAAAATTAGTGAAGAAAGTACTGCAGAATAGTATAACTAGGTAGAAATAAGGAATAAGGATTACGGACCTAACCGGAATCGTTAAATAGCGTTACTTTAGGCACTATTTCAGAAATTGGACGTTCGGAGCATATGAAGAATGTCCGGAATATTCCGGATGACATCTGGATCCGGAAACGACATCACGAGCTCAACATCATTCATGAGTGTCCGTACATCGTGTCATAGATAAAAGGGGTCAGAAAAAGGAAGGCGCCACCATTCTTCTTTGTTGTTTTCTGCTTTCTCTCTCTCTTTTTCTCCCTGCCTTCTGTCTTTCTTGCTTTTCGAAGTCTGGAAGTATTTCCGGTAGAGAGTTTTTTTTGCAAGGTCAATGCGTGCAGTTGTGATCGGAGAGAAGCAAGGTTGGTGACCGGAGATATTAGATACTATGGCTGGGAGTGGAGACAAGGCCGGAAGGATGCTCAAGATGAAGAATACTACCGCCGGAGGGCCACCAATCTAGAGGGTGACGCTAAAATACCCCATGGACGTCAAGGATGTCCAAATCCTTTACCATTTCCTACAGGACATGGGGACTGGGGTGCGCCAGACTCATGGAAGTGGCGTAGGGCACGAAGGACAATGGCTTGGTGACAGAGTTGATCGGGACTTCGGACAACGAGTACGACGGCAACCTCAAAGCTCATCCAAAGAGGTGGACAGAGGCGAAGTGGAAGTGTACGTATGGCTTTCGGGACGGGGCAATGAAGAAAGCGGAAAGAAACAACGTGTTTCTAGAGGAGAATTCCGTCAAAGCGCCGATCCAAAGGATGGCTACAACACAAGCGATCTCAGTGACCCCCATGCTCGGATAGTCGTGGGGTTCCTGAACCCTGTCTTCCATTCAGAAAAGCCCAAAAGGTTGGTGTCCAAGTGGGCGTGCACATTCCTTGGAGCGATGAGGGGAAAGATCACCGTTGATTGGGCCTCTTTGATGAGTGACCTAGTCGGACGGTTGGTCAAGAACCTCCATCGGACAAAGAAGATCGGGTCACCACTTCCGTCCTATCTGATGCACCTATATGCCAAGCACGAATTGCTGACGCCAACGGAGCACGACGGATACGAGGAGCTTCTGAATATTTAGAAGTACGGTGGATAGGAGACGGACTTTGAAGATGAGCCCGAAGCATCGGAGCCCCCTCCGGTCGAAACCCCTCGGACCCGGAAGAGGAGTCGGTCAGTGCAGCCAAAGGCAGAACCAGAAGCAACTCTACCGACCCAACTGGAGAATGCACAAGCCGATCCGGAACCGGCCGGTCTATCAACCCCACAGGTAAGAGTACTTGCGGCAAAAGCTCCGGAACTCAACGGAAGTTCAAGAGAGGATATCATGGAATTGCTAAAGCACGTGGCATGGAGGGCTGCGCTGCTTAATCAATTCTCCGCGGACAGCATGATGTTGGTGAAGGAGATCCTTGAAGAGCTGAAGATAGATGAGGTGAAGGATATCCTCCCCCGGATGAAGGACCTCCAACACAAGGAGATCCGGCTGAGCGTACTGGAGGAACAACAGGTTCTGCTGATCCAAGGGCAGGCGAAACTCCAACAACAACTAGAGGTGGCGGAGGCAGCATTGGCAGAGGCACAAGTCACCCAGAAGGAGGCATAGAACAAGGCCGACGCATCAGCCCGGGCACTAATAGAAGTCTGGACGGCGCTGAGTTTTCTGGATGACACGGTCAACTGGAGCCTCTTCTTCAACGAGCGACTGGAGAAGGAGAAGAAGTTGAATCCAGGCCAGATCATTTGGTTCCTTATGGACCACGGCCGGAAGATGGAGAAGACCTGGAGTCTGATGCAGCTCTTTGTCAACAACATGGCGCTTGATGAACCGGGGATGCCGACCTCACCGATGAACCTCGGTTCCTCATTGGATGAAGCCGGACCATCAGAGAGAGCTCCGGAGACTTTCGGAAAGAACAAGAACGTTGTGGGAACTCCGGACGTGTCTTCCCCCATGAGCTGGAATAACCCCCTCAACCAAGCGCAGAGACGCTCAAGGCTTGGAAGAATATGCTTCCAGAAGCGTTCTTCCAAATGACCCCTCTAGTATTTTCGATACCTTTCTTATCTCCCGCCTCTATTCTTCGGAAGTCAACCTCTCACTCTCCCAAGTGCGTCCGGTGGAAAATTCCAATGTCCAGGACATGATGGGAAAGCTGTGGAGGTTAGATTTATTTTCTTTCTTTCTATTGGTGACTTTTTGTGGTTAAAGTAGTGGTGTTGCCAATGGATAGAACTCTGGTAGTGTAAGTAGTACTTAATTTCCCAATTGGTTAGAATCAATTAATGAGATGGCTGATTGGTGGTAACCAATCAAACCAATCAGGCACTATAAGTTAGCACAATGCCAATTGGGAAATCAGTCTCTTTGTGTATAGTACAGGAGCTCCTTCTTGGAGATTGGGAAGTATTAGTTGAGTTTTTTAGTTTTCTTTTTTGTGACTGTGATGTGATGTGTGGATACTATTGGAGAAATGAAAATATGATTTCAGAAATCTGTGTGATTGGAGCTTGATGTAGTGCAGGAGATTGAAAAAATGAGTCTCTTTGTGTGTAGTGCAGGAGCTCCTTCCTGGATATTGGGAAGTATTAGTTGAGTTTTTTAGTTTTCTTTTCTGTGACCGTGATGTGATGTGTGGATACTATTGGAGAAATGAAAATATGATTTTGGAAATCTGATGATGATGTTGATGTGCAGTAAGTTGTGCATGGAGAAGATCTGAATCTAATTGGAGTTAACAAACCAGCATAGGTGCATGCCATGGTTTGGTTTCCAATTGGTAAAAGTATGTTGGATGTGATTGAAACCCAATGGGAAGCTGAATTGCCCATGGGAGGAAGACTTGATTGAGGAGATAAATCGATTGGAGAAAAATTCAGACTTGTGTCTCATTATAAAAATGAATAAAAATGGTGGGTGAAGAGATTGTGATTGAGACAATTTGGAGAATAGTAATAAAATACAGACTGATTGGATAATTGTTGATGGAGTGTTGTTGTAGAGAAATTGGAGAAACCAATGAGGAAGCCATGCTAAGTGAATGGGTGATTGTGAGTGATTTATTATCAATGGGGAGTTGTATCACCCATTGGTATTTAAACTGATTGGAGTTGACTGTGCTGGAGTGGAGATTGAAAGCAATTGAGGAAGTTGAACAAGCATGGATGCATGCCATGGCCATGTTACCAATTGGTACGATGTGTGCTGGAGTTGATTGAAGCCAGATTGAGAAGCTGCTACCCCATTGGTTTTGGAGACCAGCGAAGAGAAATTAACAATTGGAGAATAATCAGACCTGCGTCTGATAAGAAGAAGAGAAAAAATAAAAATAAAAAAAAATAAAAAAATCAATATAAAAAGAAGTGTGGATTAAAGAATGAAAAGAAGTTGACATAGAAATGAAGAAAACTAAGGAAGAAGAATAATTGGAGAATTGAGAAAAAGATGTCATTGTAGAATGAAGCATTTATTGTTGAGATGGAAGCAATGCCGAGAGATGGTTATCAACACCTATGCCGGGTGTGAAATTAAACTATAGGGAATTAATTGACAAATTGAGAGAATTGTTAAAGCATAAATATGGAAGATCCCACCATCTGGGTGGGATCGTGAAAGCAATGAGTCAGACTACAAAGAAAAAAGCGTGTGAAGAGATCCACATATTGTTGAAGACCAATAGAGACATCAATTGGAGTAGTGCTGAAGGAAGAGGATTACCAATGGTTAATCAAGTTTGAACTTGAATACCATTGGACGGAAGTAATCAAGGATCCAGACAACATCGAAGCAGCGACGTGCTGGTAGCTTGGAGAATATTGTGAAGAATCCAATTTGGAAGATCATTAAGTGCAGCAGACTTTCATCACCCATTGGAGGTTAGCTTTTGGTATTACATATGATAATTAAGAGATTGGTGGTGTCACCAATGAGGTAGTATGGAAGCATGATTACTTGAGTTTGATTTGGATTGAACCATCCCATCGGTATTAAAATTATAATCCCAATTCCTTAATTATACACCTCCCCAACGAATGAATCAAACCACATTGGATTAATTTTCAATTGGTCAAAAATACTACTTAACATTTGGCGCCGCTGCCGGAGAGGTAGCTAATTAAGTTTTAGGAATTCCAAAATCTTAAATGATCTTTTCGGGTTTGTGTTGAACCAATAATTTGAACATGAAAATTAATTATGAATGTGTTAGAATGTTTGATGTCAGAATATGGAAGTCCAAATCAGATCGGTAGAGTTAGTGCACCTACATGTAGGTCAGTTAGGGCCGAAAGGAGAGCAAAAACTCTATTGGATGTAGAAATTAGACATAAATCATTCATTGATCCATTGGAACGTTGGACAATGTCTCCAATAGTGTCAAGGAATATTGTTCATAGACCAATTGGAAGGAGTCCGTATTTAAGTGTTGAACAGGCTTTTAGAATAGACAATTGGGATACTACTCGGGTAACCATCAATTTGGAGGATTATTTTCAATCGGCTAGAAATACATCCCCATTGGATTTGGTAGTGACCTATGATAAATCACCAATTGGACTGTCTCTGTCCTTTTTGAATTCTCAGAATTCTCACTTATTGGGTGTAAGACTTGGATGGCAGACTTGGGTGGCCTGAAATTAATTTCCGATTGGATTCACCACCCATTTTGGATGGTGAAACTGATAATCCCATATTGGAAACTGAACCTACAGTGGGAGTAAATAATGATCATCAATTAGTACCATTAACAACAGGTTCTTACCAATTGAATGAAAGGAATGAAGTTATCAATAATACAGCAGTTGGTGATCAAGCCATTGATAGAGCTGAAGGAATTGCTTATTCAATCATTTATAATGCATTGCAGACTTTAGTGAGAGATCCTCCTATCTCTTGGTATTCTTGTAATGCTCAATCCTTAGCTAGTTCAACTATTTATAGGTCTATTGTAGATCCATCAGAATTAAAGGCAACTTTAACTTATACTATAAATCATCCTAGATCAAGTCAGTCTAGTTTATCAACCGATAGGAGTTCGTCTGTAAGTATTACTCTATCGTTGGATGAAAATTGGAAAAATCTAGTATCCAATAGTGGTAGTGGAAAACCTATTGTGTTTATATCCCATAATTTACCCTTACAAATTAGATCTCCAGCAAGTTTACCTCCGATAGGAAGTGAACCAATTGTGGAAAATCAAGATAGGCAAAATAACTCAATGGCACCCACAGTGCTACTAGTGGTGATGACACCGGGTCAGCCAACCGATCGGCCATATTCAACAATACCTTTCTCGGTATTTTATGGTCAACCGGGTGTTGATACCAATAGGCATATTAAAGAATTTTTGACATCATGTAATGCTAACAATGCTAGGCATCAGTCCCATTGGTTGGCAATATTTCCCGGTACCTTGCAAAGAGCTGCTAGGGATTGGTTTAATAAGCAGCCTATTGGAACTTTTGTTGTTTGGGTTTGATTGAGAGATGCTTTTCTAGAAACTTTTAGACCCATTGCCTTTAATGGTAGATTAATGGATCAGCTCCATGATACAACCATGAATCAGGGAGAAACCATTGATTCCTACTATAGGCGTTTTAGTAATATCATTATGAAAATACCACAAAATCAAATTGTTTCTGATGAGAAAAAATTAAGAGTATTTGTTAAAGGCTTAACACCGTCTAGATTAAGAACCAGTGTGAAAGATGGACAACCAGCCAATTTGGCTGCGGCATACAACTAGGGCTAAGTTCATAGAAGAAACCATTTATGAGGACCTATTGGGGGTGGCTGTTCAATTCCACGTCCAATATATATTTTTTCCTCCGGTAAAGTTGATTATCCAGGAGCACCTAATATTTATAACCATAGTCTAGGGTATATTGGTTCAAATAAAACGTATCCACCTAACCCCTATTATGTGTCACCACCAATGGTTAGACCCAATCAAAATCCCCCATTGACAATTGCTACACCTATACAAACTAATAATATGGTAGTCCCACCCCAAATTACTTATCCTACTCAACTTAAATCAATTAGTGCTATGGAATCCCAACTTTTCACTTTGACCAATAAGATTGATGAATTAGCGGTCCATGTGGCTCACTCAAAGCAAAAGAGGGATCAACTAGTTGATGATGAGCTCATGTGTGGTGTACCAATTGTAAGGGTCATGGTCATATGTTACCCGATTGTCCTTTTCCATTAAATCAAACTCCTAAATGTAGATTTTGTGGAGGCCATCATGATATTTCATGTTGTAATAAATTAAGAAACAATTTGAGGAATGAAGTGAGAGGGCAAAATCGCAATGCGCAAGTATACCAAGTGGATGATACTAATAATCAAAATGATTATAATTATAATATTAATACCAACTGGAATAATAACCGCAATAATGGATTCCATCGTAATAATAGAAATCAAAATCCTAATCCAAGCTTTAATAATTCCAGTCTTAATAATGGTGGCTATCAAAAGAATCCCATTAGATACACACCTAACCCAAATCAGGGTTGGTCGACTATGCCTTTTGGAAACCCCAATCAGAATGGGCCAACCTATGGCGGGCAGGACCCTAGTTGGGAAAATAATCCTACTACTCAATGTTTTAATTGTCGACAATGGGGACATGTTTCTCGAAATTGTTCAAATGCTTGGGCAAATGTCCCATATGTTCCTCAATGTGGTAATTATAAACAAGCAGGACATACTAGTGCGAAGTGGTATGCCCCTAGAAAATTGGGACCCAGGAATACTGATGGATTGGTACAAAATAAAGACACTAGTGCTAAATTGGTTTTATTAGAAACGTGTCTAGTTCATGACTCTAATAGTAATAACAATAATTGTCGTGTAAATTATGTGGTTCTAATATGTGAAGATCAACTTGAGGAATTAATGAAATCCAATAAATCTAATGTCCAATATATTAATAATGTGGAAAGGGTTGTCACTAGGGCTAGAGCCAATAAAGAAAAGCCTGATGGAAAGCAACCAGTAGTAATGGCTCATGTTCCATCACCAATTGTAGTGGAATCAAGTAAGGCTGATCAACCCATTGGCAATCATCCTATTGTACGGCTTGTACCTATGGGAAGTAATCTGCCCTATGGGAACACGAGCCAACCAATCAATTCTAGGCCTATTGGTGGTAATCCAATTGCAGTACCTTCTAAGGATGATCTGAGAGGTCCAATTGGTGTCACAGAATTTAGAGGTACAAAGTCCTTAAATTCAATTGTTAATGAGGAGTACAAGCCATTTAACCTTGATCCAATTGTATTTACTCACCCATTCGATAAACAAGTTAAACTTGTTGTTATCCAATTGGATCATAGTGAGGATGAGGTTATTTAGGCAGATCACCCTAATTAGAAGAAACAGGGAATACCTTCCATACCGCAGCCTTTTCCCATGGATAATTTAGTCCGAGTGAATAAGCCTCACAAGAGTTGAAAATCTAAACCCATGGCAATTATGCAAGATATCCCATAGTATGACTTACTGTTCAATTTGGGTAAATAAAAAGCTGAAATAACAGTCAGACAACTATTTGGAATAGCTCCTATGTGTCGATCTTTGTTGCATTCTACCTTGGTGAGAAAAAAAATTTGTCCAACAGTCAATGAGATGGCTTTGAGTAAAGATCTTGGAGCCCCCACATTGGATGTTAGTAAAGATGGGTTGGTAGTGACTGGTGTCCAATTGGATGGAGGGTTCAATGTTAATTTAATGAATAGGGACACTATGTTAGCTTTGCATCTGAATGGATTACAAGAAACTAAATTGGTTTTGAGGATGGCTGACCAGAGCCATGTAAAGCTAATGGAAGTTTTGCCTTCGATAAAAGCCACTATCGTTGGTTTGATTTTTTGGATGGATTTTATTGTGTTTCAACCTAGTACTTCTTATACTTCTTACCCTATGTTGTTAGGCAAGACTTAGTTGTATCAAGCTATAGCCATTGAAGATTGGGGAAAAGGGTTAATAAGTATTGGTAAATTTAAAAACAAAATAAAATAAAGTATGTATCCTAAACCTTACATTGGTGAAACCCAATGGGAATCACCTAATGTTACATCTGAATTGGAATATGATTCAGACAATGAGGAGGAGGATTTAAGAGCCAATAGGATTTTGACTCAACAAAAGCTAAAGGGGACCTATATGGAATTGGGGCCTGGGGAATTCATGATCCCATGTGGTGAGAATACCGATTCGGATAAAGCCATTGAGTCATGGTTAACCGAGAGGGCAGTTTATACTATAGAGGCACTTGTCTCAGATTTAGAGCCACCTTATGAGAGTGACCTCCTATGGGAATATTCTTCTAATCCCACTCCCATTACTAAACATGTCCTTAAGGATCAATGCATGGAATTCAATATTGGTGATTTGGAAAATATTAAAATTATTCATATTAATTGTGAACTAAGCAATGTGGGGTTAAGGAATTGGAAGATATTCTTTTGGGAGCATTCTTCTAATTTTTCTTGGAGTTATAAAGATTTAAAGGGCATCCCAATTGAGGTATATCAACACCATATAAATCTGGAGGAGGGATCTAAACCAATAAGGCAAAGACAACATAGGTTAAATCCTAAATATTCTTTGATGGTTAAAGGCGAGATTGATAAACTATTAGAAATTGGTTTTATTTATCATGTACCCTTTAGTGAGTGGGTAAGTCCTTTTATTGTAGTCCCTAAAAAGAATGGAAAAATTAGAATGTGTCAAGACTTTAGAAGATTAAATTCTACAATCAAGAAAGATTATTTTCCATTGCCATTTACTGACACAATTTTAGACGCCGTGGCAGGCCATGATTGTTATTCATTTTTAGATGGTTTTTCGGGTTATAACCAAGTGAGTATTTCATTAGAAGATCAATTAAAAACAACCTTTACCACTGATTGGGGTACATTTGCCTGTAGAGTGATGCCATTTGGACTTTGTCATGCCCCGGCCACTTTTCAAAGGGTAATGACCGTGGCATCCCAACAATTTTTAAGGCATTTTATGGAAATATTTTTGGATGTTTTTTGCATGTTTAGTAGTAAAGATATCCATAAGGAAAAGTTAAAATTATGTTTAGCACAATGTGAGAAGTATGGTATTCTCTCAATGCGGCTAAATGTCAATTTGTAGTACCCTATGGGAAGTTTTTGGGTCATATTGTTAATAAAGAGGGAATTAGCATTGATCCCGATAAGATTACCCTAATTGTTAATATCCCTAGGCCTACCACAGCTACAAGGATACGAAGTTTTGTTGGATTGGGAAGCTACTGTAGGAGGGGTGTGGAAAATTTTACTAATGTAGTAGCTCTTGTTACCAAAATGCTTAACAAGCTTGAGAAAGGGGAAAGCCCTGTTTCGGCCCCCGAGTGTGAATTGGCATTTGTCCAATTGAAATAAAAGTTGAGTACTACACGAGTTTTGATCCCACCTGATTGGAATAAGCCATTTCATGTGTATGTAGACGCATCCAATATTGCATTAGGATGTATTTTGAGTCAAAAGGATGCAGCCAATATGGATCATCTAGTTTATTTTGCAAGTCGCCAATTAATAGCGGCTGAGAAAAACTATTCTACTACCAAGAGAGAAGCCCTAGGGATGGTTTTTGCAATGCAAAAGTTTCGTCACTACTTATTGGGATATCTTTTTATTTTTTATATGGACCACGATGCTCTGAAGTACTAAATTTATAAACCGGATTTAAGTGGGAGATTAGCCCGATGGGTGTCATTGTTTCAAGAGTTTAATTTCACAATAGTGGTAAGGCCAGGTAAGAGCCATGCCAATGCGGATCATCTGCCCCAATTGGAACCCTTACCATTGGATCAGTTGAGTCCCATCAATGAGGATCTACATGACGCCCAATTGTGAGGTTGATGTCATTCAACCAGAATATAAGGATATTTTAGAATATTTAACTACAAATAAGGTCCCATCGGAGTTTTGTCCAAAACAAGTTAGTGCTTTAATTCATAAAAGTGCCCCATATACTTTAATTAATAATGTTTTATATAAAAAGGGTCAGGATGAAATTTTACGTCGTTGAATCTATTAGAATGAAATCCTATTGATATTAGAAGGGTGTCATAATGATGTATGTGGATGTCATTTTGCGGGTGAGGCCACCGCTAGAAAAGTTCTATTGGCAGGTTACTGGTGGCCAGATCTTTTCAAGGATGCATATTCTTATGTTTGTAGATGTGACCCTTGCCAACGTGTTGGTAAGCCAACTCCTACGTCCTCCATGCCTTTACAACCCCTATTGGCCTTGTCCCCCTTTGAGAAATGGAGAATAGATTTTGTAGGTCCTATAGCTCCCGCTACAAAAGTTGGTCGAAATAGGTACATCTTGGTAGCCACCGATTATGCTACAAAATGGGCCGAAGCACGTGCCACTCGTCATGATGACACTAAAATAGTGGCTAAGTTCCTTTATGAAAATATCTTATCTCGCTATGGGTGTCCTAAAGAATTAATTAGCGATAGGGGTACCCACTTTTTGAATGAAACAATTGAAATACTAACTATTAACTTTTTCATTAAGCATAGGAAAACTAGCCCCTATCATTCGAGAGCTATTGGGCAGACATAAAAGATCAATGAGATTTTGTGTAAGATATTGATTAAAACCATTGCAAGTTCAGCCACTAATTGGGATGATAAACTATATGGGGCTCTTTGGGCTTACCGTACTGCCAGTAAGGTAACTACAAAATTTACTCCTTTCCAATTAGCATATGGTCAGGAAGCTATTTCGCCTATAGAATTTGAGATCCCATCTCTAAGAGTGGCTACTTACCATTGTTTAGATGATGTGACTAGTTTGCAAGATCGGCTTTTCCAATTGGAATCCCTTAATGAAGAAAGAAGAATGACACTTTATAATACTTTTGTTGCACAACAGAAAGGTAAGTCTTTTTATGATTCCAAACTACGTCATGTAAACAATTTGAGGTCGGAGATTTAGTTCTTTTATACAATAGTCGTTTCTCTAAGTTTCCGGGCAAATTACAAATCCATTGGTTAGGTCCCTATGAGGTGGTTGATGTTAATGCCAATGGGTCATTCCAATTACGTAATTTTGAAGGTACGATGCTTCCTACACGCATCAATAGGTAACGTCTCAAGGTTTATCATGTGTAAGCCGAGGGCGGCTTTCAATTTGGTGAAAGGGGGGGTATTGTATAATATATATTTGGAAAAAAAAACTCAAATATAAATATTAATGAGAAAAAGAAAAAGAAAATAAGAAAATAATAAAAAATTGAAGCACGTGAGAAAGCAGTTTCCGATGGGAGAGAAAAATACTTGATGACATGAGATGGAGGTGTAACCCTAAATTCACCCCCTTTAAATGCGTTATGTAGTCAGGGATTGAATTCAATGTTACACTACATCGTTAACCCCAACCTACTTTTGTAATCGAGGATGACATGATTTGTGGTGACCTTATGTTTACTTCGTGTATCCAATTCCGTTCCTTTATTCCTCCACTCTTTTCTTTAATTTTCCCTTCTGCTTGGTTTTTTGGTTTTCTTTTCTTCTCATTCCCTTTCTTTACCTTTCCTTTATTGCATTCCTCTCCCTTTTCATGCCTTTATATTTGATCAATTAACTCATAGATATGTCCCTTTTCCTCAAGTTAGTTGTTGCACACTTAACAACTTGGGATTATCAACATCACATATCACATCACATTGTATCCACAGTGTGTACGATAGGGAAACGTAGGTTCTGACAATTAAGTGGATCGGTGTGCACAAAGCACTACTCAATCCCAGAGAACCACACAACAATTAGGGATTACTTAGTACAATCTAAGACAACCCAACCTTGAACCCTGCCAAATTTGGCAACGTTTATATGCTCTCCAACCATGGCGATCAGCAGCGCCACTCTACCCTCGCTTCGACGAGAGAAGGAACAACAAAGAATGACAAACGCCGCGAGCTCTTGACCTCCGCGCTCACCACAACAGATCGCACAGCACTCACCGACACGGCACTCCGCGCAGCAGCCGCGCCCACACGACGTTACACTCTCGCCGCCCTTGGACAACGCACCCAAAAGACATACTAACCACACTCCCTCGTTGCGCAGCCTTGCTCACACCACCTCTCCTACTTGGCACAGTAGCGCCCTCGTTCCTTTTGCTCGCAGCCGTTGCAGTGCAACTCCCTTGCCAAGTTGTCGCACGAGCGCTAACACAGAGCCGCCAAATACCCGCAGACACGAGCTCACACAGAGTCGCCACACACCCTCAGACACGAACTCACCCAATCCCCCACGCTCACACACAGTCTCCTTCACGAAGCTCAACGGTGATCGCGCATTCCCTCACCACATCCAGAAAAGTTACTACCCCCTTACGCTTTCCAGAGCTCTTCAGATGCACTTCTGAGGGCCCTGCCATGTTCGGAGTTGACGTGACCCGCACTGGGGTAGTCATGTCATCCGGTGCTTGGGTACCTCGAGAGTCTTCGGCCCTTCTGGAGACATATTCCCCACCAGTTTTTGCATCCGCACCCAGGTCTTCTTCATCTTCCGGCTGTGATGGTGGAGGAACGGGATGATCTGCACCCTGTTCAGCTTCTCCTCTTTCTCCAGCCGCTCCGCAAAGAGGGGCTCCGATTGACGATGTCGACCAAAAAGTCAAGCGCCATCCGGACTTTTGCCAAAGCCCGGGCGGAGGCATTTGCCCGATCCTCCACCTTCTTCTGCATTGCCTGTGCTTCCGCCAACGCCGTCTCCGTCTTTTCTAGCTGTTCCTGGATCTTGCCCCGACTCCGAATGTTCGCGGCCTACTAGTCCTCCATTGTTTGTAGCCGGAGCGTGTTGTGCTCGAGCTCCGTGATCCGGGGGATAATGTCGAGTAGCTCCTCAACTCTTAATTATTGTCGGATTTGGTTGATGACCTTCAGGCCGTCCCCGTGCGATTGGTTGATTAGGGTAGCCCGCCAAGCTACATGGTTGAGGAGCTCCATGATGTCTATCCTTACTACTCTGGTGAATTTAGGAGGTTCCGCCCGAGGCACCCGGCCTGCTCGTGGTGCTAGTCCAATCGCTTCTAGCTTCTTATGCGTCTCGTCCTACTAGCTTGGACTAGCCGATTCTGGTTCCCTTTAAATCAAACGGCTCCTCTTACTGATATGGGCGACCGGAGGTAGGTTGGCACCTCCGTTTCCTCCTCCTCCTCAAACTCCGGCTCCGACCCTCCATAATTTTGGATGCTTAGGAGCTCTTCATAGGCGTCTTGCTCTAGAGGTGTCAGCACTTCATGGTGAGCGTAGAGGTGGATGATGTAGGAGGAGTGGGGAGTTCCAAATTTCTTCACCTTCCGGAGGCTTTTTACCATTCGGTTGACCATGTCGTTCATTAGTGAGGCCCATTCCACCGAGATCTTCTCCTTCAGTGCTCCTAGGAACATTGCCACCCACTTGAAGACGACCCTTTTCGGCTTCTCCATGGGAAGATCGGGTTGAGGAACCAGACCACGATCCATGCATCCTCGTGGCGTAGATCTTCTACGCTGAAGCTGTCCTTGGGGTCCGCGTCTTGGTGAACTCTTGCTCCAAATACTCGTCTCTTCGCTCAGCCACCTTCACCATCATGTCCTTGAAGCTGTAGGTGCTCTGCCACTCCGGCGCTCCCCAAGTTTTTGGATGGGCCCAGATTGTCCCATCATACTCGTTGTCCGGAGCTCCCATCAGCTCCGTCACCAACTGCTCGTCCTTCATGCCTCTTGTGACGCCCGACAGTCCTTGACACCCCATTACACGAAAGAAGTGCTCGAGGACTCCGCACTCTTCTGGATCCGTCGGTATGACCGGCAAATCCCTTTGGATGGCTGGAGCCAGAGAGGTGCCCCAAGTCTCTATTGAGCCCTTGGTTGTTTGGATAGTCTTTCTTCCAACCATGGTTAGAAAATCGAGCTCTCAATACCTCACAATCACTCCGGTGACACCTACACGCATTGACCTCACAAAAAGCCCTCAACTATCGGAAAAACTCTGGACTATCACTGTAGAAGACGGAAAGCAAAAGAAGAGAGAGGGGGAGAAAGCAGAAAACAACCAAAAAGAATGGTGATACTTCCTTTTTTCTGACCCCTTTTACATATGACACAACCTACGGACATCCATCAGTGCAGTCGGACTCATGATGTCGACTCCAAATTCGGATGTCATCCGGAATACTCCAAGCATTCTGCAGATGCTCCAAACGTCCGATTTCCGGAAAAGTGCTTAAGGTAAGGATGTTTAACAATTATGGTTAGACCCAGAATCCTTATTCCTTATTTCTACCTAGTTGTACTATTTTGCACTACTCTATTCACTAATTTTTTTTATTTTCCCCCTTCGTTTATCGGATTTCAAGGTTATATCCGAAACCTTGTGGGAATGGATTTCCACACCTGTGATGGCGGTTTTAGGTTCCCTTGCACCTGCCGGCTTTGCATCCGACATTCCCCTAGTGTCCCTTCTCAACCCGCCACGTGTTGCCTTGAAATCGTCCTCCCGACGAACACTCCCGTGGCCGTAGCTTCAAGCCCTCGTTGTTGTTAGGGACATAGCCTCTAGAACTTTCTAGAAGTTTGCATCAACAACCTTTTGAAGCTTCTCTAGAAGTTTCCGTTAGCAACCGTTGGAAGCTTTTCTAGAAGTTTCTATTGGCAACCGCCAGAAGCTTCTTTGGAAGTTTCTATTGGTAGTAGTTTTAGGAGTATATGTAGGAGTCGAGGCTGAAGAGTTCTTCAGTCTCAACAACGCACTTCTTGGAGTTCTAGCTCACCTTTCTTGGTGTTGTTTGTGTACTCATCTTGTTAATCCAAGTTCTTCCTAGTTCTTGTCTTGAACTCTCTTCTAGCCTCAGATCACTTGTTGGCTATTTCCATGTCCCTAACAATTGCTTGCTGTGAATCCTGCCAAACGCCCTCCAGTTGGGTCAGTTGTCCTTGCCCGATGGGCTGCCTTCCACCAGCCCTTGCTCTAAGCCCGCATTGCAGAATTTTTTGTTGCGCCCAGTCCTAAGCCTTTATGAGTACTCGCCCGGGATAGAACCCTCTGATCCCAGTCAATGCTCATGAGCCAGCCTCGTCTCTCCGAATCTTGGCGCTCCGAGCTCAACTCCACCAAGTCTGTCCCAACTCCCATACTTCAATTGCCCCTCCCTTCGAGGATGAACGCTGAAGCCCAAGCTCGTTGGTAGTCCATCGCAAGGATGATATTCTACGTGCGAATGAAAACTGCTGCTCAACTAGATAATAACGTATTGATGAAGTATCACGCTTCTCTTCTACAAACGACCTCCTCAGCAACCCTTTTACTTGAGAAGATGAGCATGAGCTCCAAACCTCAACTCAAATGCACTTCAAATACAACTAATACTAGTGACTAACAATTGATTTTTGTAAGCCACTCTTCTCTAGTACTCTTTCCATTTTTACAAACTTCTCAAATGCAAAACTAATGATGAAATGAAAGAGATAAGTGGAGGTCTTTGTCAAGTGAATAACTAGAAAATCACAAGAGTAGTCAAGCGTCTTGCACTCCTCAAAGGGAGAATCAACGAGTGCAAGTAGTGTAAAATAATGCAAAGCCTTTACTAATGATAAACAATCACTTACAAGCAAAGGTAATGACTAAACACTCTCTAACTCACTCACAAAGCTTGACTTGACAAAGACGTCAAGTCAAGGACGTGTGCGGTGCTATACACGCACACACACAATCCTAGATGGATGAAAATCATCCATGGATGAATGCGGTGCGCCCCCATACGTCCCTAAACTAGTAGATTAGTAACAAACTAATCTACGCTAAACATTACGATACGGACAAGCCCTCGACGCCACGTCCCGTGACAACATGGCTACACGTACTCCCCAAATGCCAAAACATTTACATGCACTCTCTATTCGTAAAAAGGCACAATAAACCGGTATGAGAAATCCAAAAACTAATTGTATCCTCAAACAAATCCCATTACTTTATACTTATAAACACCAGAACCTTCAACAATAACCCGCAAGAAAACAAGGTCCCTCCATGGCTACTTCCATGCACATGTAGAACCCAAAGATTTCATTGTAATACCAGATTTATACCAGACATACTATACGTCAAAAGAATATCATTTAAAGACCCCCCACCGGACCACATAAATACAAACCTTACTATCCAATTTATCAAATTCAAATGTTGTAATGATAGATTTTTCTTGAAAGCAATTGAAAACAAAATGAATAAATACAACTCTTGGATGGAAAGTCGACCCCCTTATTGTCATTGCCGCCGGAGCTAGAGCTACTACCTTTATCCCCTCTATGAAAAGTCTTGATAAAACATTCGATATCCTCATTAATCCAATCAAGAAGACATTTACAAAAATCAACACCATCACTATCCAACACGCAATGTCCATACTTCTACACAAACGAAAACTCAAAAAAACCAACGTCCCCCAAAATTATATGATACCCCTTAAAACCTCTCAAAAATACACATTCAACTTTTATAAATCTTCTTGTGGAATTAAGCCCTGTGGTTGTGGTTGGTCCTTGCTTACCGGTTATTGGTTATTGGTTATTGGTTACATAATATCTACTCTCAAGAGGGGGAAGTAGTTTAGCTGTACTAAACATATGTCCGGTGGACATGAATTTAGTGGTGGAACACATAGACACTTTATTCACTCCCGCCTCCTAAACGGGACCGGAGTTCTACTTCTTCTTCTTGATACTGTAACACTCAATTCAATTGATGTTGCAATACCCTCTTCTACATCCACGGTACCCTACAGACACCCGTCTACACCCGCCCCACAGGCCGCTGTTGATACCTGCATGAGACCTTCCATGACCTCCTGCGTTACTATATTTGATATCCGTTTGAATCCTTGATGAGACCCTTAACCTACCCTCTCGCGTTACTATATGTGATATCCTTTTTATACCACTTAGATACTCTGGTGCTTGTCTTGCTCGCAACAAGAGCTGAGAAGAAAACAGAAACCTGCGTTCGTGCAACAGAAACACTAATTTCGCACATCAATCCTGCGAATTCGCGCCATCTTCTCGCCCGCCATCGCCGCCCGAGAGCGTCACCAAGCGCTTTCACTCAAGCTTCGCTTTCACGGATTCGCTTTCTCCTTCGAAACTTTTTCGACTGCTGTTATGTATCATAAGGTTATTGTGGATGCGCGCTTGGTTTATGTGCATAGCTGAGTAACCAGAGCAGAGCAGGGACGAAGCTGTACGCCTCTGTGAAGCAACGCCGTTTGAGAACAATCAACACGATGCGTTGGAGCACAATGTGTAGGGTTTGAACTGGAAGCGGGTGTGTTTTGCAGTCATGTCGACACGGCGCCAGCCTGCGGTTCCGGGCGGCTCGCCTGCTGGTACTAGTTTGTTTCCCTCTTTACTGTTGTCGTTAAATTTTGTTGGGTTTTGGGAAATTTGGCCTGTTTTTCTCTGTTGGGTTTTAGACCAATGCTCTGTTAGGGTTTCCTCATCGGTGTTTTCTTCGCTTTCGGGAGGTTACGCGCACAAGAGTTAGCCTGGAAGTGAAGCTCTGAGCAATGAGCGGAGGTTACATTGTTAAATCGAAAGGAGAAATGGTCACTGTCGTGGAATATTGCTCGATTAGGATTTCCTCCTTTTTGGAAACCGCATTAGTCTTAAAGTGAAGCTCTGAGAGGACATTGTGGGTTTAGGAAAGTGAATTGGTTGTTGCTCTTCGGAATAGTGCTCTGTTAGGTTTTCCCCGTTCTTGGAATTGTCGCGTTAATAAAAACCAGCGAAAGTAGTGAAGCTCTGAGCAAATGGAGGATGACTGGAAGACATCGTATTTCATGTAGAAATGAGAATGTAGAAATGAGAAGTGTGCCACTCTGAAAAGGTTGCTGTTTACTTGTGAGCTAATTTTACTCACGTTTTTTGAATGTGGAGGACATGGCTGAAGATTGAGGACATTCTAATCTACGACAGTTCAGAAAATTCAAAGAGCGCCACTTTTTCTCATGTGTTTCCAGGGCTAAATATCAAGCTGCGGCCCGGAGCCAAAGCGACCCCAGACGAGGACAGCGGCGAAGACATGGCAGCCAACGACTCAGGCGGGGACGACTCTGGGATGCTGAAGCGGAAGCGCGCCTCTCCACCAAATGTTGCCAACAAGAGAGCCTCCAGAGCCGACTCCCCCGTCCCCTTGGGCCCCAACGGAGAGCCAGTGGAGGTGTTCCCCGGGCGGAGCGAGCGCGTCCCCGGTGACCTCCTCGTGGTGAGGCAACGCGTGGGGCAGCCGCACAGTTCGGTGGGCGCGGTGCTGCAGGCGGAGCAGACGGTGCAGTGGGGGGACAGGGACTACGAGGAGGTGAAGCGCGTCACGCCGAGCCTGGAGAATCTGTCGCACGGCCAGCTCTTGGTGGCGGCCGCGGAGGGGGCTGCTGCTGCTGCTGCTCCGGGACGGCGAGCCGGCGCGTACCCGGCTGGGTTTGGCGCTCCACCGCCGGATCTCATGGTGCCCCCTGGTGCACCGGGAGTGAGGACGACATCTGAGGCCGTAACAACTGACCAGCACACCATCCCTAGCCATGCAGGTAAGATGCTGCACCTACAGTAGAGTTGTTTGTTACGTCACCTGAAGATATCACCTCTTTTTTCATAGATTGAATTGAACATAAAATCAGCGTACAGGAGAGGAAAGCGTGTAATGTTTATGGCATCTTATGCGAACTCTTTCTTCACTTTCAAAAATGGCTAGCACTACTTTGACTTAGAGTGACTTTGAGTTTAGAGAGCATCAACCGATCAGCACACCATCCCTAGCCATGCGGGTAACATGTTAAAGTTGTTGTTTTGTTGTGAATCGTCATCTGGGTTTTTGAAACATGCTATATGATATACTACTTTGCAAATCTAGAGTTTATACTCGTTTGAATAACTTAGCAGGTCTTTTTCTTGATTTGTTTTTCATTGTGAATTATTGCAGTTGTTTGTTAAGTCGCCCAGAGTTCCAATATGATACCCTCTCTTTTTCCATAAGAGCAGCCCTAGATTAATGTAAAATCAGCTCAGAGGAGAGAAAGGCGGGTCGTGTTCATCAAGTTTGATCTCTTTGTTCACTCTTGAAGACGGCTAGAACTGGTTTTATTTGATTTTAGAGACCAACGAGCTCTTTCCGTGCTTGATTGAAGGTTAAGGCCACCGAGCTCTTTTATTGATCTAGTGACTATTTAGAGTGGGGAAAGAGTAGTTCAAAGAGGAGATATGTTATCCAAGCTTTGGACTACTTCGTGACATGACTGCATTCATCAAGCCTGCATGTCACAGGAATGTGCTTTTGTTGGTTGGTGGTAAGGAGGGCTGAACTTTTGCTTTTATCTTGCAGGTTGGTTTTCATGGACGCAGATACACACCTTGGAGAAGCGTGGTTTGCCAGAGTTTTTCAACGGCAAAACACCCGGCAAGACACCAAAATTGTACATGGAGTACCGGAACGCCATCATGAATAAATACCGAGAGAATGTGAAAAAGACGCTTTCTGTTGCGGATGTGCAGGAGATGTTCCTTGCCATGGACGAGAAGACCATATCTCGCGTCCTGGAGTTTTTTGACCACTGGGGACTTATTAACTACCAGGCCCCTGTTGAGTTTCGGCCACTTTGGCAAGGCCCTGACATGGCTCTAGACTCTGATTTGATGGGCATGTTGCGGGCGTTGCCTCAGAAGGGCTCCAGTTTATACGAGTTTGATACGCTGCGAGCTCCTGTTACAAAGCAAGGCCACCAGAGAACAGCGGATGCAGCGATTCAAGAGATGCTGGCTCTCCCAGAGGGGCCGGAAGCGGAGTATCACTGCAACTCTTGCGGCTCGGATTGCAGCAAACAACGCTATCATTGCCAAAAACAGGTTCGTTTTAATCTCTTTGAGGATATTGGGGTTCTTTCTTAAGTCACCCAGGGTTTGAACACGATACCCCCTCTTTTGAATTATTGTACTGCACTTTAATCGGATCAATAGAGGAGCTTGGTGGTCTTATCCTTCAATCAAGAGCTTGGTGGTCTCTTAACTCAAGTTATACCAGTTCCAGCCGTTTTTGAGAGTGAAACAAGAGTTTGCATGAGATCAATCTTGATGAATATTAGTCTTCTTGAGTTTTTAGAGAACTATTTAGAGGTGATCGAAATTGAAGAAAGAGGAGGGTGTCTTCTTGAAAATCGGGTAACTCTACAATCAACTATAATTAAACCGATGCTGAGTAGTGTGCCCATGTTCTCTGCTTGTGAGTTTTATTCCTAATTGAATGTCTGATCTTTACCGGGTGATGGTTCCTGGCAGGCAGATTTCGATGTGTGCTGTGATTGTTACAACGATGGGAAGCTGGGGCCTGACATGGTGTCAACAGATTTTCTGAGGATGGATGCCGCAGACGAAGACAATGCAAATGGTGGCGGTTGGACCGACCAAGAGACGCTTTTGCTCTTGGAGGGTCTGGAGATGTACGGAGACAATTGGAACGAAATAGCCGAGCATGTGGTGACCAAGTCGAAGGCACAGTGCATCTTACATTTCATTCGCCTCCCTGTTGAGGATCCCTTCTTGGAGGATATGGAGACTCCTGGCACCTCTTTAACCGTTCCAGCCCCACCTGTTGTCTTACAGACAGAGAACACGGTGCAAGGAGATGGAAAACCGGATCAAATGGCCCTTGCACCAGCTACTACTCAGAATTCAAAAGATTTACTGGGGCCATTTGTGGCTTTTTCTGACGCTCCCAACCCAGTCATGGCTCAGGTAAAGCTTTAGAGTTTTTGTCTTCAATGACGTCAACGATATAGTTAATGATTTGCTTGTATTTGTGGTTTTTAAAGGCCCACAGATCCCTGACAAGCAGTTGTTTTCTTTGTAGGTGGCGTTTTTGGCTGCTATGGTTGGGCCGCGAGTAGCTGCAGCAGCTGCACAGGCTGCACTCGCCACATTGACACAGAAAGACCCTGGATCTCGCCTTGCAGCAAGCACTGCAGTTACAATGGAGCCCCCCAAGAGCCTTCTACCAAGCTCTCTGCAACAGCCTGACAGGTTGAAGTTCCCCTATGATTTATATAAGCTTACGTGAAGAGTACTTTTTCCTCTCAATAACTGTATGTTATAAAGCAACGACTCTTTGCATAGAATTCTGTTTTAACGATAATAGAGTTGTTTGTAAAGTCGGTCAAAGTTTGAATAAGATACCCCCTCTTCTTTGCTCTAAATAGTTCTTAATAAATCTAAAATCAGCTCAAGGGAAAGAAAGGTGGATAGTATTCATCAGTGTTGATCTCATGCAAACTTTTTCTTCATTGTCAAAGACATTTAGAACTACTTTGACTTGCGTGTAGAGACTGCTGAGCTCATCCATAGGAGGATAAGATCACCAATCTCTTCTATTGATGTGATAACTCTTTAGAGTGAGGAAAGAGTAGCCAAAAAGCGGGGGTATTCAAACTTTGGCTGACTTTGCAAATTACTTTAATGTCATGATTGAGAAGAGAGTTCCGAGTCACAGAGTAAGCAATATTCTCTTAGTTCCAACGAGCTGTGATCTGGAAGTTTGCAGGTTAGATTCTGAAATGCGTAGTTCTAGTGATGCAACAACCCAAGCAAGCACTGCTGGAGCTGGCGCAACACAGACGCTCGTGAAGCCTAATATCCCAGGTCGCCCTGGTAAGAGCTTCAGTCCTTGAGTTTCATCTCAATGCGAAAGATGGTGTGTAAACTGGATGTGTTTTCTAGCTGAATCTTCTTGTTAGAAGGTTCTGAAAACAAAGGAGACCAATTTTTCAGGTGGCGCCCTTGTTGCAAGGATGGAATTCAATGGGAGTTTATATAGGCCAGAGATGGTCCTTAGCAGCGCCCATGTCAAGCACGCCGCAGCAAGTGCAATGGCTGCTGCAGCTGTGAAAGCAAAGCTTCTGGCTGATCAGGAGGAGCGGGAAATGCAGCGTTTAGTCACTATTGTAATTGAGCACCAGGTAATTAATGCTTCAAAGACATGCCCTATTATGAGTACTTGACTGCCATTTTGTTATCTAAATCAGTGAAAACCATTTTACACTTCATTTAAGAAATCTGACAGACTCCTGTCGAGTTTGTTAAGTTTTGATAAGATACCCTCTCCTTTGATTTGCTACACCACTATTTGTTCGCTCTAAATGGTTGTTAGCTACAGAAGAGCTTTGTGGTTGCTAAAGTAGTTTTAGCCATCTATAAGAGTGAAGAAAGAGTTTGCTCGAGATACCATGAATATTAACCCCCTTACTCTCCTTTGAGCTGATTTCAGATAAATTAAGGACTATTTAGAGGTGATGTTAAGTATTTTAAAACAAAAAGGAAGGGGTATTTTGGGTGGCTTTTCAATTAAATGTAGTTTTTGAGGATTTTGTGCTTTGCATACATCAATCATTCTGCTGCTAGCAAGAGCTGTTCTTGAATCGATATCACCCATATTCTTAGGTTTATCTTTTTTTTAATTACTCAGAGGTCTTTTCTGTTGAGGTACACTTAGCTTCCTTTCAACTGTACAGAACCGCTCGCTACATAGAGTTTTGCTAATAGAGAGCAGGGGGTTTATAGTGAGGGAGGGAAAGTAGTGAAGGTGATGCTAAATTTGCATAATATGAGGCTGCAAAAATTTCACTAAATTATTGTCACAGGCACTAGTAGCAATCATTAGTGTACTCCTTCACTTTTGTGATAGGTTTTCAAACTCTTTGTGCTGCAGCTGAAGAAGCTGGAACTGAAGCTGAAGACGTTTAACGACCTGGAAACCATGCTCTCTAAGGAGTGCGAATCGGTGGAGCGCGCGCGGCAGAAGATCTACTCCGAGCACGCCCGGATGGTGGCCACTCGACTGGGCACAAGCTCCAGCCCTAACCCACCCGGTGGCCTCCAGCAACGACCAGCCGGGTACACCTTCGGCCCCGGCGGCCAGGCCACTCCCATGCACACTCCAGGGGCCGCCTCCAGCTTCCAAGGCATCATCCCTCCTCAAGCATCCGGACTTGCACGACCAATGACTGCAGGAGCACCTCAGGGGCAGTTCATGCGGCAGGGAATGGTCGCCACGCCTCCGGGGCGACCTGGAATGGCGATGCCTCAGGGAAGTGGAATGGTGACGCCTCCTCCCCAGCAGCAGCAACCTCTCGGACGACCTCTTGGGAATACTCCTGTTCAGACACCCGGGAGGCCTTTGACTGCGCCTCCGGGAATGTCTCGGCCTGTGCCAGGAGGGGCATCCGGAGGTATGCCTCAATGAGTTGGATTTTGTGCAGTTTGTACTCTCTGTTGTAAGTTTAGTAGGTTGTAGACCTTTTTCCTTTAACATGCTGTATTTGAGTTCATGAGGACAACAAAAGCTGCCTTTCTTTGGAGTTTCGGAAAGAGGGTTGGACTTGTTCTATTTTTTTTTTCCCTGATTTAAAGTTTTGGACATCCATCTGTTGTAAGTTCAGTAGGTTGTAAACTGTTTTTTTTTTCCCTTTGGAGTGGCTTTTCTGTTCTAGTCATTTTAAACTCTGTATTTGAGTTTGTAAGACAAAAGAAGCTGTTTTCCTCATTGGAGTTTTTGCGTTGTGGATTGGTCTCATGTCAAACTTTCTTCTCTGGTTTGAAGTTTGGCTCGTCCATCTGTCATAAGTTAAGTAGGTTGTAGACTCTTTGAAGTGGCTTTACCGTTTCTGTCATTCAACACCTGTATTTGAGTTCGTAAAGACAACAAAAGCTGCGTCTCTATTGATTGGAGTTTTGGGAAAAGGGTGATGTAGATTGCGTTCTTTTTTGGTTTGAAGTTTGGCTCGTCCGTCTGTTGTAACTTAAATAGACTGTAGGCACGTTTTTCTTTGAAGTGGCTTTACCTTTCTAGTCTGTCCTTGAGTTCACAAAGACAATAGAAGTTGCTTCTTTATTGATTGGAGTTAGTAAAGTATATGGAACGAGGATGCTGTAGATTAGGCTGCCCTGGTTGTTACAGGTAGCAGAAAGTGAAGGAAGATAGGAAAACCTAAGCATTGCAATTCGACCTCTTTTTTCCATGAACTCTGGCTAAAATGCAGAAATGAGATATGTAACACTCAAAATGGGCTCTCCATTTTAACGTGGCTGAGGACACCAAAGTAGAGATGAGTACAAGTACCAGTCTTGCAATCACAAAATTTGCCAGAAGATGCCTGATTTAGTGTGCAAAACTCACACCAACAAAAAAGAAAAAAACGGTGAACTTTGGTCCACGGAGGAGGCTGGCGGAGGACAACAATCAAGTTAGTTTCATAGAACAACTTTGTTCCCTCCATAGGACACAGTTAGTAGAATAGAACAAATGCCCTCTCTCAAAGGTAGACCTCCAAAACACAACTGTATGATACCAACAACTCATCTGGTGAACATGGACACCGGAGACTAAGTCTACACATACTGATAATATGCAAAAGAATGACTAATCCAAGCACGCAAACTTAAAATATGCAAAAGAATGAACATTGCAAGCTTTAAAGACTACAACATATGAAAGACTGGTACTTGTGCTCGTGAAAACTGGTACTTGTACTCATCTCTATGCATCAGATGGATTGGAATGGTGAAGAGGGAAAATTCTATCTTGCAATTACTCATGAATGCCGCTGTGGCTTCGTTCGGATCGATGAGGTTGAGCCCTCCCACTTCCTTCTTCTGGCAACATATATTCCACGTAAATCTAGCTGGGGTTGGCAGAGGAAGCCCGTCCAAATGACATTGCGTATTTTGCTGGTGGCGCGCTTCACCTTCGTGGAGCCCACCCTCATATGGCAAGGATGTTGTTACCTATAATGAGGTCCAAATGTTCGTACCTACTACTGTTCGTTCTGAGCTATTGGACTTCATAGAGGCCCATTCCGTTAGTTTTTTGTCAAGCTTATCGTGTAATATGAATTGATTGATGCTTGCAGAGGACAAAGTAAGTCCAAATGGGGACCCCATGAGCTTCGAAACCTTTCCCTCCAGAGCCCATTGAAAGGGCAAGGTGTTGCTCCATGGCGGTCTTGAAGACCATTGGGCCTCCAATAATATGCTGCTGATTTGTCAGAGTTCTTCCGACTAAGCATGATGCCCTTCTGTATCTTCCGAGTGTTTCCACGGTATTTGAGTTATTCGTAAAGGGAACCGGTCTTTTGTCCTCCTTTTTTCATGCAAAAGAGAATCTAACCTGTGTTTGAGTGTAGCCGCAAAGTAATCCTGTGAAAAAAATTCAAGATTTGAGGGTTTTGAGGAGATGTTATTCATGGCACAAATGGCACAAATCTCCCAAAAACAAACAAGAACAATCATGAACGTCATGACACTCTGGCATGTATCCTACAATCCTAGAGTTGTGCATGACTTGAAGGGTCAGAGTTTGCTTAAAATAAAAGCCAGGCACCAACTTGAGTTTGGGAATTCTAGGGCTCAAAAACTAGTCTATCCAGTGTTCTATTCAAGGTCTACGGTGAAACCCTGCCAGTGGACTCGGCAACCCTAGCTTTTCCATTTTACAGGTTAGAAACTGAGGATTTGGGGTACTTTGCAGATAACTCTAATATGAACTACGATTTCCTTTTGCAACAATTGTCAGAGAGGTGTCGTTAGTGAATTGCATGACGACTTGCTGGTTCTATGTCCCAATTCCGATGCTTCACACCCAATCCAAGGTCGAGAGTCCATTGGTTTCCACCAATGAGATTGCTTGAATGGCCAAAGTCCGGCCTCTCAGCCTTCACACCAAAGGCCAAAGTCCAAAGGCCGTCGTCTTCCAATGTGCCTACATGGCACTACTTTTGGAGAGTTTTGGCGCCAAGGCGATGGACTCTCGAGCAAAACTTGGGTCGCTGTTTTTAGTCGACCCAAACTTCCTTCAAGAGTCCGTCGATTTTTTCAATAAAATAATCAAAATCTGACAAGATCTAGACCACTAGATGAAAGAGGCCAAATTTTTTGACTGGTTTTTTTTTTATTAGCTTTGCATAGACATACAGTTCAAAAGTTACAATTTATTTTCACTTACATATACAAATAGTGCAGCAGTTTAGTGTGACATATCACAAATATTGTCACTAAACTTTAATAACTTCTAAATTCAATAGAAATTCGAGTTTTTGTCCATTTTAAAGAAAGAAAATGTCCTCTTGGAAAGGAAATTGAGATCTTTGCATCTACCGTACGGATTTGTGAATTTCAAAAATTTGAGAAAGATATGATATATGCAAAATATGAAGTGTATTGTTGATTCTCAACACATAGTTGCATTGCAGGATTTTTTAGGACATCTTCTGCACCTCTTCTACTTCTAAAATTTGGTGCACATGTGCCTAACACGATCCTTTTGAAGTTAACATATTAAATTCACGGCCCGTAGTGCAAAAAGTTGCCATGGAAGCTGGTCAAAGTTTGTTGAAGGTGTTTAGTATGACCTCAAAAAGAGATTATGTCTCACTTCATAGGCTATCTTTCAATCTGTGCGGTCAAACTTACCAAAATTTTCACCACACTCTCATACAACTCTAGTACAAGATACTACGTTTAATTTTCAGAAAAAACATTTTGTATCCTTTCGTGTTGAATGCGCTGAAAATGTATCCTTTCGTGTTGAGTGATTTTGAGGGGAAAATGTCTTGGTCCTTTGGGGGTTAAATGAGCGTCTCTTCCTTCTCTTGTGTAGGCGAGAGCATCTTGTAAAATTCGGCAACAATTCCATCATGCCTAGAGGACTTGACCACATAGGTAAGTTCATCAAGGGCAATTTGCCTTTTGAACGCCTTCTTCAACTCTAGGCTTAATTTTAAGCATGGGCTGGTAAGGGTGTGCATCTTTTATTTCCTCCGTCCTACCTTTGGGAGTGTATAACTGAGAGTATAATTCAGAGCAAATGGTTTCCAATTTGAGCTCTTTTGAGTAATCGTCTCGTTTGCGTTAGAGAGTTTGGTGATATTTGTAGGGGGCAAACACGGCTTGGATCTATGAAAGAACTCCATTGTTGGCTTATCCCATACATTCCTCCATTGTGTTCCGTTTCTCACTCTGTCCTTCTATTTTCCAGTCTTCACAAAGTTGGAGGAGCTCCGGAACATGCCCTTCTCGTACTTGCGCATCTTGGTACTTAGGGTTTAGGTGGAGTATGGCTTGCTCTTTCTCTAGCCAATTACGTAGATATCCTTTACTTGCTCTTCTCTTCTTTGTATGAGTTTCACAAAATCAATTATATCATTTTATAATCCTTCGCATTTTTCCAAAGAATCAGATTTGTTGGGAACATGCGAGTCACCTAAACATAGCTCTTTAACCCCTAAAGGCCCGTGACAATTTCACACCAAAACACTTCAAATTTGTTGATTCTAGTGCAATGAGTAAGGAAGGAAATAAAACCTTATTTTTATCCTTTTGACTGTAGGATCTCCATTAAGGCTTACTAAGTAACATCTCACAAAATTTCATACACTTTGGCCGTACGGATAGAAAGATTATAGTATTTGAAGTCAAAAAAATGGTTCATTTTCTTCCCTATGTTGAGTAGATCAGCAGAATTTGACTTCACTTGGTATCAAACTTTTGCACTACACAAGGTCTATATCTTTTACCATTGTGTTAAGCATGATGTTACTTCTGTATACACCAATTTTTAGAGGTAGGAAAGGGGTGTAGCATATTCAGAACAAGTGAACAAGGAGTGGAGGTTCTAAAATTGTCAATTCACAACTTATTTTTTTGAGAATTTAATATGTTTTAGAATGATAATCTAAACGGTCAATAAGAAGGTTTACACCACATACTGTTGTAGAGCAAAATGAAAAGTGAAAAATATGAAGATCTCTAGGGTTTATGTAGAAAAGATGAAGTTTTTTCCCCGCTTGCCCAAAATGTGAAAAAATGTTTGACTTGAGTTAAATTGTTTTTTTACACTAAAGACAAGACATTTTTTTGACATCTTCAAAGGACGTAATATTCTCTACATGTATGGAAAATCTCAATGTCAATAGAGACTTCTAAAAAAAGATTGGAGCTGCCCTATTACGGGACATGGCATCAAGGGCCTCTCCGCATTGTACTGTTTTAGCGTAGATTAATTTGTTAGTAATCTACGGTTTCAGGGACGTACGGCGGCGCACCGCATTCATTCGTGGATGTTTTCCATCTACGTACGGTTGTGTGTGTGCGCGTAGAGGGCCGCACACGTCCTTGACTTGACGTCTTTGTAAAGTCAAGCTTTATGAGTGAGTTAGAGAGTATTTAGTGATTAGTTTTGCTTGCAAGTGATTGTTTGTCATTAGTAAAGGCTGTGCATTCTCTTATACTACTTGTATTTGTTGATTCTCCCTTCGTGGAGTGCGAGACGCTTGACTACCCTAGTTATTCACTTGACAAAGACCTCCCCACATATCCCTCTTCAGCTATGAAATTAGAGTTTAGAAAGATGGAAATTTTTTGTAGGTACTTAAATTGATGTTGTAGTGTGCGTTTAGAACTTTAGACGACTCCAACGCAACAAACGGTATGTGATTTGGACAATTTTTGAAGAAATTGTGGGCGGTGAAAGTTTGGAGTGAAAAAGACAGTTGTTGGACCTATTGCCGCCACTTTCATCCATTTTATAATTTTTCATCTATGGATGCGGTTTTCATTGATTGTGGACGAAATTGGAATTTTGGGCTGATTCATTTAACTATGAGTTAATATCTTCGAAAACAATTCTATTTTCGGATTTTGACTTTGGATTTGAGCTTTCTAAGGGGGTTTCTACCTAGACTAAATGAGAAGCTATTGATTTTTAAAAAAATTCAAAAACCACATTTTTGTGGGTGTCAAAAAAAAATTAGCCTAATCTTTGAAGTTCATTTGTGGAGGCAATTTAGCTCGGATTTAAGCAAAATTTTCGCTCACTGTGTCTAAAATGTGCCAAGGAATCTATTTGAGGTATTGGATTGACATTTGGAGTTGATTTTCAGCCCTAAATGATGATTTTTAAGGGCTGAATTGTATTTATAAACACCAACTTCCATAAATTTCCACAGAACTTCAAGTTTTGAAACATCAATTTAAGTACCTACAAAAAATTTAAGTACCTACTTAAATTGATGTTTCGTGTTTTTCTTTGAATTGCACATATCCAACTTGGGCCATCCACTACAAGTGTGTGCTAGTGGCTCAAACCCCTTGTCTTTCTTGCTTTTGTATTGTTGGGGGAGAAGATCAGGTTTTGATTCCTAGATTCTTGTACGGTACCTCCTCCGTGTTGCGGGCCTCGTTGTCAATGTTTTCCAGTGGCTCCATTTCTTGTTGTACGAGATTGTGGTAGGGTACCGTAGGAGTAAAGTCGAATTTTTGGCCAGCAAGACCTTTGTATGTGGGGGGTTGTGGTTGGACTTGTGCTAGCCGGAGGTGAGACCAGTGAACCACAAACTTTGGTGGTTTTGTAGATGCAGGTTGCCCGTTTGTACCCTTATCTTTTAGATAGTACCCGTAGATAGAATTCGAGGTGATTTTTGTTTATGGATTGTACCCGGAATCAATATTACTCCTGCCCTTCACTAGAACACTCAGAGAGTACTTCTACCGCACACTTTGTAACTCCGGTCTCCGAAGGAGACCAGCGTGAATAAAGTGTCTCTTTGTTCCACCTCTAGACCTAAGTCCACAGGACATAAGAATAGAAGGATAGAACTACTTCCCCCTTTCAAGAGTAGACACTTTAGTATCCAGTGACCAATAACATCTCCAATAAGCTTGTAAGGTAGCAATTTTCCCTCTGCATTTTCTACCAACTTTTGTAAGTTTAAAAAATATACAATCATGCATGCTCCCGGCCCATCTGAACTAGTAGTCCCAAAAAATGCAATTTGTATCATCGATGCCTTACAATAATGCAGAGTGAAAAGATTTCTAACAATAATAATCTTCACCCCCATTTATTGGTACTATAAGTGGTATGTGAGATCCATCTATAGCTCCGACTACATATGGAATGCCATGTAATGCTTCAAAGTCCTTTGCTAATTCCCATAATTTATATTCACTTGGAAACATCACAAATTTCTTTTGAAGATGTAATCTCACCATTCTACAAAAGTCCCTCATTATCTTTGAAATGGTGTTTTTTTCTACTCCAAATAAATCACCAACAATTTCCATACCCATGTCCACTTCCAAGCCTCATCGATGACATTGCCACTCTTTTCTCTACTGTAATAGAATTTCTATAATTTTTATTTTGTTTCCTATAGAAAGGACCCAATTCTTCATAAAGATATTGAAAAATAGCATGTGAAACTCTAGTTCTTTCCCAAAACATTAGCGATGTGTAGGAGCCCATCAAATGTCTGTCACAAAATCCCTCTTGCCTATCAATGCTCCACACACCCATCTCCTTTCTATTCCACAAGCCACACAAAGTCACAACCAAAGTTGAATTTTGCAATTCAAAGCCCAAAATGAGGGCTTGCATGTTCAAAACATGTTGAATCAAGATATTAAAGCACCAATACATAGCTGGTACTACTAGAGCTCGTTCTTTTATTTGAACCATGAAGCCAAAAACCATCATAAACGGCCAAAATTTGAGAGAGATAAATTAAAACAACATAGAAAGATGTACGGCAACATAGTCTACAAAAGGTTCTATGAGGTATATCTAAAAAAAACTTATATGGATAACTCTACTTAAAGAATTAGCCCAAGCACACAATGGGCCATGACTCAACTCTTTTGGTTTGATGTAAAGGCACCAAATTCTGATCACATAAGCTAGTTGGGGACTCAAATGACATTGTACGTCAAAAACATTTATGTAGAAAAATGCGGAATTAGGAATGAAACTCAACAAATATTTTTTCAAATTTAATCTCAAAGATTTGCAATTGATATAGAATTTAGAAGCCCAAAAACCACCGGAGCCCATAATCAAACTGTAGAGTAGGTGAGATTTGGTACCCTCCTTTGCCCAATGCCAATAAGTAAGAGTGAGTAAAAAGAGAGAAGACATGCCATGGATAACCAACTCATGGAGGTACCCAATGCCGATTGGCCTTGTTCGACTTTTGAGGCAAAGGCCACCAATGAGAGCCCGATTGAGGTGGAACAACCCAAAATTGCACATTTCATGACCCAATGCCGATAATTACTGGAGTTTTCAAATTTTGAATTATCGGTTTTGCGTCGCTTCATGCACCATTTCTTGCATTTACCATTTTCATACACCATTCCATGCGCCCAGGGCTAATTGACCCCCTCGTTGGTACATATCCGAGGTGGGCCCCGTCTTAATTGCATGGGGTCATTTTTTTGGCCCTCTTATTTAGGGGATCTAGAGGCTTTTTTGGATTTTTTTTGACAAATTTGGGGCCTACGGCCATTGTTTATCCAGAGGACCCTATTTTGCTATAAATAGGGGCCAGGTTTGGGCCCCACCACCTCATGGCCCTCGATAAGTACCAATGAGGGGGTCTATTCGCCCTGGGCCATTCCATGCATACTCTACTAATCGGAATTAGGTGGCTGATCGGAATTGGGTGACCGATCGGAATTGGATGCCTCTACCTTACTTCAAATGTTTGGGCCACTACCTACTTATAAATCCCTTGTTTCAAGCATGGTACCCTACTTACAAATGGTCTCATCCCTTGAACAAAGTACCACTTGTGTTCAAGCCAGGGAGAATTGACAGCCTCGCTCGTCCTTACCCGAGGTGGGCCCCCGTCTTAATTGCATGGGATCATTTTTCTGGCCCTCTTATTTTGGGGGGTCCAAAGGATTTTTTGGAATTTTTTTTGACAAATTTGGGGCCTACGGTTATTGTTAACCCTAGAGGGCCCTCTCTTGATAAAAATAGGGCCCCATCCAAAAACAAAATAGGGCCCCACCACCTCGTGGCCCCCACCGGTAAGGACGAGCAAGGGGTCAATTCTCCCTGGCCTTGTGTTCATGGGTTGGAACCCGACCTTTTCGGTGTAAACAGGCCTTAAAAATAGTGAAGCGAAGAGGCAACAAGACTGTCATGACGCTATTATTATTTTTTGTTATTTTATTTTCAATATTTGCATGGAGGAATATAAGAGGGTAGCCTTTGGAAAGGGCAGGTTTGGGAGGCGGCGACCTGACATTGATTCTCAAGGGGATGTTGTCACCATTCAGCCCTGTTTTGTGCCGCCAAATCTGTAGTAGTATCCCTACATCCAAAACTGCACACGGATCACTTATTTTTGCACAAACCAGCATGCAAGTTGTCCTGACAGCGGTGAGTAACTGGATTACCATACTCTCTTACAGTTACCGTTCCTGATAGCTACCGAACTAAAGTAAGGTTGGATGACCCATAACCACCACGAACCCCATAACGGATAAGCAAAAGTGTACCAAAACCACCACAGACCCACCCTATTTCCGAAATTTTAGGAAGTCATATATGATTGGGTGTTAGTTCATGATTGGTTCAAAGCTGCCGGTTTTTAGTCAATGTAGAAGTGGTTTTTAGTACAACTTAGTGTGGAAATAGAGAGTTGTGTATGTCGAGGAATGGGTCACGGCTTACTATCCACTTTGAAAATTTGTAGCAATTTCAATATGAAGAAATAAATGGTCACAACAATTGCAATATTCATGAAATCCTATTTTGAATTCCCAAAAAATGTCTTACCACATATACAAACGCTATAAATAGGTCAGCAAGCTTAAGTTGGTGGTTATAGGTCATCCAACCTTATTCCCTATAATTCTTGACCTGTGTACTTCTCCACCATAATCTAAAGCGGCCCTTATTGATTCTAGTACTCTTTTTATAGTGTTCTTTGTAAAGCATAGGCTATTATGCAAGTGACAAAACAAATATTAGAAAACTGGAAACTTAGTTAACCTTACAAATAACAGAACGAATAGCAGATGACTAAAAATCTATAAATTAATTAACATTTAAAAATTGAATAAAAAAGAAGAGCCTTGCAAGTTGCGACGGTGGGAGCGAATCTAGTGGAAATTTTCAAGGGAATACGTCACTTCGTGGTGTTCAGGCCCACTTTATACCAGCGACTCGACGCTATAGGAATCTACGAATAGTGTAGAATATAATGAACACAATCTTGGTCACAGGTACATTTTGCGTTAATCTTGTATTTTTCTTAAGCAAATAGTATTTCTGAACCAAAGATGCGGCTGTGCATGTTAAAATAACCCCAACGTCCGGTGTTCCGTGAATGGCTCCCGACTCGCTTTTCCCAGGTTTTTACCGTTTTACCCAAGGAAGGTAAACAGAAGTTCATATATTTCGGGAAGCCTTTCTCCAGGTATCCTGCTCCGGTTGATTGTTTGTTTGTCCGTCCTCACAATATTTTATGCTTGTTCTTTGTCCCACTCCACAATAATGGGTCGATCCAGCTTAATCCACTCTGGAGGACCCCAACAAACTAACTGATAACTGATCCGACACCAGCTGAGATACCATATTTAGTAACTCGCCATGGAATCGAGTCTGTCACAAACCAGTTGGGACTACACTAAAAATCACATTTAGTGTCGTCTACACTAAATACAAACCCTTACACTAAAAGGAAGAATTACAATTAGTGTAACGACACAACATTACACTAAATGTGAAACATTACACTATATTTGAATTGCAGTAAAAATGGGTGGTTTTTTTTTTTTACTTGTGCACAATTAGTGTATGAAAAATCTTGCCACAGTGAATAAAATCACTATTAGTGTATGAAAAAGCTTGCCGCAACTAACACTAATTGTGAACAAGTTTGCAAATAGTGTAGTAGGGTAATTACACTATTTGTGTGACTACACTAAATGCAATGTTTAGTGTAGTTGTACAAGTACAGATTTCCAATGAAGTTAGTGAGATTCCGTGGAGAATTATGTGTACCGAAGTGATCTATTGATAGACAATGACAATGAGTATCAGTTTGTTCCATGAAACGGGACCTTCGCCAGCGACATCATTTGTCGTGATTTTATTAGTGACAATCGGTGAATTTAGTGTGCATAACATCTTCGGTAACATGACATGCGGTGTAATAAAAAGAGTGAGATTCAGTGAAGAATTGTGAAGAGGTTGGTTGATTGATCGATCGACAACAGCCATGAAAACAAGACCTCAGAGCATCATTTGTAACATGGAATGAGTGGGACAATGGCCATGAATGCGTCCAGTTTATTGCAAGAACCAAGACCTCTACATCACTGCTGCATAAACGTCATCTGTAAAATGGCACGAGTGGTGCCACGATCTGACCATCATCAACTTCACATGAACCTACGCTAAACGTTTCGTTCTCTTTCCTAACTACTCTACACTGACAGCTCCGAGAGCTTGCTCCTGCATTTCATTCCTATGGTTCCACACATGATCTCATAAAAAAATTAAAAAAAAAGAAAGTGTGTAATTCACAGCTCTTGCACAGGCCCTAGGTCAAGATTTCACGCGGCGATGGTCTTACCATCGTTATTGTCGTGGAGTTCCTTCTCCTTGGCCAGGAACGACTCGTCGGCCTCCATCTTCTTGTGCTTCTCCTTCTCGAGGAGGTAGAGGCGCTCTGCCTCCGGCATCGACGTCATGATCGCCTTGATGCGCGAGCTGATGTCGTCGAGGCGCTCGTACATCATGTCGCTCGTGAACATGCCCATGATGATGAAGGAGATGGTGTCCCAGCTCTCGTAGAGCGGGAGGAAGATGATGATCGCGGACCCGACCGTGCCCCAGATGATGGCTATGGCGGCCCAGAACGTGAAGTAGCCGAGCGAGAACACCTTCGCGGGGAGCGCGAACACGGGCCAGATGATCACGATGAGGATGGTGAAGCCCACGCCCCACTTGATGATCCAGTTGCGCGCGTGCTTCAGCTTCCTCTCGCTGTACTCCTCCTCCGGAACGTCGGAGGCGTCGGCGTCCACCATGGTGATGTGCTTGGTGGAGCTCCAGTCGTAGTTCTGGGGACTTATGAAGGAGAATATGGCGTGGACCGCGCCGCCGGTGAGGATGGACACCAGGTTGCCTGCCAGCATGGGCGCGTCGCGGCCGGTGGTGTCCAGGTTCACGCGCTTGTAAATGATCGAGGTTACGGTGAGCCAGGTGATGATGCCCGCGAGACAGCCCACGATGCAGCCCGCGATAGCACCCTTCGCGTTGGCCTTGCTCCAGAGCAGCAGGAACGCGACGGGCATCACGGCGGACCCGATGAACACGCCCATGGCCAAGTACATCCAGCCCAGCGAGACGCCGGCCAGGTTCAGGAGGATGGCCAGCACGCCCATGAAGCACCCGAAGAGAAGCACGATCAAGCGGGACACCCACAGGATCTGCTTCCCGGTGGCCTTCGGGTTGATGTAGGTGCGGTAGATGTCGTAGGTGCAGAGCGAGGAGAATGCAATCAGCTCCGAGGAGCCGGCGGACGTCACCGCCCTGGATTTACAAAGTGTAAACCTCATCAGTTACAACGTCTAATGAACCTCATGGACAACGTCAACGACAGCAACACATCAAGCCTCATCGAACCACTCAAGCCTCATGAACACCTATCAAACTTCATCTTGAACAACGATATTCAATCCTTGTCAATAACATCGAACTCGCATCAGAGAGAACTCAGTCGCTTACATGAAGAGCATGGTGAGGAGCAGAAACGCGCCGCCCTTGCCCATGAGCGCGGTCGCGGCCGCCGGCGGCACCAGCCCGCGGCTCGCCTCGTCCTTCGTGATCGGCAACCCGAGCGCCAAAGTGCCCAACCCCAACGAGGTCGCCAGGGAGAATGGCACCGCGAACCACACCAACCCACCCAACAAATACCCCTTGTGCGTCGATGAGGGCCTCGCCGCAATTGCACTCATCCAATAACCCTGTCGCAAACCCCTCCCAAATCAGAAACCCATCACAAAAGACTAAAATTTCCAGAGTCCAAGAAGCAGGATGCGCTTACATTGTCGACGAAGACGGTGCCGAAGTTGCCGACAATGTTGATGATGCCGAAGGTGAGCCCGCCGGAGGAGAGCATGGTGAGGTAGGATCCGCCGTTGTTGCCTTCGACGGGGCCGCACGCCTGGTCAGCGTGGTTGATCGGGCCGGTTTTTCCGTCACAACTTTGATGGACGACCTTGCCCAGCAATTCGTACACCTCCTTCGGCGACCCGAGTTTCTTGCTAGAAACGTACACCAGGAAGACGAAGATGACGAGCACGACGTGCACGACGACTGAGTGGAGGTAGGACGCCAGGAAGGTGGCCTTCAGCCCGCCGTGGAGCGTGTACACCACCACGCCGAGGGGGATCAGGAAGCTGGCCGCGTACAGGTTCATGCCCGTGAGCGCCTCAACGACGGAGGAGCCGCCGAGCAGGAGCATCGAGGTCACGATGATGTTGGTCAGGAAGCAGAAGCAGAGGAAAACGATGTGGGCCACGGTGCCCCAGCGCGCGCGCACGATCTCGCAGATGGTGTGCGCCGCGGGCGCTTTGCGCTTGATCTCGATAGCGAGCACGCCGAAGAGGAGCACCTGGATGGTGGCGCCCGACGCGTACCAGAAGGGGCCAGACACGCCGTATTTCCAGGCCACGTTCGAGGATTGCAGAATTGTGGCCGCCCATGTCCACTGCAACACCGGGGGAAAAAATATGTGAAAAACGATACGCCAAACACAAAACTGAACAAAACATGCTGAACCATCCCAAAAACTTTTCTACCAAAACCAAACTCTGGATCTCCGCCAAAACCATCTCCGCTTCTCCGTACCTGCGAGACAATGACACTAGCGATCAGACCCGTCTTGATATTCCTGCCTGCAGTGTTGAACCACTCCGAATTATGCCGCGAGAAGACGTACCGCTGCTCCAGCCACACCTGCAGGTACCGTCACCGACACCGACAGTCGTCAGCTACGATCAGCGATCATCAAAAGATCAAAATCAAAATGCGCCATCAGTTGTATCGACATCAGCGATACGTACTAGGAACGCCGTGACGACAGCGAAGAGGGCGCCGAATCCGAGCACCACCGCGTACCCGATGCCCTGCGAGAGCACGGGCACGCTGCCGAAGAAGCTCGAGTCGCGCGTGCACACGCCGTTCACCAGCGAGTAGTACTCTTGCCCGGGTAAACCCGCCGCACACGACGCCATCTCGAAGCCGGTGATCGAGTGGAATTAACAAGGAAGAGAAGATCGATCGATCGAATGAAGACGCTACTGTTGCGTTCGCGGCTTTATACGCAGCTGCTGGGATTCCAGAAGCTCCCGTCCAATTGCAGAACCTACCGGCAAGGCCTATTTGCAGCCGGCCACCACCCTGGATCTTCCACCACAAAAGCTCAGTAATACATGGGGGAAAAGATGAGAGGCCTTTGACGGAATCTAGCTACAGTAGCGCGCTGTGAGGAGGCTCCCATGGCGGTGGAGGCGGCGGGAATCCTGGCGTTCTCCGCCTTCCAGTTGCGCACGCCATGGCCAGCTTTCACGCAATTTAGAGAAGAGGAGTTCTCCTGGCTAGAATCTCACATAAAACCCGGCTCTTAGAATCTCATCTTCACCAACGTCATAGGGTCCTCTCTTTTGCCCTGATTCCTGCTGAACAGGCAATTTGATTCGAGTTGCAGTTGGATTCCGGGTGGTGGTCGAAATATCTTGCCTCGGGAGATTCGCTGCTGTGCGTGAGCTTTCCCTTTGGAGTGATAAACTGCATGTCGACTTCACATGGAGTTCCAAAAGGTGCCTCTATCTAGAGTTCTTTGGTCTAAGTTTAGCAGTGTTTATGGCACCAACGTTGTTCTTCTTTTGCTGACCCACTCCTGCGTACAGTTTCTCTTTGATACTTTTACTTTATTACTTTTATATTACTAAAATCTTTTCTTATGTTTATGCTAGTTTTCTTCTTCTTCTTTTCTTTTCTGTAAAAGAAAACGGGTGATACCCTATGAAGCCAAAGCCTCGGGTATTCGAGTATATAATGGGTATATGAAGTGAATAATGCATATATAAAGTATATAGAAGGTATAAGGGGTATGTAGTGGGGTTCATTTGATTTTTGCATTTATATACGTTCATGTAACGGGGGATCGCCCTTGCACAGATAGGGATGATGGGAATCCACTTGTCCGCCATTATTGGTCATCAAGAGTTTCCTTGATGTTATCTCATTCCTAAGTTTGGGATTCTCCAAACCCAAAAGAGAAACTAGACTATGTACAGTACATCGTACATAGTACTACACAATAAAGATATTTATGGCACCTCCTCCTGAACTAAGTCACTTCTTTTTTCTTGATGAATTCAAGTACAAAACCATGTAATAAAAAAACAATGCTTATCCTTTCGGTAGCCTCCTTTTAATTGCCCTTGTCTGCCAAAGCTACCAACAAAGAATCTATCATGCAACCATAAAACTTCTAACCACATGGCATTGTATGTACGAGTATACATGGATGGGTAACTTAGGGGCGCTTTACACTATGGACCATGGAGATTGACCACGGCCCTCTAAAATCTGTGATTGGCCAAAGAAGTCGTCCCGGTCCAATTTCGCTTTACACTACCTTGAAAAAAGGAGATTGACCACGGAGTTCGAGGTTACCTAAGTATGCTATTTTTTGCCGAGTGGATAATGTGTCTTAGTCCAACGGGTTTTTAGTTGGGTCGAGGCAAATAGGCCGACTCGATGGAAATCAAGGGGACCGTAGAGCTAAAAAACAATCATTGGCTCAATTTTTTTTTTAATTAAAATTTTTAAAAATCCCGGATTTGTAAATATACATTAAAAAATCAGCCCATACTTGTCCCGGTCCAAATCCACTTTACACTATGAGAAGTGACCAAGACACTCAAAAAATGAATTTTCATTTTTCATGGTCACGGCTCTCGACCAAGAGCCGTGACCATGAAAATAATTGATTTCTCTTGGTCGATCCTCATGTTCCAAAGTGTAAAGCGCCCCTTATAAGTCAAACAAATCAAACTTTAAAAATAAAAAAATAAAAAGTTAAAAAAAAAATAATGATCCATGTCCTAGCACGAGATACTATCCTAGAGGGTCTCGGCCACCGGACAGGTATTTCATTTCTATGTTTTTAAATTTTTTTATTTTTTATAGAGAGTGATTAGAAAGATGGAACAAGAATAACATTCACTATACCAAATAACAACAATATACTCCAATTAATCACTCTTTTGTATTCTCATTGTCATTTCATACCATCATTCCAACAATGATAGAATTACAATCCCTTTTTGGCAATAAAAATATAAAAATAGTAGTGAGTGTTGAGTCACCATAAGATTAATTTCTATCGATACATTTTTCTTCTTTTTTTCTTGTCGTTTAAGAAAAAATATGAAAAGTAGCTTCAACCACACTTAAACCTCAAAATCCAATTTTCTAAATATCTAACCTCTTGTCAAGTAGCTGGTGAACAAGGGATTTGCCTAAATACCCCGGTCGAGCGTTGCACCAAGCCTCAGCCTTGGAAGGGTGGGGGAGGGTAGGGACAAAACCGGCCCCTATTTTTGTGTTGGAGGGGGTCCTATCTGATCTTTGGGGGGGCCACCAAAGGCTGAGGTTTGGCCAAAAAAAAGCCTACAATGGGCAGGGCCTGAAAAATGGACCCACCGGAGACTGAGGTTTGGTGCAACGCTCGACCAGGGTCAATAAGGAGATCCATGAACAAGCATAGAAATGCTAGGTCCACCAGGGCTAGAATCTTTCAAAATCTGCAACTTGGAAAAGATGGACCTCATAAAACAATCAACTTTTTGTATATATTCCTCCCAGTCAACAGATGCTGTTTTATCAGTGCTGGCTGCAAATTCCTCCATCGTTGACTTTGGGGAACCACTAGAAAGTCATGCAAGTAAAACAACAAGAGAGGCCAGGTCTGTATGGATCCCAAGTCTGTATCCATTCATGTGGTTGATCCCAATAATCTTGTAATTGCGCTTTCAAATCATGAAGTACCACTACACTAAACATCAAAGTTCAATGTATATCTATACACTTGAATTAAAATCACACAAGGAACCATAAAGAATGGTTAATTTGTATAAAAAAACACTTTCTACTACAATATGGATTTGCCTAAATACCCTGATCAAGCGTTGTACTAAGCCTTAGGCTTGGAAGGGTGGGGGAGGGTAGGGACAAAATTGGCCCCTATTTTCTGTTGTTAGGGGGGGGGGCTACTTGATCTAAGAGGAGCTACCATGGATTATTTGGAGCCGTAGGCTTAAACTTGGCCCAAAAAATCCTAGAAAAGCCTCTAGAATCCTAAAACGGGCGGAGTCAGAAAATGGACCCACCCGAGGCTGAGGTTTGGTGCAACGCTCGACCAGGGTCAATAAGGAGATCCCTAAAGTACTGCATAGGTCGATACTGTTTTCTTTTCAGATTTTGGAAAATACTTAGTGGCAACATAATTTAGCATGATGAATCCTACATTCATCCACATTGCCTACTTCCAAGAAGAGGCTCTAACTAGTCTTCCCTAAAGTAGCTATTTGTGGAATAGATAAATTCCCAAGTGTAATCATCACTTATCATGTTTGAGTTTTTAGAAAGTGGAGGGAGTGGCCCCCTTTTTGTCACTCCTGAGTTTTATGATTATAACCTAGATTGAATGACTTGGCTTGGATTAATGTACCGTGTAAGCCACCAATTTTTTTTTAGGAAAATTGTGGTACTATGGGGAGCGTTAATTTGCATTGGGTATGTACTAAAATTTTAATTGCCATTACTAGTCATACATTACATTACTATATTAACCCAAGGCTTTTTCACGCCAAAAGCACTTCAAAACTCCTTGTTCTAGTGCAATGAGTAAGGAGGAAAACAAAATTTGTTATTTCTACCTCTAACCGTAGGATCTCAATTACTCATTGAGTAACATCCGCACAATATTTTAGAAACTTTGACTACACGAATTGGAAGGATATAGTGTTTAAAGTATAGAAAACGGTTCATTTCTTCCTTGCATTGAGTAGATTAGCAGACTCTGACTTCACTTGGTGTCCAATTTTTGCACTACACAAGGTCTAAATCTATTACCATTGTGTTGAGCATGATGTTAGTTCCTGTAGAAGAGGGGTGTAGCATATTCAAAACAAATGTGTAAGGAGTAGAGGTTCAAAAATTGTCAATTCAAGTTTTAATTTTTTGTGAACTTAATATGTTTTACATTGATGAAGTGAATGGTCAGTAAGAAGGTTTACACCACATTTTGTTGTGGAAAAAATTAAAAGTAAAAAATATGAAAATCTCTAAGATTTATGTGGAAAGGAAAAAGTTTTTTTGGTACCTTGCCCAACAATGTGTGAAAATGTTTGACTTGGGCTGATATGCTATTTTTCACTAAAGACAAGATTTTTTTTTAAATATGAAAGGAAATAATATTACATGCTAGTATTGAAAATCTTGCATTCAATAGAGGGTCCTAGCAAAAGTTTTAGGAGGTGCCCACCGTGCCCGCTCTCCCCGTTTGATTTCAAAACCTTTCAATAAATGTCGGACTAAATAAAAAATTGTTTTCTACCTCAGGTTTTAGTAATGCACATCTACAATAACAATTCAAAGAAGAATGTTAGAAATTGACACCATAGGAACCTGACCTTGCCTTCAAATTGCCATTTTATGTTACTTGTTCCTTTTGTGGTTAAAGAAGAGCACAATAATTGCTCCTTTTTTTCCTTTTTCCTTTTCCCTTTCATTCTTCATTTTATGTATCTCACTATGAGTTTATAGAATCTTTCTTTTTTAGGTAAGAATTTAAATAAAAAATTTATTCATGTATATATTAGGTTACATAATAAAAAGATATGAAGAAAGAGAGGTATACTTCCCTAAGGAGGTCAACAAAAATGAGGTGTTTATTTGTTCTCTACACTAAACCTACGCCAACATGACATGAATTAGTGGAATAACCCAAGGCATTTTTACTCCAAAAACACTTCAAAATTGCTTGTTCTAGTGCAGTGAGTAAGGAGGGAAACACAAACTTTTACTTCTACATCCAACTGTGTGATCTCAATTAAGACTTATTAGATAATGTCCTCACAAAATTTCATAAACTTTGACTTAATGGATTGAAAGATTGTAGTGTTTGAAGTAGAGAAAACAATTTTTTTCTTTCCTGCAAGTGAGTCGATTAGCAAACGTTGATTTTTCTTGATTTCAAAGTTTTGCACTACACAAGGTCTAAATCCATTACCATCATGTCAACCATGATGTTAATTCCTTGTACACCAATTTTTAGAGGTAGAAAAGGGTTGTAGCATATTCAAAACAATTGTGCAAGGAGTGGAGGTTCAAAAATTGCTGAGTCAGGTTTTATTTTTTGATGAACTAAATATGTTTTAGAATGAGAATCCAAATGGTCAATAAGAAGGTTTACACCACATATTGTACTAGAAAAAAAATTGTGAAAATATGAAGATATCTAAGTTTTATGTGAAAAATGAAGATATCCTTTGGTGCCTTGCGCAACAATGTGTGACAATGTGTGAAAATGTTTGACTTGGGTTTTTATGCTATTTTTCACTAAAGACAAAAAATCGTTTTTTGGCAATATGAAAGGCAGAAATGTTACTTGCTTGTGTTGAAAATCTCATGTTTGATAAGGTGTCTTAGTAAAAGTTTTTGGAGTTACTTGACGTGCCCAAACTTGGAACGTTTTTTTTAAGATGACATAACTTTTCATGAAATGTCATATTCAAGAAGGAAAAAAACGTTCTCACACAAAGTTTTAGTAATATCCATTTATTGCAAAAATTTCAAAGAAGAATGTTATTAATTGACATCATAGGGGTTTAAACTATACTAATAATGATTTAGGCATGGCTTGAGATGTATTTAGTAACTTGCTTCACAACGTAGCTCATTCTAAATGTAAACAAGTTGAATAGTGAACTAAATAGCAATAATGTCAATCTAAGCTAAGGAGGTGGAGAAGCCTTACACTAAATGTACACATGTGACTTCATCTTATTCAAGTAATTCAATAAATTTGACAAAGAATGTTAGATTAACATTTAGTGAGCCACGTCTTTGGCCTCTAATAACATTTAATCCTTAAAGGACCAAGTGCCATAAAATGACATTTTGAAGGTTTGGTCAGGTTCCTATGGTGTCAATTTCTACTATTCCTCTTTGAATTTTTCACTGTAGGAAGGCATTACAAAAACCTCAGCGGAAGAACAATTTTTTTCTAAATCCGACATTTAATAAATCAGTTATAGGGTTTTGAAATTCAAATGGGGAGAGCTAGAACGTTGGACACCTCCTAAAACTTTTGCTAGGACCCTCTATTGAATGCAAGATTTTCAATACTGGCCGGTAATAGTATTTCCTTTCATATTTAATTTTTTTTTTTGTCTTTAGTGAAAAATAGCATGTCAACCCAAGTCAAACATTTTCACACATTGTCACACATTGTCGAGCAAGGTACCAAAAAACTTCTTCCTTTCCACATAAAACTTAGAGATTTTCATATTTTTTACTTCTTATTTTTCCACAACAAAATGTGGTGTAAACCTCCTTATTGACCATTTGGGTCATCAATCTAAAACATATTAAGTTCACAAAAAAATAAAACTTGAATTGGCAATATTAGAACCTCCACTCCTTACACATTTGTTTTAAATATGCTACACCCCTCTTCTACCTCTAAAAATTTGTGAATAAGGAACTAGCATCATGCTTAACACAAGGTAATGGATTTAGACCTTGTGTAGTGCAAAAATTGGACACCAAGTGAAGACAAAGTTTGTTGATCCACTCAACGCAGGGAAGAAAATGAAACATATTTATGACGTCAAACATTATAATCTTTCAATCCGTGCGATCAAAGTTTCTAAAATTTTGTGAGGACATTACTCAATAAGTCTTAATTGAGATCCTACGGTTAGAGGTAGAAATTTAAAAAATTGTTTTCCCCTTACTCATTGCAATAGAACAAGGAGTTTTGGAAAAAATAAATTATTGGTGAAAATGCCTTGGGCTTTGAGGGGTTAATGTTTGTGTTCACAGTTAGTGTTGCCAACACAAATACCACAGTCAGTGTACTGCCCCCTTCGATTTACGTAGCACACGATTTAAGAGTATCTTAGAAGTGCATGTTGTTGAAGTCCAGAAGGAGTTCACGGAAGCAAGAGGACAAGAGCACACAGCGCCGCCTCCACTTTATCAAACTTGACTTTACAATATTGCGAGGAGGGGAATCCGAAAGGGTCGACTGACTCCTCCTCCTCCTCCCAACGCACTGCGACGCGGCCACTGTTGCTCCCTACACAGCTATTATTATACACACGCAAAGAGAGTTGATCAGAGTTTTCGTGAAAGTGGAAGGCCGTGATACCTACTACTTCCATCTTAACGATCTTATGTTAGTAACCGGGACCACATGGAGAGGGTGATTTGGTGAGAGAAAGATATCGGGAAACTACCATTTAAGGTTGGATGACCTATAACCACCAACTTAAGCTTGCTGACCTATTTATAGCGTTTGTATATGTGGTAAGAATTTTTTTGGGAATTCAAAATAGGATTTTATGAATATTGCAATTGTCGTGACCATTTATTTCTTCATATTGAAATTGCTACAAATTTTTTAAGTGGATAGTAAGCCGTGATCCATTCTCGACTTCTACAGTAAGTTGTGCTAATGACCACTTGTGCCAGAGACTAAAAACTGAGAGCTTTGAACCAATTATAAACTGACACCCAATCATAACTAACTTTCCTAAAATTTCGGAAATGGGGTGGGCGGCTGGTGATTTTGGCCCACATAAGACTGTTGATTCTGGGGTTGGTGGTGGTGATAGGTTATTAAACCTTAACTCCTTGAAAACTTGTGGAGCTGATTTTGGAATCGGGTTGGACTTAAGAGCTTTCCATTGCCGTGCATTCCATGGGGGCAGTGAGAGCTTTCTTTCTGTATTTCTATCACACCCTGCCTTTCTCTTTTCTTTCCTCTTCTGGAAAACTTATTTGTCCACTCCCCCACAAGAGCTTTGTCGTACCTGGAACAATAGGTTCTTTCATTGATTTAAAAAGGATAAACATACGCTGTGTTTGACAGCTCAGGCTTACCAAGACGAGACTCGCTACAGTGTTTTCCTTTCCTGCGATTAGTCCAAGTTGCGGTCAAGCTTAATTAAAGATCCAGTTTCCTCTGCTTACTGTAAGTAGCATGGAAAATATCTTTATGACACGTGAGGCTATTTTGTACATGAAATCTCTTGTTTTCAGTGCAATCCTGTTACGTCAAGCTTTCACCTCATTTCCTCATCCTGTTTTTCCATTTGGAATATCTCATCCATGCTCATAGCGTCCATGCCACTATGAATGCAGACGATTTTCTTGGACAAAGCACGTGCCCCAATGTTTTATTTTTTAAAAATAAAAATTCTTCAAGTCACGATTTTTGAACCAAATTTCAAACTGTAAACAATACAATTGGGACAAGCATCCTTGGCAATTTGAAGTGGAAAATCTTTTGTGATGAATAATTTGATGTCGTTTAATTACAAGCCTTAGGGATACTGCTCTAGTTATAATTACTTTTTTTGAGATTGTCCATATAACCTTCTATAGTGCAAAAAATTGCATTGTAAGAGGAGTTGATTTTTTCTCAAAATACTAAATATGGTGCCAATAATCATTTTTCTATCTACCTATATAGAAGGTATTTATATAGGTATTTGCCTTTGGATTTGAATTGAATGTGAACTTTGAAAGAATCCTCCATATGTGCCCTTTGAATTGAATGTGAACTTTGAAAGAATCCTCCAAATGTGCCCATTGGATGAATCCTTTATAGTGCCCTTTTATTCAAATTTGGCTTATTGAGTTTTAAAATTGTATTATGTATCAAAAATAGAAATATTAAACCATAATTTCCAACATATTGAAACTACACAAAATACTACCTCGGGTACACAAAATGAATGATAGTTATCTAAAGACAATAACACGTATATGAAATAAATAATGGGTATTTAAAGTGAATAATAGGTACATATAGTACATAATGCGTATATAATGGGTAAATTTGATTTTTGCATTTACATACATTTATTTAACTTGGGATTGCCCCGGCCAGTTGATGACAACGGGGGATGTACTAGTATATTCATATAATTTTATTTTTCTACTTCAGGAAGTTAAATTTTAAAATTTAATTTTTTTTGAATTATAGTCTTTAAAGAATTGCGTAGAGAAAAATGGTAATGTACGAGGACAACATTTGAACCTTTGTTCTATGCACGCATTGGTATTCAAAATGTTACATTCATTAACTACCTCCAAAAATTGGTGTTCAGTAAATTAAAACCATGTACACCATTATGCTAAAGAATTTAGACCTTAGGCAATGCAAAAAATGAACACCAAGAGCAATCAACCTCTGTTCATCTATTTAATGTAGTAAAGAAGGAAAAACCTATTATTTTATTTATAACAGGGTTTTCTTCCAATTTGTTAGGTTAACTTTCAAGAAATTCTTGTAGCATGTGTATTTTGCAGTCTTGATTATGATCTTATGATTTCCATCATGATTTCCTTCTGATTTCCTTATGCTTTCCTTATGATTCCTTTCAAGAACTCGGAGTTTGATAACAATAAATATAAGATGAATTTCACTCTTTGGAGACCATGATAGCTTATATAGATATGCACATTACCTAAGATATTGTACATCTTTATTAAATGGTGACCTACTACATGTTTGAGAAGTTGCAAAATGGTCATGTATTCTACATGTATGGTGTTGTATTTGAGCATGATAAGGTTCAAATATTGAAATGACCTCCAAATAAAAGGTGTTAGTTAAATTTTATTTTTATCCAAAAGTGCATGTCTTGCTAACTTTTAGTACATTTCTTGTATGTCAAGAGCAAAATAAGTGACCGTATATATGGTCCCCTATTGACCTTTAACCTCTAAAGGCCCAATCTCCCTCGGGGGACATTTTGAGTTTGGATAAGGTACCACGTTCTCAAATTTAGGCATGATTTTCTAAGATTCTTTTTATTGAATGGACAAATTTTAATTAGCTTCGCGTATACATAATTTTTTGGTAGAAATCTGACTTATCAAAGTTACAATATGTTTTTAGTAACATATACAAATAGTGTGGCAGTTTAGTATAACAAATAACAAATAGTGTAGCAAAACTTTGATTAATTCTAAATTCAATAGAAACTCGAGTTTTTGTCCATTTAAAAAAAAAAATCCTCTTGGAAAGGAATTGGAAATCTTTGTAGCTAGCATACATATTTTTGAATTTAGAAAATATGAGAAGGATATGATATATGCAAAACTTGAAATGTATTGTTAATTCTTAGCACATAGTTGCATTGCAGGATTTTTAAAGACATCTTCTATCCCTCTTCTACTTCTAAAATTTGGTGCACATGTGACTAACATGATCCTTTCAAAGTTAGAATTAGAAAACCATGGAGCATAGTGCAAAAAGTTGCTCTAGAAGGTGGTCGAATCTTGATGAAGGTGTTTAGTATGACCTCAAGTGAGCTTATGTCTCACTTCAAAGGCTGATAGCTTTCAATCCATGCAATCAAATTGAACAAAAGTTTTACCACATTCACTTGTACAATCATAGTAGAAGATCCTACGGTTAGATATGTAAAATTGTGTTGATTTGAATTTTGTGTTTAATGCGTTGAAAGTGGCAGTTTTCAATGAGTTTGGGTGCGAAAATGCCTTGGGCCTTTAAGGGTTAAGGGTAAAGGTGTGGAGTTTTTGGTAGCTTCACCTTATGTGAGCTAGTCATTGATGGCCTTGATGGGAAATTCTTAACATAGTTGTGTGATTTCATATCACCTATCTGTCAGTTATGCATGGCATGCCTTCTTTCTTTTACTAACATACGTTGCATGGCAGTGGGCATAGGAGGAGGAGAAATTTTAATTTGACCCATGAAAAATATCACATACAACACGCAATTAAGTAATTATGCACTTATCCAAGTACACTGGTTGCTGGTAGAAAGCCGCAAGTTATTTGCTCATATCTTTAAAAAAATCAAAATTTGTCAAAAGTTTAGAATGTTTTTTGTCACAAAATTTTGGTGTTTGACGTGTCAAGCATTGGCATCTTCATGTTCATATCAGTAATATATATTTTACATTTGCTACCTTTTTTTAGAAAATATATGATTTCTAATCTAGTTTGCAAATCCTGCTACAAAATTATAATCATGTACCCAAAGAGATTATAAATGTGTTTTGAGTTATTATAGGATTTTAGAGTACTGCACTACAAAATTGCAAATACAATGTGTAAGAGATACAAAAATATATATGCAATTTCCTAAGACAGTGTGAAGTACCTCACTGTATTTTATAATGCAAAAACATATATAATCAAACAATTCCACATTATTGCTGAGAGATTTTAAAATCAAACATATCATATGGACGACCCAATATATAAATATATACTACCCACCGAACGATAGACACATCTTAAACTGCATTATACTAGCGTACTTGCCACCTAAACTGTGTGCATGCTCTACTATAGTATATAGCTCCAAGTCTCAAAGCTCATCTTCCAGCGCAACGACTCCCTCTATGTGTCCAATGGCGCTACCTACCATAGCAGACAATTCATGATCCTGCACTGGACGATCTTCCACATCTTTTGTGCTAATGAACGCACACTCAACATATTAGTAATTGCCACGAACACCCTTCCGCATATGCCTTATGCTATCATCATTGTAGAAAAAACCATCCTCTGTATTGAAGGACATCTCTCGCTCTGAGGAACAGGCCTCCTGAAATGCAATGATGTCCTCGGATACGCTGGATCTTGGAACGGAAGGCAAACTTGGTCCGGTATCACTCTGAGTACCTCCGAACGTCTCATATGTCTCTCATACCAACTCTGATTGAAAAGGCATCAAAGGCTGTGGAATCCTCCTCTGCACCGAAAAAAATTCCAATGAGTGCGATTCTTCTTCCCCCACCCCCAACTAAGGACCATCAAATGTACGCCCTATCCCTACCATTGCTGCCAAACTAACATCCACTACACCGATATCTTGCATCCTCTCTATAGGTGTTGCAGATGTCTCCCTTGAAATATCTCCCATTGCCCGCTGCGTTGATGGAATTCTCTTTCTTGGAGGAGACTTGTTCACTTCATCTTCATCAATGTCTGAAGTCCTGTAGTTTGGGCTACTGCGAGATGAGGAATCTTCAGTGGTACCTGAACGTGGCAATCTCTCATTTAAACCACCTCCATCTTCATTGTCGTCTTCATTCTTCACTCCACCAACCGCTTCTTCGGTCTCATGTACAATATTGCAACCAATACTTGTTCCACCAGTCCTGACCAACGGTTGTCCTTGGAAATTGTTGGACAACTCATTGTATAGGAATGAAACTCTTTCTGTACAATCGTTAATGATAAAAATCTCAGATCCCTGGAAATCTCCTCGAAGGATCGTGGGAATGGCCGTAGATATGTTACACGCCACTAAAACCCAACCACGGGGCAAGTGTGAGCCCACTAGTCTTGCCAGCTCTGATGGAGATCTCTCAAGTGAATCAACTTCAGAGGATTGGCGTGCCTCACTCTAGTGATCCAAGAATACTAGTGGAAGTGGAAGGTCTCCAGAAGTATTGTTCGGGCCAGGAGATGTATCCACATGGTGTTGCATACAAATCACAACATCGCCAATTGGTTGTACTACTTGCTCCAGACGCCCATTCTCTGTAAAATCGAGAGCATAGGGATAACCGAGTTGGGATCAAATGCTCAACATCCACGTTGCATTGTACATCCCTCTCGAAGCTTCACCTTTGTGAAAAACTCTTCGTTAGCATATTCGGCCGCTGGTAAGAAGAAGACGACGTTCCATCGTTCAATATTTTCCATCCATAATGTCAGCTGTACAAAAGCTGCGGATAACCAGGGGTCTCCCCAATGACCATCTCCATGCCTCCCACCGCCACGTCGACAATCAATCACCCACAAACATGGTTTCCCCAACTCTATGTAGTCGGTGCGGAATAATCCTCTTCTACACCGAACCGGAAGAAGATTCTCTATGTCGTTCTGGCCTCACCTCCTGACATCTATCTGCCATTCTCAATTAGTAGTAGCCAACCCTCCCACATCCATGGAGAGTCCAAAGTATCCACGCCCCTCTACTGCAATGTGACCATAATGAAACCTGATGGAAGGGAAGATGAAGTAGCGTATGTCTTCTAGTTTAGACACCTTCCCCCACACATGAGCAGTCCAAGCTTTTTTTGTGGTAGCATTCAAAAGCTTTCCAAAGGTATCAAGTTGTTCGTTACTCCTCGGAAAATACTTCCCTACACGGATACGAAAGAACTTATCCATGGAATTAGGTGTACTTTCCTTGTTCTCCACCATCAATCAACAGATGGAATTCATCACAACTTCTCGTCTCTGATATCGGTCAGCCACACCGGCAATCGTACGAGGATGTGGATTTGGGTCTTTTACACCGTTGAAGTAATATGCTTGACGAGGTCTTACTCCATCCTCCTTCACCAGCGTCGCTGCAACAGACTTTACCAACCGAAGATAATATGGATTCGGAACCCTACCTAACGGCCTCAACCAATTTTGGGTCATCTCCTTTCTTGTTGGTCGTACGTCCACATTTGGATCCAGCTCTTTCTTCTTCACCATGTCCTTCCACTTGTCCTCTTTCTCCTTCTTGTAAAAGAAAATGCTGTCTTCGTAGTCCTTGCATACTTGAATGACAGCTTTGAAGCAATCATTCCTCGGATTCCATGCATGATTGGTCAAATCTTCCATGTTTTCGGCCAACCTCTTCACCGTGACAACTCCATCCCCCTTGGACAATTTATGCACTGCACTTGCCGCACTCACCAAAGCAACAACCTTGCGTGCATCGTTCGCACATAGTGTGCTATCTAGCCTCCCGTATAGATCCCAAATCTAACGGACTTCCTCAAATCCTCGTCCATGGTAGAATATGATTGTCTCTAGAATTCCGCTACGTTGATCTGTACAGACTTCTCAATGTAAAAGCGACGATCATCATACACCACAAAAAAGGCCTCTCGCCGCTAGAAAGTGTCTAGGTACTCATTTAAAGGCATAATACCATCTCTCCACTACTGCTGTGCAAAATTACAAGCTGCTACTATGTGTTGCCCATCCACCGGTTCCCAAATGATATGATCTTGAAGCCAAGAATATTGGGATCCCATGGCACCCTATGCAGAAGCACTCCCGTGTGCAATGAACATGCGCTCAAATTCTTGTGCGATTCCTACCAACGGAAATGACAATTCCTCCTTCTCAACAATACCATCATCGGTGGTAGTATGCACGATGTATCTGATCGGTCGAAGTATCAATCTACTCACTCAACTCGCGGATTTTTGGTTTCTTAAGAAGTTAAATACTTCTCTGACCCTCTTCTGTGATAAAACTCGGTGGTTCGTTTCCGGATTCTCCATAGAGACAATGCAATCTATGTGTGCCTTAAACACAAAATTCTCCGACACTGATCCTTTTGTAATCTCCTCCGTTGTAGGCACTGGTGCTTTTAAATACATTGAAGTTAGAACATCTTGTGGTATCTCCGCATTGTCTTCAAAATCCTCTGGTATACTATTTGGTAGGTTGTGAAATTCTTCTTCCTCCGGCGCCATGGCTGACAAATCAGCTACATCTCCCTGTGTAGATGCAGGGGCCCTACGATGACCAACAGACGTTCGGAGCCCTGACCTAGAAACCCTGCCACCCGATCCTACACTTCTCCCAATCAACCTCCTACCGCTTGGATCTAAATCTGAAGGGCCTTCTTTTGAACCAGAAGCTACATCCCTCTCAACACGCCCTGGCCTTTTCGTAGGATGTCTACTCGTTAATGGAGGATTGGATAATGTTTGCACCTCAGAAGTTGTGGTGGGATGTTGGCTTCCACTTCCACTCCCCCCCTTTATTGGTCGTCAATCCAATTGCAGCGGCTCAACAAGAATTCGATAAACTTCTGTTTCTTCTCGTTTTGCTGGTGGAGCTATAGTTGTCGCACGTAATGGGTCCCTCTCCCGTAATGCCTCATATCTAATATGTTCCTCCATAATCTCCTTAGCCTTCAGCATTATCTCCGGTGATAACGCTAAACAGGCTAAGACATTACTGTGTCTAGGAGTACGTACCGCAAGAGAGATGATCAACCAAAACGTCTGCAATGATTTGAGGAATTTCACTTGACCTGGATTTTGAAGAAGATTAAAGGGACAAGTGCAAGTAGCAACTTCTTCGAAAGTGAAGTCTTCACCTCCAATTGACCTAGACCCATCGCGCAAGTTACGTACACCATATCATCAAGTCGAAGAGTAATTGCCTCGATTTTGCCAAAACTCTTTCCCAACGCCGATGTACGCTTCCCCAGCTCAAAAGGTAATCTGTCACCCACGAGAAGGTGCTCGACTCATCCACTTCCGCAATCCACTAGTCATGGCTTTCCCAGATTCTGTCAATTTTTGGTGGTGCCATAACGCAACACTCAAAAAACCTGTATGCTTTGTTTGTTGAGTTATAGTCACTATTAGTATGGAATAAGATTCTTCTTTCTCATATAGATTTTTTTCACAAAGGCATGACAATTACATCAATAGATGATCATTTGACATAAATAGAAAATGTGTATAGGTTTAGGGTAAGACTTTGATTTTATGGACAATTGTTGTAATATATTACATTATTTTTCTATTTGTAAAAATTTGTGTACGTGGAACCAATACTATGGTTAATTTGAAAGTATAACATGTTAATAAACAAAATGCATTATCTGTATGCTTCTAGAAACACTTCAAAGTTGTTCATTTTTGTTGAAGACTAACTATTGAAAAAATAATCCACTTCCATCTCCAACCCTAAATTCCCATTCAATACTACTTCTCTTCCATTAAACACCCTTCGTGTACTTGAAAAAATGTATGTACACATAACAAATGTCATGCTTAACTCCTAAGGTACCGTGACAATTTCAAATCAAAAACACTTCAAAACCCTTTGATTCTAGTGCAATGTATAAAGAAAAAAAACATAAACTTTTATCTCTACTTTTGACCGTAGGATAAAAATTAAAACTTGTTAAATAACACATTTACAAAATTCTGATAAACTTTGACCACACGGATTAAAAGATCATAGTGTTTGAAGCAAAACAAATGGTTCATTTTCTTCCCAATGTTTACCAGATCTACAGACTTTGACTTCACTTTGTGTCAAAATTTTGCACTACACAAGATCTAAATCCAATACCATCGTGTTAATCATGATGTCAGTTCTTTGGTGAAATATCATATTAATCCAAGTCAATCATTTTCACACATTGTCACATTTTTGGCCAAGGTACCAAAAAATCTTCTACCTTTCCACATAAAATTTTGAGATCTTTGTATGATTTACTTTTGATTTTTCCTACCGCATAATGTGATGTAAACTTTCTTATTGACCATTTGGATTCTCATTGAAAACAATATCAAGTTCACAAAAAAATATAACGTGAATTGAGAATTTTTGAACCTCCACTCATTGCACAATTTTTTTGAATATGCTACACTCCTTGTCTACCTCTAAAAATTGATATATAACAAACTAACATCAAGCTTAACATTATGGTGCAAAAATTGAGACCTTGTATAGTGCAAAAATTGGACACCAGTTGAAGCCAAAGTCTGCTGATCCAGAAAACGCAGGGAAGAAAAATGACCCTTTCCTCCACTTGATACATTATAATCTTTCAATCCGTGCGGTCAAAATTTATGAAATTTTTTGAGTTTGTTACTAAATAAATTAAATTGAGATCTTACGGTTAAAACTACAAAAAATAGTTTATTTTTTCTTCCATGCTAATTGCACTAAAACAAGCATTTTAACGAGTTTTGGTTGACATATTCTCTACATCATTTATGCGCAAAGTTCCTTAGGGTATCAATAGCAATGGAATCACGACCAGGGTATGTTGTCCCGGGTACCACTACCCGGTTATCAACAAAGGTACCTATATGGGTATCAATTTAGGATTTCGGATGAGGGTTTTGGTCTTGAGGGTATCAATTTAGGGTTTTGGATTAGGGTTTTGGTCTTGAGGGTATCAATCCAGGGTATAGGCTGCACCTTTGGGTAGTCCTACCAGGGGTGCGGGCGCGCACACCCGTGCATTAGTTGTTAGAGAGAGACATTGAAGGTGGGGCGAGAGGGGGGTTGTAAGGGTGGAGAGAGGGGGCTTGTGAAGAGTGGAGAGAGGGGGTATGTGACGGTCGAGAGAAGGGATTTGTGAGGGGATTTGTGAGCTGCGCGCGAAGCTATGGCGTCCTTGGGTTGCGCCCGCAGGCATAAAACCCTGAATTTTGTGTGTATAACACCCACAACATGTGTGCCTAAAACCCAGAATTTGTGTGCATAAGACCCTCCTTTTTGTGTGTATAAAACCCTCTTTGTGTGCATAACCATCTTCATTGCTGATCTACAGATGTTTTTGTACTGAAGGGGGAAAGAGAGTTGAAGGAGGTGAGGGGGAGGGTGGGGATACAATGGCTATGGGATTTTGGGGGAGAGGTTTAGGTGCTTGTGCAGATCTACAGTTCTAGAGGATATTTTGGAGATGTTGGGTGGAGGAACAGCTGTTGGGGGTGTGCGCTCGCACACCTTTAGTCTACGGAACTCCATGGGATTGTTTAGGAGCTCATGGGAACGTGGCGGCTAGGGTTTTTTAGTTTAGGATTTGGGAACCTAGTGTCGGTGGCTAGGGTTTGGATTTGTGGCGGCTAGGGTTTGGATAGTTGGTTGATTTGTGTAGCTGCATCCACGGATTCAGTGTCACACTAGGGATTACACTCACAGCTTCAGTTGTAGTGGTTTTGATGCCACTCAGTTGTTGATGTCTCCCATCATGTATAAACCCTCAACTTCGTTTGAATTTGACATTTTGAACATATTATTTGTGTCTTTTGTGTGCACATGATTGATACTGCCTCACTTACACTATTGTAAGTTGTAACCAATACTTGACTGACCTCTAACTATCATGAGCCTAAACTTTGAGTTGCCTATTTCTAATTCCGCAATGAATCAAAGTTAGGGAGGCTTACCTTGTTCAAAAAAATTCCTTCTTAGCACAAAGTTCTTGCTCCAATCTGCACACCACACGCAAAGCCCACAGAAATTAGTATATGAAATAAAAACTAACATGGCTGCAACATGTTTGCAAGAGAGCTCACCTTTGAAAGTGGGAAGTGAAGAGACCTCTAAGATTTGTAAGGAAACCATATATGCAAGTTCAAACCTTGTGCTTCAAGGTGATGTGTCCAATTTTAACTTTTGACTTTTGACATTTTACTTTGTTTTTCTATTGTATCAATTTTTTACATATTTTATTAAATCTTTGGGCTAATATTATATGATACGAAGATACTTGATAGTTTTTATCACATGGTTTTGTCAAATCACCATAAAAAATTTATGCACATTTTGCAGGTTTCTTGGAAGAGTAAAAAAACATGTCCAACAACAAGAACGGAATGGTGATTTAATGTCAAACGCCATCAAACAATGATGTCTGTAGCGCTAACACCTGCAACGTACTTTGAGGTAATCAATTATTTCTATACATATTTCAGATTGATTCTTGATCGATCATCTATACTATGTTGTTTGTAGAACAACCTTTATGTGGATGTTCAATCCCTTTGTTTTTATTAGCGATTGTATCAAGTTCGAATGGTGTCAATAATAGTAAGTAATATATATTTTTTGTATTGATAAAAATATATTTGATGTCTTTAGTGAAAATTTCTACATTAATCTAAGTTAATTCCACATAACATGTCACACATTGTTAGGCAAGGTACAAACTAAACTTCTTCCTTTGCACATAAAGCTTAGAGATCTTTACATTATTTTCATTTTATTTTCTCTATCAAAAGATGTGGTGTAAACGTTCTCATTGACCATTTGAATTCTTATTCTAAAACATGATGAGGTCATCAAAATATAAAGCACAATTTGGTAAATTTTGAATCTCCACTCGTTGTACAATTGTTTCGACTATGCTATACCCTTTGTCTACCTTTTAATATTCGTGTACAAAAAGATAACACCAAAATCAATAGGATGGTAATGAACATAAACATTATGTACTGCAAAAACAAAAACTCCAACTACAATCAAAGTTTGCTTATCAACACAACTTAGGAAAGAAAATTAACCGTGTTCTGTACTTCGAACACTATAATCTTTCAATCTGTGCGGTAAAAATTTACGAAATTTTGTGAGGACGTCCTTAACTCCTAAGGTATTGTGACAGTTTCACATCAAAAACACTTCAAATTATTCGATTCTAGTGCAATGTATAAAGAAGGAAACAAAAATTGTTTATCTCTTATTTTGACCGTACAATCTAAATGAAGACGTGGTAAATTACAAATTCACAAAATTTTATAAAGTTTGATCGCACCAATCAAAAAATTATGGTGTTTGAAGTCAAAATTAAAAGGTTCAGTTTCTTTCCTACATTTACCAAATCAACAGACTTTGACTTCATTTGATGTCAAATTATTGCACTACACAATATCTAAATCCAATACTATCGTGTTAAGCATGATGTTAGTTCCTTATACACAAATTTTAGATGTAGAAGAGGACAATAGCATATTCAAAACAATTATGCAAGAAGTCGAGGTTCAGAAATTCCCAATTAACTTTTTATTTTTTTGTGAACTTCAGATATTTTAGATTGACAATCTAAATGGTCAATAGGAAGGTTCACACCACATATTGATGTGGAATAAATAAGGGAAAAAAAATACAAAGACCTCTAAGTTTTATGAGCAAAGGAAGAAGTTTTTTGGGACCTTGCCCGACAATGTGTTACCATGTGTTAGAATGTTTGACATAGACTAATATGCTATTTTTCACTAAAGATGATAAGTTTTAGTAGAATATGGAAGGAAAAAATATTACTTGCTAGTATTAAAATTCTCACATTCAATAGAATATCCTAGCAAATGTTTTTGAGGTGCCCGACGTGCGTGATTTTGCCAAATAAAATTGAAAACCCTAGAACTATTTCATGAAAATCGGATACGAGAAAAATTTCATCTTCCATTTAGGTATTAGTAATGCCCATCTACAGTGCATGTTTAATATAAAAATGTTAGAAATTGACACCATAGGAGTCCGATTGATCTTTCAAATTGTCGATTCCAGACACTTGGTCCTTTCGTGGCTAATAAGTATGAATTGAAGTCATACACTTAGATGTGTCGAAAAATTCCGTTTCCCTTAGTAATCATTGCACTAGAACAGGGTCTCGGTCTACTAGGCTAGTATGAAAAACCTGTCACAAAGGGTTTTGCATGGAGGATACAAGCCGTCTCTTGTACTCCACTGCCAACTCCACCTTGATTTTTAAAATATATTTATGGAATAAGATTACTGACTTCTTCAACATGATAAGAAAACAAAGTTATCTCCAATCCGCCTTATGGTGCGATCAGGAGAAGTATATCTATCATTCATACATACCTGTCACATGTATTTCAAATCGGACAAATATACTTCTTCTGGGAGGTTCATGAGGCTAAATACTTTGAAATTTTAACAATACATTCATACTAGAGTGTGCTGATATATTATGTTTTAAAATTCCTCATCGGGAACCTAATTTATCTTTTATTGGCAAAAAACAAGTTTTTTTTTCAACCATCATAAATTAGGAATTATTGTTGGTTTTTCCTCCAAATTCTTATCCAAATAAGTACAACATACGTACATGTATCTTGTCACATGAGGTGTTTTAAAAAAATCGATTTTTGTTTAGGATTTCCTTCAAAAACAAGTTTTTGGAGTCTACTTGCATCAAATATACTACTCAATATATCTGGTATATTTTCATACTATGTAGTATGCAATATTCTCCTCCTCTCGTCAAAGTTCGGCCACTTACAGAATGACATGTATCAGTTCAGACTTATCCTAAGAGCTGTCAGGGCATCTCCAGTGAATCAGGAGTTCAACTACTTCTTAACCACCGTCATTGATGTCAATGAAGCGCCAATGTTGGGAGTAGCATGGCCGACTTTGCTTCATTACTCTATTGTCCACTATCAATGTGGCGCACCTTAGAGCGTCTCCATGTCGACAGTGGCTCAAGCACACGCCCACTATCACCATGTCGACACGTTCAGGTGAAGATTCATGACGTTCGTCTGGACACCAAGCGCCAACAACAAGAACAGGTGAGTGTCGTTTACACCCGTTATAGTTATCCAATTCTTGACGTTGAGAAGCACCGCCAGAACTTGAAATTGACCGGTTTAGGGTTTCTTGCTGTGTCAACACTTGGCTCATTAACAACCTTTGCTTCGTAGTACAACGCCAATTTCAACTTCAACGATGTTTTTGACGTTGCAAGTCGGGGAAAAGTTTTGGTGATCTCGACAGTCACAACATACCGTGGTGACAAATCATTGTAGAGGTTATGATAAGGTATGTACCTGCACTGTCCTGTCTTTTAATCAACTTCCAGGGTTTGTGTCCAGAAAATAGCTCCAGTGACTTAGTAAATGAAGTGACAAATCTAGGTTCAACAAGTGCACCATCGATTCACATGATGCATATGTGAACCTTAAATTGTTAACGTAATAACTTTAGCCCAATAGTGGCCTTCCCAGTCATGAAAATTTGTGTTCATTGTCAATGACATGGTTGACTGCAGACTTTCAACTTCGGCGTGCACATACACACCACGGAGTCAAGCCAGTCCAGATGTTACCGACACTATTGGTGACGATATACGAATATCTGGTCAGCGATCACATGATTCTACCAAGACAGTAAGTATTCTCTCATTTTCAGGTAACTAGCCCATGATTCAGTGAAAGTAAAATGCCGCCCATGTGACGATCCATCATGATTCTATAGACATTGTATTGTACACGTACACTGTACTTTCTATAGGAGTGTTCCTGTAGTTTCATTACATCGCCTTTATATTCTCATGTCGATGTGATGTACAATATTGTTATCATGTTATGCAAGTGAGGGCACGTAGATTATATGTCTGAATCGTATTCCACATTGCTACAGGGTATGGGAGAAGTCGGTTATGGGAGGGGTAACGAGGTGCATTATGCCATGATGAAATGGCTTGCTGATTTTAAGTATGATTGGAACAAAGACGAGGAGCTTGTCACTATGTGTTGTGTCATTCGTAGAATTTGCTCCGTTGACATGGATAGTGTGAAGTTCTTGCGAACGTGGGTGTCAAACGCGTCGCACAAAGTAAACGTTGGAGAGAGTAGTGAGATGACTCTATTGTATTGCGAGATGGCTGTGTTTGATCAAGTTGGATGAGCCGCATTCAGGTGAAGATTCATTATCATCTAGTAGTAAATCACACCTGAAATATTGAGTAATGTGACCTCAAAAATATACTTGTTTCATAGGCTGCGACGTACTTATAAAGAAGTTTTCTATAATGTTGACATCATGTTGATCTCATAGCATTCTCATATTATGTCATGTACGCTACTATGCATGCATGGTTTGGTGGCCAATGGCCATGCTTTCGTCATTGAGTATTGTGTATAGTACTGCGTGCAAAGTATTGGTGGCTGTACTTTTGTAATTTAATATATAATATAGTGTTCCATACGTAGATATGGTGTCTATACTTCAATTACTTATTTTGATGAGGTCTTTCCTACTTCATGCATTCTAGTACTCATAGTGGTATTTTGGCTTCTGGTAATGGTTACTACTAGGGCTGGAGATCAACGGAGGGGTGTGGGTCGCTCTACACCAACTGTGGAAATGTCCGTACATGAAGACAATGCTACGCTGGCTCGAGAGAATGCGGCTGAGAGACAACAACTTTCAAGAGCAAGAAGACGGGAACTGGAGGACAGGTCGTTTCAACTAGCGTCGGTAGCTACAGATCCAGGTCAGGACTTATTTGACCGTACAGATGTACACAGGGTCTCATCACGCATTTCCAATTTCATTCTGAAGGAACTTGTGAATGCTGGAGAGGATTCTAGGTTTAGCCAGGCTGTATTGGAATCAATATTTTCTAATAAGAATGTAGCTTTGCATTTGCCTGAGTGTTACCGTAGTCACTCCGAAGTTCAAGCTAGCCATGCATTTCTGGAATCGTATAGAAATGAATTGCGGCTATTGAAAAACCCGTGCTCTAAGGAAAAACTTGTAAGGAAGAAGGCCTTGTTGGAGGCTGCGGTGAGTACCAATGTGTCGGGCGTACGAGCGTTGTCGAAGGTTCTAGGTGCAAATCCTAAGTGCATTGTTGCACTAGTGCAACGTTGCCATAGTCTACAGTCAAGCGGGTCCTCCATTTTCATGTTGGCTGAGCGAAAGAAGAGGCCTGGTCTTTCCGCGATTGCAAAGGACCTAGTTATAGCGTGGTGGTGTTCAGAAACACGTGTGAGTCCTAACAAGAAGGACGTAAGGAGAAGGCGTTTAGGGCCACATGTATACGAGACGCATGCGACCCACCTCCTCCTCGAGAGTCAGATACTTCTAAGCACCTTCTCAAGTCTGAAATTAAACTTTGTGAAGGGAGAATACTGTACTGGTCCATTAGTGATACATTCTTTGTTTTAGTGTGTTGTATACTTAATAAGTCCTAAGTAGTACTCCTGCATTGTATTCACCTATCTTTTTGGTCATTTGTCATAGACCAATATTTTTCTACACTTGAATGGTGTGAATCTAGTCATTATGTCCAGACTTGAACACGTTGTATACGTCCATAAGTAACACCTATATGGTCAATTGGCGTGCTTGTGACATCCACACCCAGGTTTTGCGTACACAGTCCTTTTGTCTTCGTATACTCTACAGGGGTCTTTGACATACTTTAGATCTTCTCCTTGAAGTATGTCATCGACATGATATAGACTCATATAAACATTGACGGTGTATATACTTAGGAGTCTTTCAGAGGGTACATTCTTGAATATTCTTTATCTGGATATTTATACGTAATCCATCCTCAGACATGAGGGATCTTCTTGGGATTTAGTCAAGTATACTTGGTCACACTATTCCTGTGTGTATGTAAATGGTTTGTACAAAACCTAGGATGTCTAGTACACAGTCCTTGTATGTTGACATACTTGGTGGAGGTCTACTGCATACTTTAGAAGTCCTTAGGTATGTCCTCCCCATGTGGGTCTGTAGTTATATACACTTTGAGATAGTTCATACTCATTGTCCAACAGATGGGTATATACTCATATATACTTTGTCTGGATACAGTTGTAGATAGTCCACCCTTAGACATGAGGGGTCCAATGTCCAATGGTTGTATACTTGTGGATGTCTTTTGCATACCTCAGAAGTCCTTCTTAAGGTATGTACTCAACAAAGATACATAATTACATACACTTTGGGGAAGTACATACTCATGAATCACTCACTTGTTGTTTACTAATGTAAACTTTTTGAGGGTATGAACATATACTCCATCGTCATATCTTTGTTGAACACAGAGGTCAATATTTAAATGTTTTTATTGTGTGAAGCTGTCATGTCATCTTGGGACCATGCATGCTTTGTACTTTGAAGATAGGCACATGGTATGTTTAGAACAATGGTTATAGACATATACACTTCGACTAGGAATGTTGTACACATTAATGATGGTTTCTTGCGTGGTACCTCGTGCAGGCTTCTTTGTACGACCGGTTTAGGGTTGTGCATGCATATGAGCCCATCTCCATGCGCGCATTTGAAAGATTGAGGCCGTTCTTCACGAAAAAATGCAACGACAGGAATGTTTGTTGCTGTAGGTACCACGTGGAGCTTGACATATTGCGTCAAGCCCTACAGTCGGTCAGAGACTCAACTAGAGGTTTCCACATTGGATATTCTTGCCACTGTAGATGCGTAGTATGTTGTAATGAGAATGGTGTCCCATGTTCGTCACATTTGAAGAGCTTTGATGGAGTCACTAAAATGTAGGAGCTAGAGTGTCTGATGGGAGAGTGTGGAGATGTGGAGGACATACGCTGCCCATTCGCCCGCTTGAGACCTCAACGACGGAGTTTCGACTGAAGTGGCGCCGATTTGATATGCATGTGGTGGGAGTTGGTGATGATGGGAGACCTAAGAAGAGAATAGGGGAAGTGTACATGGAGACCTCCTCAACGATTTCTTTGACTATCTGCGGCCAAAACTGCACAAATTTATTACTCACAATTTTGTAGTGTAGAATGTGTATTTAGTTTTTGTGTTCACATGCGGATTAGAATTGGTTAGTTTTGGAAGTTAGCAAGTTAGTTTTGTAGTTCAGTAGTAAGATTGGGAAGTTACGTGAAAAGTTGGTTAAAAAGCGGAAACTCATGTGACGTTTGGAATCTGGAAGTTAGGTTCGGTTTTTGGATAAAGACTTTGTGGAAGATGGATTCGAGGCCAGACTGTGATAGTCGTAAGCCGGGGCAAGCTTGGTGCTACCTCTTTATTTTCCTTTGGATTTTTCTATTTCTTTGTGTAGGATTGTAATTAGATGAAGTATGAATGGAATTGGAGTTAAGAAAGTGTGACTGTGTGATTGGAAGCGAAGTTATGAGTACTGTATGAGAATTGTAAAGATAGAAAAGTTAGAGAATGAAATTGTGATTGTGAAGAGATTGTAATCTCTGTGAATGAATTGGTTATTGAAAGTGATTACGGGATATAATCATGTATTATTGAGTATACTGTACTATGATTACAGTGAAGAAAAATAGAAATTGACATGATTATGAGATCATGAAGGAAAGAGGATTGGAGAATAATTAGGTTTAGAGTGATGAGAGAGAGTAAATGAGTGATAGTAATGGTTAAGAGAAGTTAGGAAGCAAGTGTATAATCAATCGTGACAATAACATAGTGGCATTCATATAAACAGTCTTTCCCCGCGAACGAATCCACCTATACTGATCTGGTGCTTTGGGTTTATTTCCAATCCAACCAAAACGATAACTACATTTTGGCGCCGCTGCCGGGGATGGATATTATTATGAAATGTTAAGAATTGTTTAAAGAAAATAAAAATAAAAATATATTATAAGAACCGATCTTTGGTTATAATTTTATGGAGTATAAATTGGCATATTATAGATTATGTATGGAAGAAATGAAGGATTATGAGCAGTGATAATGAAGACAATTTACAAAGAAGGAATCAACAGATTAAAGAAAGATATGATAGATTGTGCTCAAGAGAGTCGTTACGAAAATTAAGGGAAAGAACTCAACGAGAAAAACTTAGGAGAGTGACATCATTTTCGTGTTCGAGAAGTGGACGTAGTAAGAGTCCAGAAGGATCGGAAACAAGTGATAGTTCTTCAGACAAAGGTTTAAATAAAACCAGAAGTAAAGGAAGAGGGAGTATTCAAATAGATATCGCAAGAAAACCAATAATACAACCAATGGCTGAGGCGGCACCTGATCAAGTCCTGATTGCGGTAGCAATGGGAGCAATAGGAGATCGCACCACAAGTGTTGCACCATTGCCAACATTTAGTGGTTGGCCAGGTTCACATCCAGATCATCATTTGTCTCAATTTTTGACAGCGTGTGTAGCCAATAATGGAAGAACTGAAGATATATGGCTGAGATGGTTTCCTGCCACGTTAAAAGATACGGCATTTGAATGGTATAATCGTCAAACAGTTGGTCAATTTCCAAATTGGGAAGCTTTAAAAAACGCTTTTCTAACGCATTTTAGGCCAATTGGATTTGAAAATCGTCTTCGAGAAAGTTTAATGACAAACAGAATGTTTTTAGGCAAACCAGTTCAGTCTTATTATGGGAGAGTTGCAGATATACTTCGCAAATGGCTGAATAATCAAATGCCTGAGTCATTTATATTGTCAATAATAACGAATGGTTTGAATCCACAGGAATTGAAAATGTTTGTAAAGGAGGCTCAACCAGCCACCGTAGGAGCATCTTTAGAACGTGCAAAGATATGGGAAGAATGTCATTATGATCAATTGTTACCTGTAGGCCCGACGTTGATTCCCAATTCGGGGAATCCACAGGTACAAAGAGGAAATATGTTAATAGGAAGTTATCCATGGAATGTGAATGCGGCTCAAGAAGCTACCAATTTACAAGGAGTGATCAATGCGACACCGTTGCAATCAGTACCGTCCACAGCAGTAGTACCGTATGCTTCAGCATTGACTTATCCCCAACATGAATTACCAACTTCAAATGTTGTGCCAAATTCGAATGAGACGTTGTTATTGAATCTTACCAAGAAAATGGAAGAGTTGGCTGTTAATATGGCCAAAGAGAAAGAGAAACGGCAAAAGCCTACTAATACAAGACCCAATGTATGGTGTAATAATTGTAAAGGGCAGGGTCATTTTGATACGGAATGTCCGTCACCACGACAAACTGGAGTACAATGTAAGTGTTGCGGTGGAAAACATCCTACCGCTAAATGTTGGTATTTAAATGGTCAACCGCAATTTGGCGCTCAGACAATGATTCAACCGACTCAATGGGATGTTAATCAAGTGCAAATTGGAAATATGGGAAATTGGGACGGTAATCGTCCCAATCGACAAAATAGAGGTGGTGGAAATTTTCAAAATCCAAATTTTAACCCAAATTATGGATCCAATATGCAAAATTGTAGCAACATCCAACAAGGCAATTTCCAAGCTATGCCAAATCAACAGTCCAATACAACATTTGTTGTGACTGGACAACCAGGATCCTTTACTGAAGCTACATGGAATCAGCCTAGTCGTTACATACCCGTTGAGACACCCAATATGCCAGGTGGTTCACGAAGAAAGATAGTTCGTTGTTTTCGATGTCGGCAGTTAGGACATTATGCCAATGATTGTCCAAATCCAAAATTTGTAGAAAATTATGCTCCAGTTTGCGGAAATTGTAAGCAATCTGGTCACCAACATTTCCAATGTAATGCTCCATTTAATCCCAATAACAGGGATCAGCAGGTACCAACTACAGTACAAATTGTGGAAGAGAACCCTAAAACTAATCAGGAATCACCAGTGCATAGAGTAGAAGTGGTCCAAGCCGTACTTACAAGGAATCAGCAGAAAAATATCGAATCCAATCCAATATTGGAGAAACCAATAGATGAAGATCAACCAGTACCAATTCAGAATGGTGAACCCATTCCAGTAACAGGGGTGAATATTCATCCCAAACCAACTACTATATTGGGTCGATCACCAATTCTCGAAAAACCAATATTGTCCCAGTTGCCAAACCAATCTTATGTATTGAAAGAACCAAATTTACCAATAATGGAAACCAAAATTGGAAAGAAGAAACAAACATTGGGTATTACAACCAATCTGGAACCGTATGATATTTTAAAGGACTTAAGTACAATTCAACCTACAATTTCCATGAAACAATTGTTGGCAATTGCACCGGATTGTCGTACTACATTAAACTCGTCGTTAATTCGACGCAGATCTCGTAATAAGGAAATTAGAGAAATCAGTTTGAATCCCGATCCAGGAGCTCCAACCATTGATGTTTCTATTGACGGTGTGCTAGTTCCAGGTGTACAAGTTGATGGTGGTTCTAGTGTAAATTTGATGAACGCTGATACCATGGATGAATTGGGATTGGACCAATTGTTACCTACAACAGTAGTATTGCGAATGGCAGATTCCAGTCGAGTTAAACCTATGGGTACACTAAGGGGAATTGATACAGTTATTGCAGGCATTACTTACAAAATTGATTACATTGTATTCAGAGTGCAAAGTTCCATATTGTCTTATCCAATTCTGTAGGGAAGGCCATGGTTATATCAAGCAAAAGCTCGTAATGATTGGGGTAGAGGCACATTGACAATTGGGGCCGGCAAAGATAAAATTGTGCTTCAGATGTATCCAGTTCAATATCATGGGGAAACACAGGTTGCTAATTTTGAATTCACGTCCGACTGTGAAGATGAATCGTTAGAAGATGAATTGGAAGATTTCAATTGCATCCATATTGATAAACCGGTAACCGTCGAATGTAATCCCGTTAAATATCAATGCGCAGGATTGGGTGAATATTTAGTTGATCCAGCTGTTATTGATGACTCTAATCATATGATTGTACATTGGATGAATCCACATGAAGTTCATCAAGTAAATGCTATGGAACCTGAATTGGAAAGTTCTAATTTATCTGATTTTATGAAAGAATCTGATACCAAGCATAAGGTTATTCAAGAAGTTTTTAAAACTCCAAAGTGTCAATCCATGAATTTGGGTAATGAGACTGATCCCAAAAATATTTGAATTTATGATGGTATAACGGGTGAAGAAAAAGCAATTTGGCATTCCTATTTTACGAGGCATAAGTCAGCTTTTGCCTGGTCTTATGCGGATTTAAAGGGTATTCCAGCCGAAGTCTGTGAACATCGAATTATATTGGAAGATAATGCTGTACCAGTTTGTCAAAGGCAACACCGACTTAATCCAAAATATTCGTTATTGGTTAAAGAAGAATTGGATAAGTTATTGAATGTGGGATTTATATACCCAGTACCCTATAGCGAATGGGTTTCACCAATTGTTATGGTTCCAAAGAAGAACGGGAAAATTCGTATTTGTCAAGACTTTCGGAAATTGAATGCGGCAACTAAGAAGGACTATTTTCCATTACCGTTTACAAATAGTATATTAGATGCTGTAGCTGGACATGAATGTTACTCGTTTTTAGATGGATTTTCCGGTTATAATCAGGTGAAAATTGCTAAGGAAGATCAATTGAAGACTACTTTTACAACGGATTGGGGAACATTTGCATACAAAGTAATGCCATTTGGACTTTGTAATGCACCTGCCACATTTCAACGGGTGATGACACAAGCATTTCAAGAGTATTTGAGAATTTCTATGGAGATATTTTTAGATGAATTTTGTACGTTTAGTTCACGAGCGAGACATTTGGAATGCTTGGGAAAGTGTTTAGAACAATGTGCAAAATATGGAATCTCTCTCAATACGGACAAATGTCAATTCGGGGTACCCTCTGGTAAATTATTGGGCCACATAGTTTCAACTGCTGGTATTGCTACGGACCCTGATAAAGTTAAGCTTATATTAAATTTACCGCAACCGGATACCGTAACGGGAGTCCGTGGTTTTGTTGGCCATGTTAGTTATTATCGAAGATTTATCCATTCATTTGCAGTTATCTGCGAGCCATTAACCAATCTTCTAAAGAAACCTCCAAACGATGGAACCAGTCCAATTTGGACTAAAGAATGTACAGTAGCTTTCGAAACGTTAAAACAAAAATTGGCGAGTGCACCAATTCTGGTGGCACCGTGCTGGAAAACCCCATTTCATGTTTATGTGGATGCGTCCAATGTAGCTATTGGTTCTATTTTAAGTCAGAAAGATGATAAGGGATTTGATCATCCAATTTACTATGCCAGTCGTCAATTGGTTGCCGCCGAGCGCAATTACACTACGACTGAACGGGAAGCATTGGGAATGATTTATTCTGTACAAAAGTTTAGACATTATTTGCTTGGCTATAAATTTGTATTTTATGCGGACCATGATGCTCTCAAGTATATGATTAATAAACCTCAGTTGAGTGGTCGAATTGCAAGATGGGTGCTGTTGCTACAAGAATTTGATTTCACTATCAATGTACGCCCTGGGAAGGCTCATGCCAATGCTGATCATTTATCCCGTTTAACCAATGTATTGGGAAATGAACCAATTGATGACGCGTTACCTGATGCACAATTATTTGCAGTGGATGTAATTTCCGAGGAATACAGTGAGTTGATCCAGTATTTAACATTTCAAACGTTTCCTTCACATTTTACGGAGAAACTTAAACGCCGTCTTATTTTAAAGAGTGCACCATACACAATGATTGGCGAAGCTTTATATAAGCAAGGAAAGGATGGAATTTTACGCCGTTGTATTTATCAACATGAAGTTTGTACTATATTGGAAGGCTATCACTTGGATAGCTGTGGTGGGCATTTTGCTGGAGACAGTACTGCACGAAAGGCTTTACAGGCTGGATATTGGTGGCCAACATTATTCGCGGATGCACACCAATTTGTACGACGCTGTGATCCATGTCAGAGAATTGGACGGCCAACCGGTACTTCAGCCATGCCATTAGTACCAATTCTTGCCCAAGCACCGTTTGAAAAATGGGGTATTGATTTTGTGGGCCCAATTGCACCTGCTTCTCGGATTGGACAAAAACGTTATATATTGGTAGCCACTGATTATGTTACAAAATGGGCTAAAGCTTCTGCAACAAAGACTGATAATGCCAATACGGTGGCCACATTTTTATATGAAAATATTATTACTCGTTTTGGATGTCCAAAGGAATTGATTAGTGATCGTGGGACTCATTTTATTAATAGTACAATTAAAGCATTAACGGCAAAATATGAAATTAAACATCGAAAGACTACTCCGTATCATCCAAGAGCAAATGGACAAACAAAGAAGACCAATGGTATTTTATGCAAGATTTAAACGAAGACAATTTCAGGAGCGGGTACAGATTGGGATACCAAATTGTTTGCTGCTCTCTGGGCGTACCGTACTGCATTTAAAATTACTACCAATGCTACACCTTTTCAATTAGTTTATGGACAAGAAGCAATTTTACCAATAGAATTGGAAGTGCCCAGTTTACGAATCGCTATTGATAATCGCTTAGGGGATTCCGAATCATTGGAACACCGGTTAATGAAATTGGAACAATTGGATGAAATTCGTGCGAATGCTTTATTTACAATGGAAACTACTCAAAAGAGGAGAAAGAATTATTATGATAGTAAATTACGGCCAAAGTCTTTTATGCCCAATGATTTAGTATTACTTTATGATAGTCGTTTTAAAAATTTTCCAAGCAAATTTCAAGTTCGTTGGCATGGCCCATATCGCATTATTGAAGGATTTCCCAATGGTTCAGTGCAATTGGAAGATTTTATGGGCACTAAATTTACTACTCGTATTAATGGCAATCGGTTATGGCTTTATATTGCGTAGTCCGAATTGGACTTCAAATCATAATAGAACATTAAAAACCCGCGACGGATTTTGTTTAAAAAGGGAGGTAGGCAGTTTAGTTGTGATGATGGGTTAGTACGTGTGAGGTGAGTGAAAGAAGTGGTAATGATGGGAATAGAGACAGTTAGGGTAATGTAAGCTGTCAAAGTTAATGGAGTAGGTCAGTTCATTATGAGGTATCGTGAGAGGGAAGAAGAAAGACCATTGTAGAAGCCAGAAGTGGGACTCTTGTAAACATTGTGAGTTTGCGTGAATTGTAGTGTGTTGGAGTGTTTGAGAGAATCGCTGAGTGAGTAAACTTGTCTTTGTGAGTAATGGCGATGGAGCGTAGCAAGAGACAGTCCAATAGGGAGGAGAGACAGCGCAATGTGAGGCGCAAGGAAGATCTGCCACCGTTAGAGTACATTATCGTAACGAACATGGAGCCTATTCGGTTAGATGTTTGTTGGTCTAAGGAGAAGCAACAGTGTTTTCGTGAGGCGCACATGCACGGTTTCATTCGGTTCTCGCAGAACTTGCCACCGATTGACGTAGATTTGTTAGCGGAGTACTTGAAGAACTACGATCTTGCGGATGGGTCGAGTGTAGTGAAGGAGAAGATATTCGGTATAGACGAGATGGTGCTGAACAAGGTGCTGTATCTTCCGATGGGGGAGCTGCCGGTGTCTGGTAATTTGGAGTCGGATTTCATGCCTCGCAGTTGCTTCAAGTCAGGAGAAAAAGCGTTCGAGAAGGGCCAAGGATGGAAGACTGGAGAAGCTCTTACGCCGGAATTGGGAGAGTGGATGCGCTTTGTGCCGAAGAGGCTGGCGCTGAATCGACACACAATGTATATGGCGAAGAAGTTGCTTCTTTCGACGGTAGCGACATTGGAAGGCATGGTGTTCAACTGGGCAGCGTATGTGGCGATAAGAATCCACGCGGAGCTGGAAGCCAAGAGGAAGATGGGGAAGGTGACGACGTTGCTGTGTGCCAATTACGTGAGCGAAGCGATCAAGTACGGATTGCAGCAGGACGGGAATCAGAGGAGCGCGCAAGTGGTGGAGGTGCCGGCTAAGGAGAAGAAGAAACAACCAGTTTCGGTACCAATTCGGTCAATGGAAGCTGCACTAGGTACTGCAGAGTGTCGTAGGGCAGTAGGGTGTGAACAGTGTGAGATTGGGCCCCAGTTGCAAGTATTGGGTCGTCAATTGGGAGCACGTCTACGACAACCCCAGTTTTGGTAGAGTTGTATCAGAGAATTGGTCCATCAGGGAATGAGCAGCAGATGGGAGGGTTGAAGGAAGTAATTTTAGCTCAGCTCACCCAGTTACAGATGACAGTGATCAAACTGGATAGTGAGTCCCGATTGAAGAGAGAGTTGGAGCTAAGGATGGGAGAGATTGAGGGTTATAAGGTCAGAATTGGTGAATTGGAGAGGACAGTGGCGGAAGATACTCTCAAGGGTGGGAGATTGGAGAGCATTTGGAAGAAAAGGGAAGCAGAATGGGCTGAAGAGCGCCAGACACTCAAGTCCATGGAATTAATCAACGACCAGGAACGCAAGGCGCTCAAGGAGAAGTGGATGCATGAGAAGAAGAAGGTGACCGATTTGGCGGTTGCAAGAGGAAAATCGGAGGCAAATTGGGAGGCATTGCGGGACCAGTTGCAGAAGGAGAACGAAGAATTGAAGACGAAGGTCAATTCTTTGGAGGGAGCTGTGGTCTGTGCGGTTCCTTTGCAGGAATTGGTTCCGGTATCAACCAACTCCGAGCCAGTATCGACTCAGCACGCAGAATTACAGAAGATATTGGAGGACAGGGAGAAGTAGATCACTCTTCTTGAAGCTCAGGTAAGAGTATTGGGTGAGCTGAATGAAGATCTGACAGAGCAGTTACAAGGGGACCAGTCGAACACCGATGCGGATGAAGGTGATGAAGAGGAGGAGGTCAGGACGCCCAAGGATAAGTCTGGGACTTCGGACAACGCCAATACACCAATTGAAGTTTAGAAATTGGTTTTGTGTTTGCGAGGGCGCTACACAGTTAGAAGTGGGACTATGTAGAATGTGTATTTAGTTTTTGTGTTCACATGCGGATTAGAATTGGTTAGTTTTGGAAGTTAGCAAGTTAGTTTTGTAGTTCAGTAGTAAGATTGGGAAGTTACGTGAAAAGTTGGTTAAAAAGCGGAAACTCATGTGACGTTTGGAATCTGGAAGTTAGGTTCGGTTTTTGGATAAAGACTTTGTGGAAGATGGATTCGAGGCCAGACTGTGATAGTCGTAAGCCGGGGCAAGCTTGGTGCTACCTCTTTATTTTCCTTTGGATTTTTCTATTTCTTTGTGTAGGATTGTAATTAGATGAAGTATGAATGGAATTGGAGTTAAGAAAGTGTGACTGTGTGATTGGAAGCGAAGTTATGAGTACTGTATGAGAATTGTAAAGATAGAAAAGTTAGAGAATGAAATTGTGATTGTGAAGAGATTGTAATCTCTGTGAATGAATTGGTTATTGAAAGTGATTACGGGATATAATCATGTATTATTGAGTATACTGTACTATGATTACAGTGAAGAAAAATAGAAATTGACATGATTATGAGATCATGAAGGAAAGAGGATTGGAGAATAATTAGGTTTAGAGTGATGAGAGAGAGTAAATGAGTGATAGTAATGGTTAAGAGAAGTTAGGAAGCAAGTGTATAATCAATCGTGACAATAACATAGTGGCATTCATATAAACAATCTTTCCCCGCGAACGAATCCACCTATACTGATCTGGTGCTTTGGGTTTATTTCCAATCCAACCAAAACGATAACTACATGTAGCAAGATGGCAAGACGTGCAGTGCAGAGTCAACATGGAGGAGCTGCCGCGGGATGTTATACTATCGCATGTGGATTTTGCAGAGAATTACACGTTTGAGATTCAAAATAAGATCCAAAGCATGCATTGGCAGTCGACCCAGATCACTATACTAGTCCACATTTCGTATCGATATGTTCATGATCGTGAGAGTATGGTGAAAGAGTCTCACTTTTATGTTTCAGATGATAGGACCCACGATACACTCTTTGTGCAGCATTGTTTCATCAAGCATTAGGAGTGGCTGACTCAACGTGGTAACCGGGTCCAACGCCATTGGGTGTGGAGCGACGACTGCATAGGTCAGTATAGCCTCGATTATTGTATTGTGTAAACACATCTTTTGTTATGTTGACGATGTCGTTGTGAAGCCTCATGGTATACAATTGCAGAGTATTAGAGTCATTACGTGGGCATCCCTAAATGCATATATGGTCAATCAACAAATTGTATTGCGGCAATTGGCTTTGCAGGACAACTCAAGGGGGCCCGTTGCATGTACTTTGTGAGTAGATATCCGAGTTTGACGGGAGGCTATCAAATGGAGTAGAACTTCTTTGGAACGGGACACGGGAAGGGAGAGTGGGATGGGACAGGTGCAGTGGTAAAGAGGGCGTTGCGCACGGAGCAACTTCACAACCCTTGGCGTAAACTACAAGATGTGAGGGACGTTGTCAATTTCTTGGAAGAGAGGTTGGGGGGCTTGGTAGGGAGCTCGGTTGGCAAGTCAAAAATGGTGTCTGAGCGCTACTTTCATTTCATTGCAGTGAATGCAGTGGACCACCGACATGCCCATGGCTGCCATACTATTCCAGGTTCTCGGAAGCTCCACTCCATTCGAGGAGTGTCCGCCTTGGATCCGACGTCGTTGTTGGTACGTGACTTAAGTTGTTACTGTTCATCGTGCTTGAATGGTAATTGGGCAGCATGTGACAAGGTTGTACACATGAAGCCATGGACGGTTGTGAAGTTGGCACCCACGGAATCTACATTCGCTAGAGAAAAGATGCATCATGCACAACAGGATGAAGGAAATGAAGACGCCTGGGACTACACTATGGATGAGAGCCTAGGAGAGTTGGTTGAAGTCGGCAACAACTTTGCCATTCCAGCGGACGAGGATAACAAAGAGGGTGTAGACTTCTACGTTCTCCAGTGCCAACGCCAAAAATCTGTCTTTCTGAAGAAATTTACCTGCGCTTGGGGCGGTTTTATTTGACGTGGGTCAACACACAATTGTTGGAGCCTACTATCAAAAGTGGGGCACAAGTCCAAACTCATATGTTTTCTTGAAAAACTCTCGTCTTGCCCATGTAGATGCAACTTTGGTAGTTGCATGTAAATTTCTAATGGTTCCAACTGTACACAGAGTTAAAGGTGGTGACCCTATGTACCAACTTAGTGATGAGTCCATAGATGTCATTAGGACATCTCTAGAGAGTTTGTAAGCGAGCTCCTTATCAGGCTACAGTATGTGTTTACATTCTTTATATAGGCACGTATTGTACATAATACTATAGTAATGTAGTATGTCGTGCAATATTATCATGACTGAGTACAACCTCGGTTTTCTTGGGATTGTATATAGTAACCTAGGTTGGCAGATATCAGATTTAGGGTGGTTATAGGCAATTGTAGCCAGACATAGCTAATTTTTGGAATGAGTATATTTTGGTCCTTGTATGCTCATTGATCTTAGACAAAGGCTCTAGAACAAAATGGCCTTGGTCTAAAATGTTCTCATTTGATAACAATGCTTATCATAATTTAATCTCTTCATTTCTTCATGAAAGATTTTGTTTTGGCTGAATATGCGTAAGCTAGTATAATTTGAACCAATTCAATATTACAGCACATATTTAGTAGTACAGAAGTCCTTTTGATGTATGATTTAGTATTTTGTGTGGTATATTTTACCCACATATGGTGTATTTGTGGTATATTATGTACACATTTGTGCACATATTCAATGGAAAACATATTGTCCAAGGCAGAAGAGCAGTTGACAAAATTATACAAAAAGAATAGCTTTCAATGTTCAAAGTCCCAAATTTTTTTTCAACTTACTCAGAAATTGAGACACTATCGTCGATATGTTTGATGGCGGCTCCTTCTGTCACGACAACCTTTGCTTCCACATACGCACCAAAAGGTAGGAACCAAACTAGATGTGTCATGGAAATCTAACCCATAGTCCCATGTGAGCTCCTCACCCGCCAAAACTAGTTGATTGGTAAAGAAGGCGACGTGATAGTAGCTCATCAAATGTGTCTCAATGATGACCGGGATCTGCAACAAATTTGCGTCATAGCATCTGTGGGGAGTACAAACAAACAAGAATTAAATAACGCATTCATGTTTCTATATCATAGTAATCCAACGGAATCATGGTGTGCTAATATGTCCCACCGAAATCACTTACCTGTGGTTTAAAAACCTACAGACATTTCCACGATAGGTCGCATCAATTGAGAGACACTCTGCATCGCTGAGCTGGTCTTCTAATCTCCACTTCGCATCCAAGTTTAGGGCATACTTACCATGGCTGCGCATTTGGGTATCAAGATCCTCATTAGATATAACCTCTCCAATAAACTCGAAGACAAATGCGCCTATTAGCAAATCTTCCAACGTCTTAATGCCCCATCCCTTTTGTTGACCCAAAAGACCTGCAGAAAGAAGTGCAAAGAGATGTAAAAACTCGCCTCCACAAACGAATAGGCATAAATCATTTACAATACAAATGAGTTTGAAGGTGGAAATGGATAATACTCATACAACATGTACGAAGCACCGGACCTGCAGTTTGCGTGTCACTCCCTTTTGCACAACTCGATTAGCACAACCGGAACTGCATTGACAAGCTGTCCGACATTCTTTTATAAAGGTCCGTGTTATATGTCCAATACAGCTCCCCTCGAAATTATTAGAACAACCTGCACTATCACAGTATTCATACAAAGTCTTATCCATTGCTAAAGTCTCATTCAGCGCCTGCAAAAGAAGATTAACAGAGAAATCGTGAACTTCCATTGAGACGCCCAAAAATGAGAGGCGTTACTATCGACAACCTACATATATGAATTTCTATGCTTAACAACTGTGGCTTACCATTTCAACATAGTGCTCATGAAGGAGGTCTCTTTGGTGTAGGGGACACAATCCGCAACAAAATAAGCACATGGGCATGTGTTCATCCTTCCCACTCTGCACGCATAACACACCTCTGGCAGCCACCCCCTTGCCACGCGGTCATGTCTAGGTCTACAAAACAGTTCCACTTAATGAGCTCTCTAAAATATACTCAAAATCATTGGGTCCCAGATATGTGTCTTCTTTGACAACTAAGTCTATGGGAATCTGCTCAACACCATTGGATAAATCATATGACTTTTGTAGTGCTTCTACAACCTGCAAACATATAGGCAAAACGTTTTGATTACACAACCACTGAACAGTTGTACCCATCTACAATATATGATAGTCAACAATATTATGAAATAAATACTATAGCTATGGTAACAAAGTAGTATACTTTGCAATTAATACATGATCCACAATTTAGTAAAGTACATAATACATGGAGAACACAGAGGTAGAAGAGTGTATCATATATAGGCTCCGCGTGGCCGAGCACACCAATGCAATTCATGTAGGAAGATGTACATGTGTTATATGTATGGCGACGTACCGTCTCCATACATATTGCTAGTGCTAATATGAGAACCCTGAACCCATAACTAACGTGAAAACTAACGCAGAGTGCCATTACACATTGGCAGGCCACAAAATGGGAAAATGCCTGAACTGCATATAGTGGCTACATAAACAAATACTCTGCAGAAAACAATACACTACTTCTTGCTCCTATTTTTTACCTTTGCAACTTTCGAGTCGTCACCGTCGATGTCCACTACGTCGTCACCACGTACAGACTCAAATCTCTTCCTCTTATTCCCCCCTTTTTCCCTGTACCTGTGAAGCTGACGTCTTCAGAAGGTCCATCGCATGTCCTCATCTTCAGATTTCCTTTCCCCCTTGTTTGTGCTCCAACGTTGTTACTCTCTCGAAGAGCACTTGAAATCCCTTTAGCTAAGAAGTTCCATTCTTAGCCTTTGAAGACTTCATCTCCGCGATCCTGTCTTGACATTCTGCTATCAATCGAGCCTCTGCCAGAAGCATGTTCTCGTCATCCAACTCCTGAGCATCATCATCCAATGAATTACTTGCTGCAATCATGATCCATCACGCATCAGTACACGTAGGTATACCAATCAACGCACATGTATATATATTAGCTTCTTAATTTGAAAGGCGTTGCTCCTTAGCTTGAAGCACACAACATGTACAGACATTGTGCTTAATGAAATAAGACCTACCTTCTTTTGCGTTGCCCTGCTTTGTATTCGGAGGCAATGCTTGGCCTTCACCGCTCTTGGGCTGAAGCGGCGAACCCTGCTTCGGTGGTGATACAACTATAGCTGCAGTAGATGATGTAACAACCGTGTATGCTGGTTGCAAGGCTACTGTTTGCTGCTGGGCCGGTTCTTGAACTCGAATGTCCGGTACAATCACTCCTATTGGTGTCATGGCTGCTGATGTCATCCCGTCTGACACTCTCAATGGAGTTCTTACAACATCGACCAGTCCTATGCCATAGGTAGCTACTAGCTTTCGTTGGAGTGCTGACAAAATGTTCCACTGGCAAAGCATACAACACTCTCCATGGAGTGAGCATGACATCGTCCACCTCTAACCCACCCACAGGTCTCCTTGGAGAGGGAACTACATCACTAGCTATCTTTGAAGGGGAAGACTTATCAACCTTTGGTAACTCGGGGACACTAGATCCTCTCCAGCTGTCAAGGGCTGGTTGCCCTGTCAACTTCAAAGAACAAGTTTCCATGTATTGAGGCCTACCACCCCCCTTTGCCTCAAGATACCTACTATCACTTATGACAGAACTGACCTTCACTTGGCTAAACTCACCCGCGTTTTGTGTGCATGTGGTGGTTGAATTGGGACTGTGATGTACATGGGAAGAATCTGCAATAGGAGGTTCAAACGTACAATTACATTAGTAGGAATAGCACAAAACATTGGAACAATCACCTCCCATTATGCATGGCCATCGCTCAAGCGAACCCCCAAAGAATATTTGCTTAATATACAAAATAATCCATAGATGTGGAGTACACTATGCCTCGGTACCTACTGCCCAACCACAATATACACCCTTAAATATACACGGTTACGGAGTATATACTCGTAGAGGATATATATCTTTTAGGGGTGTATATTTCTCAAGGATATATACCCCTCGAGGGTATACACTTAAACCGATACACACTTCCACAGGTGACAGTGGTATATACCCTACGTAACTAATATTTTCCTGCCTCCCATGGACATGCACCTTCCCCGTCAGTCAGATGTGTATCCCTACCTTGTTCCAACCAGTGTATACACCCACCCATATATACTAGTACATACTGTTGTACAGATATATAGACTCCTATCCTATTACCCCTAGCCTATCCTATACATGATCCCTAGTATACAACCCACCCACATAATGTCTACACTCCACGGAGGGTAGTCACAGTTGCAGTAATGCATGAACCCCACCCATGGTATTAACATCCACCGAGTCTACTATTGGGAACCGCATGTATATACCCTCGACCGAGTATATACACAGCCATCAAGGATATAAACATCCACCGAGTGTATGTACTGCATGCAATGTAAACACTTCTGACAACTGTATACACCACCCAGGTAAAATCGAAACCCATACATATATTCCACCCAGAGACACTCCACTTAGGCATACACCGTTCCATGCATATTTTTTACACGTCTATAGTAGCAAATAGTATTTTGAGGTATTCTATATACCCGAAACCGGCACCTAAGCCCGTACTAGAAAGCATATAAGAGGATAAAGAACAACACAATATACAAACTCAATAGTTATACATGAGTAGGTAAAGACACAATCACATTTGAGGTAGTACTAAACATACAAGACACATTGTATGGTAGCATTTCACATGTTCTCCAATATGTATGCATTTTAATAAAGAGATACCACAAGTGTACCATGAATGAATTATGAAACATTTACCAACTGTGGTGCAGTTCTTCTTGGCCGACAGTGTACGTGCCGAAATTGCCAATACCCGAGAAAAGTTACAATCCAAAGTTTCAGTCTCCACTTGAAGGTCACCCACCAACTCCCCGTATCCATTCGACTTGTACCAGTCTCGATGGACCAACCCGCAATTCTTCGACGCACACTTTGAATTCGATTGAAAACACAACCTCGCACACCACGGGTGATACACATGCTCACAACTACATATATGGATGTCATTGTAAGGAAATGGAAGATCACCTACCGTGCATGTCCTCCATTTCAATGTGTGCCATCCCTTACCCTCTGCTTCCTTGAGGTACACCATGGGGTGCGGAGAAACGGATAGATCGTTGTGCCTAGCCTTCAAAGTCCCTACGAGCTTCAACAAGTCCTTGGCTTGCTTCTCCAAGATGCCTTCTCTCCACTCCAATCTGGCGATCAATGCAACTTTGCATTCGTAATCTGCCTTGAGGATCCCAAGCTTGTCGCCTGCTTCCTTGAACATGTCACCATAAAAATCATTGTGCAGCCGCAGGTGTTGCAACTGCCCATCGTTCTTGCATTCATCCATACGCTTCCTTGCAGCGGTCACAGTGGCCTCCATGGTCTCAACTAGTTGGCCTTGACTCACAATTTGTTGGTTTAGATGGTGGAGATCCTTTTTTGCCACCTCAAGCTCCTTCTTTGTTGCCTCAGTCTCCAACCCCACCAACGGAAGAAGCTCCTGCACCTCTGCCCTCTTCTTCTCCGTCCACCAAGAGCTTTGAGAGGCGTTGCTGTCCAACATTCGTGTAGAAGCTTCGGCACTCTCTCGCTTCACCGAATTCCCTCCCTCGAAATAGCATGCCAATTCCTCCTCTTGCACAATCTCAGGAAGAGACTTACCAGTAATGTGCAATTTTTCCTTCACCTATCCCATCATCTTCTTGCGCTAGGCAGACCTCTGGTTTGTGTTCGTAATAGTAGCAAAACCCGCCCAGTCCACTTCAACCCCCTTGACCACCTCTGCAACAACTGCGACCGCAAAGTCCTTTCCTACAAGCTTTGAGTGAGGCACCTGCGGCTTCTGATAACAAATGCAATAGTAGCGGTTTATTGCATTTGTTATTGCCGTATCCGCGACCTTCTTGAATGAATAACCGGACTTACCCAATCGCCTCGGTCCAAAAATCACAATGAGGTCATTTTCCGTGACATCATGCTTTTCCTTGTGCTTGTGTGGGTTCAACCCACCTGCGTGTAGCTTGTACTGGTCTCGGAATTGCTCATATGAAACAACACGAGGCGGCGCGCCTTTGAGCATCATCCCCATCTTCAGCTCAATGTCTTCCAATTCAGACCCCTTCTCATCGCTATTGTCCTTGATATTCTCCACCTTATCGTCCTCCTCCTCTCTGGCCTCCTCCTCCCTGGCCTCCTCCTCCGTGTCCGACTCATCTCGTTCATTGGTGTTGTCAATTTTTTGGATGGCCACCTCTTTCTTCTTAAGCCCCCCATGTCTCCTTCTGTCTTGCTTCCCCATACCGGATGATTACCGTACTCAGGTCCAGTAGCACCTACGAGACACGCACATGACGTGATAGTTTAATTTTAAACTAAAATATACTGCAGTGACTATAGTATACTTGTAAACCGTAAATTTACACTCACGCAAAACACCCAAGACTCACACAAGTTTCCATATGATTCTAAATTCTTCCCGGGATGGTCTGGCGTCTAATGTTTAAGTAATTTTGATCTAATTATCACATAAAAATGTTTTATATAATAAACTTAAAGCTATAATGCATCCTTTTAAAGGTTTTTGGGTTAAACAATCTACATTCTTTAAGGATTGAGAATTTTTATGTTAATCCAAGAAGAAGAGTGATTGTGACAAGAGCCTTGCTCTTGTCTTTCTTGTGTGTGTGCTCAAACCTCTAACTATGCCTTGCTAGGCGAATGGAATTTATCCATTCCTTAACTCATTGCTTTGTTCGTTTATTAATTCTTCTTTATAATTGAAAAGCTTACTTCATGCAATTTGCTCCATCTTTAATCACGTACGTCCACGACTAATCTCTTAAGCTCCAAGTGGATTCCACATCAATACACATTAACTTCAACAATCACACTTGTTAGAAGTTTAGGAATGATCATTTTTGAGATCAATACTCTAACACATACACTTTCAATCAAATTTAATTCCTTTGATTTAATCCACTATACATTACTCTTAAACTTAAAGTAATTGCATTCTTCTAAAATAACATTACTCTCTTTCATGCAATTAGTTCCTTAAGACTAATTAATGCACTTTAAATATAAGAACTCTTATCTTGTAATTCAATTATTATTATAAGAATTCTAAGTCACAAATATTTTTAGTTTTTTGAATATGTTTTATTTTCTTTCAATGTCACTTATTCAATAAGTGCAACATTAAACCTTCTTAAATTGTTTATCAATTTAAGATATTACAATCAATTAAAATTTGACTTCTTAATTATTAAGACTCACTTTCACAAGTCACATGTACAAAGTTACTTAATCAATTAGAATCACTACAAATTTACACAACACAATATGTATTAACTTGAAAATTCTTACAACCATCGCAAGAATTTGCTAGCTCCAAGCTAGGACTCACAATTGCTTCTTCAATGTGGTGAATTCAAAATGAATTCCTACTCCACTTAAGCTAAAACTATGAAAAGACACTATTTCTTAAAGGGTGTCTTCCTTTTCCTTCCACCTCTTCAAGTTTTGCTTAAATCCTTTCAACTAATTAAAATGTGTGACTATTCTTTTAAGTCTTTTCCTTAAGTCCTTTCAAACTAGCACTATTTCCTTTAAGCTATTTTAAGTTTTTCACTTATTTTTAAAGTTTCTCTTAACTTTTATCACTAACTATCTACTTTTTGAACTATTTCAAACCCTTTAAGCTATTTTTTAAAGAAAAAAGCCCTTTTTCATATATTGGCTCTACAATACTACAGTGAGAAATATGCAATGTCTCATACGGTATACTACGGTGTACTACAATGCTCAATCAGGGTTGTCTACATAGACGGATAGGGGCCCAAAGACAGCGGACGGACGGACAGTAGGACGGACGGACAGGACGGATAGCACTTTTTGGCGGACAGTTGCGTGTAAAAAAAATTACGAACCCTAAATCAAATTTTCAACTTACCCCCTGGTAAAACACGTGTGCACGACACGTCAGACGGCTTTCCACGTCACATCAAGGGGCGGGCGCGTGCCTTCGGACCGCGCGCGCAGCATTTGGGGCCGGGCGCGTACCAATCTGGACCGGGCGCGTTCATGAAGGGCCGGGCGCGTTCCAATTAGGGTCGGGCGCGTACGATTTAAGACCGGGCGCGTACCCCTAAGGGCCGGGCGCGTAGCACTCAGGGCCGGGCGCGTACCGTCAAGGTCGGGCGCTGTCGTGATGCAATACAGTTCATCATATAAAAAAATAAGATTTAGAAGAAAAAATGGGAACTTAGCTGGTTAAGGTAATTGTGGAGAATAAACGATTTTTTCCTCAATTACCCTACCAGGCCAGAAGCTTATCTTAGAAGATCTTTACTGCATCTTGTCACTAGCTCAGGGCTTAGGAGCGTCAACTAGCTGGATTTACTGCTGATTCCGGCAGTCCCCTGACCACGCGAGCGCCAGCCGCTCTGACAAGTCAAGGAATCGAACCCGGACCGGCAAGGTGCAACGAAAAGCTTAGCCAGCCGAACTAAGCCGTGGTCGATGGCAGTACGTGGGCTCTAATGATATTTAAGCTATTGAGATCAAAAAACTTAAATAGAGTGCTATGGTATTATAGTTTGTAGTAGAAATAAGAAATGTTTAGTTTGGGGGTTAGTTTAGGGGGAGAAATATAGTGCCAACTTGTAGTAGAGTTGTAGGTTAGGAAATAAAAGTCAAGCTAGGCTTATGTGGGAAGATTTGGATAAGATTTGGAGGTAAATAGACTTTGGTGTCTAAAGGTGAGTCAAAAGGAAGGCTAGAGAAGCATGGGCTGATTTAGGCCCTTGACTTTTCTTCCCTCCTCCCTCGGCCAAAGCCTCCTCCATTTAGTATAAAAAGACGCTCGGGTTTTCGAGTGTGACAGGTAGAGTTTTGTGAGTTTTGACGTCAGTTTTTAGAGTGTTGTAGAACTTGTTAATAGCTTTCCAACAAGCTATCACACACTCCAATCGGAGTTATGTAGAAGCTGTGGTGTGGATTTGAATAAACAAGGGTACTGCTGCCATGAATTTTTGAGAGCAGTAACTTTGATTCCATATAGAAACTTGTATACAAAGAGTGAGATAGTGAATCTTTATGTGTAGAGTGGTGGTTGAATTAGCTTTTCAATGAGCTATCACAAGCTCAAATCCGAGTTGTTATGGATTTGTGGCACTTAATCTATTGAGGGAGTGTTCTCGGAGGCGCGGGTTTTATTCCACAAGTTTCAAGCAGTGACTTTGAGTAACTATAATTCATTGCATATAGAGTCAGTAGGATTGAGAATTTTATCACTTGTTAATCTTGTTGTTAGCTTTTCAAAAAGCTATTACGTAGGTGGATTGGAGTTGGTTTGAGAGAGTTATGCTAGATTGATTGGAAAGGAGTCAGCTGCCTTGAGCAAATTAGAGCAGTGACTTTGATTCCTCATAGAAGCATTTGTATAGATCTTCTTATATTCAAATTTTGTACGTATGAGCCTTACTGTATTAGCTTTCTAGGAAGCTATTGCATGCTTATATAAAGCTAAGTATGAAGTGGTAGAGCTTGATAGAATGAGAGAAGGTTCTGCTACCCCAAGTTTACTCAAACTACTTGTTTAATCACTTGCGAGGGTTTGTCAAGATGAGTCAAGAAGTTTACCTTTAGAGAAGATTAAAGTCTTACTTTGTTTTATTTCAAGTTTATCACCAATGAAGATCGTCTTTATTACACCTCCCTTCTTTCTTTGCTGAAATTGGTAGCAGCCAAGAACCCTGTGTTTTCCCAAGGCAAATTCTCTCTCCACGACATTTGGTGCTTCCACTGAGAGTGCTTTGGGGCTACTTATTTTTTCAAGACAAGATGGGAGATCACGAGGGTGGGTCATCCTCTGAGGGTGGTGTTGGGGATATTGGTGGTGGTGTCAGTTTCACGGCGGACTTTGTTCGGGCCATGCAGTTGTTTATGGGCCAACAGGCTACTAATATGGCAGGACAAGGAGCTACGAAAGCATTGAAGGATGTCATCAGTAAGATTGGAAGATTTGATGGCAAGAATATCACGGGGTTTTTGAGGGCATACACTTGCGAGATGGAGATTTATCAGGTGCCTGAGGCACGAATGATAGAAACGTTTGATCTTGCAGTTGCGCCCGAGATTCGAGAAAGGGTGAGAGAACTCCATGATGTAGTGAATGTGAATACATGGGCAAGGTTTGCTGAGAGGTTGAAGGAAGAGTATTTCGATGAAGATTCTCAGCGAATGTCTAAGAGGGCATTCTTAGAGTGGGTGGAAATACAGCCTGGAAAGACCATGGGGCCGAACGAACTCTTGAGAGAGTTTGAGAAGAAGTATGGTCAACTTCCACTATCTGAGAAGCGGCTTCTTGATACGAGGAAGTCTGAATTGTTTCTCCAAGCTGCTGATGATGTCTTGGAAGACAGACTCCTTCTTATTCTTCAGGACGTGACAGCCGAGGGAGGTTTTAATCCCGACTGGAGGAGATTGGAGGAGTCAGTGAGCCTTATTGCCAAGCAGCAACGTGTAAAGGCTCGTGGAGTTATATCAAGGGGTGATGCACCATCGGTATCGATTTCCAAGACTCCAGCATCTTCGGTATCTTCAACGCCATCGAGTTCGTCTAGTGGCAAAGTCCTTGATAATGACACTCTTGAAGATCTTGTGAAAGGCCTCAAGGAACTGAAGGTGGAGATGAGTGCTCTGAAAAAGGGCCGTATGACAAACGACTCCCGCCCTACAGATAGCTCGAGAGGATTTGTTGTGCGATGTATCTATTGTGATGACCCAAATCACAAACGTGGAGACTGCAAGTTTTTTGCAGATGACTTAAAGGCGGGTATCATTATTTTCAGAGAAGGGATGATCAGAGATGCTGCATCAGGTGATCCACTGGCCACGAACTTTGGCAGAGGAGGGATGAAGAAACTGGTGGATGATAAGCTAGGTAGGACTAGCTCTATTCATCTCAGAGATGCCGTGACTTATAATGTTCAAGCAGTACAGAATGGGGTGGAAGCATTTTCAAACCCCAATCGAGAAGTTATGATCAGAGGGGCTCAAATTATCAGAAGTCTAACAGGTTGGGATGATCCTGTGGACTCCAATACCATCAGAGCCTACTTGGGAAGTGAGAAAGGAGAAAAAGAGCCTCAGGATGTGTTTGTAGAAGTGAAGAGAGGTAGAAATATAGAAGAAGAGACTGAAGAACCTGCTAGCAAGAAGAAGACACCTATTGGGAAGGAAAATATTCAGAACCAAGGGCCAGCAAGTCAAACACGACGGAGGCAAGAAGGACGACCTTCTACCTCTCATCCAGGAGATGCACCGCTTCCGAAGGAGAAGTGGGAGGAAAGAATGAGTGGTGAGAAGAAAGGGAAAGAAGATGGAGTAAAGGGGAAGGGCAAAGCACCGGCTTATAAACTTCAATCTGATATTGAGACCTCTATCGATATGAAAGGTATTCTAGAAGAGAGGATTTTGGATGCCAAGATTGAGTTTACTCTGAGAGAAGCCCTTGGCATAGCCAAAAAAGACTTTCATGAGCTCATCATTGATGTCATTAAGAGGAAGAGACAGATCACTGTCGAAACGGTGATGACGAGAGCATTGGACACCCATATGACAGAAGATGAAGAAGAAGAAATTGGCCAAGTATTTGCTTTGATGTATGACCGTGTGGGTACAAAAAGCCAAGACCAGAAGACAAAGAGTGATGAAGATGATGAAGGGATTGAAGAACTATTGGATGGAGAAATGGAGGATGAGATTTTGAAGATGTTTGCTTGCAATTGTGAAATCAAGAGTATAAATGAAGCAAACAAGAACCAAGAAGAGAAGGTGGCAGGAGAGAAGGATGGAGCACTTGTGGTGGATGAGACACTACAAGTCAGTGGAGAAGAGGCTTTTATAGAAGCCAATGTTTCTTGTTGCTTGCACAACAGGTCTCAAGTGATACGTGGGAGTGAAGCAATGACAGCCTTTACTCATCCATTTTGGGCAAGAGCTACTACAGAGACACGTGTTAAACTTGGAGACTTGGATGAGACTTTTTTAGCCCTTGTGGACCATGGTTCAGAAATTAATATCATATCCAGGAAGTTATATGAGAAAGGAAAATGGCCTATTGATATTAACCATGGATGGGTGATGCGGGCAGCAAACAATGAGAAAGGCAAGTTGTATGGAGCATGTCCAGCGGTCAAGACCAAGATTGGAAATGTTGAGGTGGAACAAAACTACTTTGTTCAAAACTATGGGTCTTATCCTATTATCCTTGGTCAGCCATATATTACAGCAACAAGAATGGAGACCAAGGTTTTGGATGATGGCTCACATTATGCGAGAATTCGTAGTTTGGATGGGATGCAAGCTGTACAGTTTCTCACCGTGAAATCAAACAATGAGAGACATAGGGATCAGCTTAGAGATGAACCTATGGGTTATGACCGTGGCAACGAAGACTTTCAGGATTTCTAGATTGCACGCGTGGAGACTGGGGATCCACGGGTGCTAACAGATCATTGAATACTACATTCCCCAGTCTAAAAAATGGTGGTTGTGGACTTTTAAGTTTAGCAAAGGATGGTTTGGTCAATTTTACAAAAATTACAGAGTTGGACCGTGTACATAAGAGATGGATTAGAAAGACTGAAGAAAAGTTAAAAAGAGTGGGTGTGGTATTGAGTGATGAGTGTATTACAGGAGTTATAGAAGAGGAAGGTTTTTCAGACGATATAGTAAGAGCTTTGGAAGGAGTGTTAGCTCAAAGCTCGGGACCAAGAGATGTTATAATCGAGATTCATTCAAGGGAACTTTATGACGAGGTACTGGAAACAACAACAACCATGGAGTCTACCGGAAGTTATGTTCCTCATCTCGAGGCTAAGGTTAATACCAAATACAAGACCGTGGCAAAGAAAGTGAGGCCGGTGGCAACTCAATTGCCACCAGACACTGAGGAACATATCAAGCAGGCTGAAAAGGAGCCAGGGCTAAGGGAAATAAGGAAAATTGGCCACAAGTTTACTGAGGAGTCATTGGCTGGACTAAAGATTGGAGGGGGTGATTTCTTACATGCACAAGAAATAAAAATGTTCCAAGATATGCTCTCTAAACATGGAAAATCATTTTCTTCTTCACCAGAAGAAATTGGATGTGTTCATCCTAGTGTGGTTGTACCAATGGTGATTTTTACAGTTCCTCATGTGCCGTGGGACTTAAAGCCTATACCAGTGCCAAGAGCATTACTTCCTAAGTTGGTGAATTTGTTGAAAGAGAAGATGCAGATGGGTATACTTGAGCCTTCAATGGCTCCATACTCCAACCGTTGGTTTACAGTGCCAAAGAAGTCTGGTGCACTTAGATTTATACAAGATATGCAGCCAGCCAATAAGGTTACTATTAGAAACAAAGGGTCAGGGCCAATTGTGGATGAGGTTGCTGAAGCATTTGCAGGACATGCCATCTATTCCATTGGAGACTTATATTCTGGTTATGATCAGTTCCAACTTGCGAACAAAAGCAGAGATCTGACTACCATGAAAACTCCATTAGGACTTGTTAGAATGTGCACATTGCCTCAGGGAGCCACTAATTCGGTGGCACATATGCAAAACGCGATGAACCAGATCCTCAAGGATTTTGTGCCTGAGAAAACTATACCCTTTGTAGATGATATTCCCATTAAAGGCTGCAAAGAAGAAATCAAGGACTTGACTATGGATGACGATGGTTGCAGAGTATTTGTCAAGAACCACATAAGAGATGTGGAAATGATCTTAAACAGACTTGGAGAGGTGGACTTGACATTATCCATAGAGAAGTCCAAGTTTGGTGTTGATGAGATTATTGTGGTTGGTCATTTGTGTGGAGTATACGGCAGAAAACCTAACCCTGAGAAAGTAGATGCTATCTCGAGGATGAAGCCATGTGGTAGCATCACTGAAGTAAGGAGGTTCTTAGGGGCTTGTGTCTTCTACCAAATATGGGTTCCACATTTTGCTCATCTTGCTGATCCGTTGTACAAGCTTTTGAGGAAAGGGATTAAATTCAAGTGGGGGCAAAAACAAGAGTTAGCCATGGAAGGCTTGAAGGAAACTTTGATGTCTCCACCAGTTTTGAAGCAAGCGGATTACAACTGTGGTAGACCAATCATTATAACAGTGGATACGAGTCCAATTGCTACAGGTTGGGCTGTTGGTCAAGATGATACAGAAGGACGAAGGTATGCCATAAGATTTGGAGCAAGAATTCTCACAGAACGTCAAAGAGCGTATCCACAAGTGAAGAGAGAACTTTTAGGGGCACTTACAGCATTGAAGGCAGAAAGAAACTATTTAATTGGTGCTAATGTTGTGCTTGAGACTGATTGTTTACCATTACTCGGAATGGTGGCTAATTGCTCTACTCCAGATATTGCGATGTTGAGATGGATAGCATATATCAGATCACTGAATCCTGTGTTAACACATATTACTGGCAAGATGAATTCAGTGGCAGATATGTTATCAAGAGCCAGATTTATGTGCGAGGAAGAGATGGTGGCACAAGAGATTGGAGAGGACTATGAGGAAAAGGATTATGGTTATGTTATGACACTTGATGGGTTGGACTCAAGTGATGGTGATTTACCTTTCAAGGTAGATCTATTTGAAGGAAGGCTGAAGGATATTGGCTTATATCTCAGCACTTTGAAGAAACATAGAGACTGGTCAGACAAGACATTTAAAGATATTAGACACCAGTCTTATGGTTATCTTTTGAGAGATGGATTGTTATGGAAGAGGCCAAAGAGGAAAGATGGGGTGCCGTTAAGAGTGGTTGGTGATACTGATACCAAAAATCAAGTCCTCAAAGAATTTCATGACACACTTTGGGCAGGACACAGAGGGATTTGGGCCACTTACAACAAAATCAAAGAACGGTATTGGTGGAAGGGTTTGTACAAGGATGTGGAAGAATTTGTAGCTTCATGCATTGATTGTCAACTCCAATCAAAAATTAGATATAGAGATGAGTTGCATCCAACCTACCCGCTTGCCATACATTTTCAATGGGTAATTGACTTAGTCGCGATGCCATCAGGTTTGTGGAGTATGAAGTACCTTGTTTTGGCAAGGGAAGAACTCTCAAACTTTGTAGAAGGTAGAGCCTTAAGAACTAAGTCTACCGAAGGAATTTGTAGGTTCATCCTAGAAGACATTTTCAGCAGATATGGTAGTGTTGGTAGAATGAGAGCAGATCGTGGAGAATTGAATGCAGTTGAAGCTAGAAGTTTTTTCCAAAGGTATGGTGTGAAGCTGAGGCTGACTACTGCTTATAACCCTGAGGCTAATGGCAAGAGTGAACGAGGACATCCTCCAATTATCAACGCACTAGTCAAAGCCTGTAAAGGAAAACCGAAGCATTGGCCTAGACTTCTACCATTTGCATTGTGGGCAGACAGGACTACACATAGTACTGTCACTGGCTATATGCCAATTGAGCTTATGATGGGGCAAAAACCAATATTGCCTGCAGAAGATTCGATGCCTACTTGGGTGTTTTTGGATTGGGAAGATGGAGTTACCACAGAAAGATTATTAGAACTCCGCATAAGGCAATTGGAAAGATTGCCTGAAGACCACAACGTGGCCTTCGAAAGGATGAAGATAGCGCGGTTGAAGAACAAAGCCAGATTTGATAGAACTCATCGGTTGAGAACAAACCAGATTCGAGTTGGGGATTGGGTATTAGTGTTTGATAGCACTTTGGAGCATCAACATAGTACTCTCAGAAAGTTTGCACGTAGATGGTTTGGACCATATGTAGTGGTAGAAGTACATGATAATGCTACTTATACACTTCGTGAGTTAGATGGAACGCTATTAAGAATTCCAGTGGCTGGCAAAAGAATCAAGGCATTCAAGAAAAGAGATGGCAGTTGTTGCTTTGAAGACATATCAGGAGATGATTCAAGCCTTAGCCAACAAGAAGACAATGATTCATATAATGGAGAAGAGAACGGAGGCATGGAAGATACATCGGAAACGGACTAACTTGGCACATCACGGAGGATGTGCAGGTTTAGAGGGGGTGGATGTCGTGATGCAATACAGTTCATCATATAAAAAAATAAGATTTAGAAGAAAAAATGGGAACTTAGCTGGTTAAGGTAATTGTGGAGAATAAACGATTTTTTCCTCAATTACCCTACCAGGCCAGAAGCTTATCTTAGAAGATCTTTACTGCATCTTGTCACTAGCTCAGGGCTTAGGAGCGTCAACTAGCTGGATTTACTGCTGATTCCGGCAGTCCCCTGACCACGCGAGCGCCAGCCGCTCTGACAAGTCAAGGAATCGAACCCGGACCGGCAAGGTGCAACGAAAAGCTTAGCCAGCCGAACTAAGCCGTGGTCGATGGCAGTACGTGGGCTCTAATGATATTTAAGCTATTGAGATCAAAAAACTTAAATAGAGTGCTATGGTATTATAGTTTGTAGTAGAAATAAGAAATGTTTAGTTTGGGGGTTAGTTTAGGGGGAGAAATATAGTGCCAACTTGTAGTAGAGTTGTAGGTTAGGAAATAAAAGTCAAGCTAGGCTTATGTGGGAAGATTTGGATAAGATTTGGAGGTAAATAGACTTTGGTGTCCAAAGGTGAGTCAAAAGGAAGGCTAGAGAAGCATGGGCTGATTTAGGCCCTTGACTTTTCTTCCCTCCTCCCTCGGCCAAAGCCTCCTCCATTTAGTATAAAAAGACGCTCGGGTTTTCGAGTGTGACAGGTAGAGTTTTGTGAGTTTTGACGTCAGTTTTTAGAGTGTTGTAGAACTTGTTAATAGCTTTCCAACAAGCTATCACACACTCCAATCGGAGTTATGTAGAAGCTGTGGTGTGGATTTGAATAAACAAGGGTACTGCTGCCATGAATTTTTGAGAGCAGTAACTTTGATTCCATATAGAAACTTGTATACAAAGAGTGAGATAGTGAATCTTTATGTGTAGAGTGGTGGTTGAATTAGCTTTTCAATGAGCTATCACAAGCTCAAATCCGAGTTGTTATGGATTTGTGGCACTTAATCTATTGAGGGAGTGTTCTCGGAGGCGCGGGTTTTATTCCACAAGTTTCAAGCAGTGACTTTGAGTAACTATAATTCATTGCATATAGAGTCAGTAGGATTGAGAATTTTATCACTTGTTAATCTTGTTGTTAGCTTTTCAAAAAGCTATTACGTAGGTGGATTGGAGTTGGTTTGAGAGAGTTATGCTAGATTGATTGGAAAGGAGTCAGCTGCCTTGAGCAAATTAGAGCAGTGACTTTGATTCCTCATAGAAGCATTTGTATAGATCTTCTTATATTCAAATTTTGTACGTATGAGCCTTACTGTATTAGCTTTCTAGGAAGCTATTGCATGCTTATATAAAGCTAAGTATGAAGTGGTAGAGCTTGATAGAATGAGAGAAGGTTCTGCTACCCCAAGTTTACTCAAACTACTTGTTTAATCACTTGCGAGGGTTTGTCAAGATGAGTCAAGAAGTTTACCTTTAGAGAAGATTAAAGTCTTACTTTGTTTTATTTCAAGTTTATCACCAATGAAGATCGTCTTTATTACACCTCCCTTCTTTCTTTGCTGAAATTGGTAGCAGCCAAGAACCCTGTGTTTTCCCAAGGCAAATTCTCTCTCCACGACAGCGCGTACCGTTAGGGGCCGGGCACGCAGCGTCACGGGCCTGGCGCGTACCATTGTGGGTCGCGCGCGCACCTGCCTATCGGGCGCGCGCGGTTAGGGGCCGGGCGCGCGCGGTCGAACACTGCGTTTGCCCCTCAAAAGGGCTGAGGTTTAGAGAATTTGAAAGAATACAATTGTACCAGGGAGCTCTAACATTAAAATTATTTATTTCAATGTGGTGCTTTCATGAATGGGCACTCTCGACACCAAGTACATATTTTAAAACCGCGGTTCTATTGTACCATGCTAACACCAGACAACTAAAAACACTTTTAACTTGTAGTACCCTCGTGTCCGTCATCTTTTAATCATCTGAGCTTGAGGATTCTTCATTGTGTTTCCGCTTCCGTTTTGATCGGCGAACATTTTGGGGAAGAGAAAGCCCGCGAAGCACCACCGTATTGTCGCCAGGTACTTCATCGCAATCCTCATCGTCTGCATCATCGCCCGATGATGAGAAGTTCTCCGCTGAATTTTCCAAGACTGGTGCCACGTACTCCTCAATCTCCGAGGCCAAGTTTCGTAGTTGTAGCTCGGCTCCGGTAGTTAATGCGGCATTCACAAGTCGTTTTACTCGGATATTCTTCCTCTTGTCTGTTACTCCATCCATGTTTTTGGAGCGGTTGCCTTTGGCCCCAATGACTCTCTCCGAGGTTCCGCTTCGCCAAGGTCCCGTGAAGAAAGGGAGAGTACCGAAGTTCTGTGTCCCCAAATGGCTGCTCATAGTAGAGGACCCTGCCCTCGCGGAGGGAAGTTGTGGGGTTAGTATCGCGCGCTCCACACCACCATTTGGGCCAAGTGCGCTACGGTGAACGGGTGGCCGAACAATTGTTGAAGAGGTCTTTTTCTTTACACGTAAAAGAGTTCTTCCGATCGATGCGGTACTTTGAGCACGTGGCCGCCGAAACAAATCTTGTAGTGGCATGTCTTCCTCCGAGTCCGGTTCGGTTGCTTGAGGCAAAACCGGAGAGCTTCTCACAACTTCAATGGACCCCGTGGTGGCCATTGGCTCATGGGATTCATTATTGTTTTCACCACTGCTCACTTCGTTTCCATTGTGAGGAATGTATTCTTCGCTGCAATGCCTATGCCATGACCGTCGAGATCAGGGCCATCGCCATTAGAAGGGCCTGAGGCGCTAGAGCCGTTTGAGTTGGGAGACTGATTCTCCGAGATGTTGTCATCTCCATCAAGATTGCCCCCCAATGCCGACCCATCTTCGTCTGCCCTAGCTGCTTCGGCACGGTCTTCCACCCGATAATTCTACTATAGTATGGACAGCCGCTACGTCGACATCATCAAACACAAAAGGATCCACCGGGTCACCGTGGACGTTGTGAAAATGGTCATGTAGTGCATCTCCACCGTGCTCGTTGTTTGCACAGTTGTCCCTAGGTGGGCTATGATCAGACACGGGGTTGTTGTCACCGGCAAGGTCTTCCCAATCGCCGCCCATCCAGTTGTAACCCTCATCATCCGACTCCAAGCCCTCGTCCTCTGTGTTTGAAGGAAGTCCCCCATCTGGATCAGACTCCTCCGAATGCACATTCTCCTCATACCATCGAATCGGGTCTGGACGAGCACGTTCTCGGAGCAATCGACTATTCGTGTAGATGTAGACCAAATCTTCCGCTTTCTGCACTCCCAAGCGATTTCGGCTCTTACTATGCACGAACGAATACATGCTCCAATTACGCTCACATGACGAGGCCGAGCAGGTTTGTGCTAGTATACGCTTCGCTATGATAGGCAATGATTGCCCGCCCACGCGGTTCCACCACTGGTGAGGCAACAGGTTGCTGTTTTCAATTTCCCCAGCTTCCTCCGGTGAATATGGGCCTCGCAATTCTTCATACTCCGTGATTTCGAGCATTACTGCCGAAAAAGACACTCCGAGCGGACCACAGAGCGTCATAACAACCTTGTTTAGGGCCCTTTTGGCCTCACCATTGTTTTGAATTTGCAAGTTATTGGCTAGATAAGGATTCAATAAAGCCCCTGCATAATGGAGATCTGTTGTCATCATCTCCCAACGCCGTAGGAATGATCCTTCAAGGCGAGTTGCAATTCCGTCAAGCATGTTGAATGGCGCATTACGCAGCTTGAACACGTGCTCTTTTAGCTTGTTCATGGTCACCCAAGCAATTCCCATTGCCGGAGTGTCACCATCAAAAGTCCGCAATGCCTTTAGAACTGGTGCCACTATAAATTCAAAGTTGGTGCACCGATGCCAGAAAGTCTCGTCTAGAACGGTGGCTCGCACCTGCGATGCCTTCGCATGGGCACGGTGCCCGTTTTGCCTATCGAAAAGAGAGGACACGTAGGATATCCATGCTGGGTCTATCACAACCATCTCCAGGGCATTCTTCACTTCCAATAGACGATGGATCATTATGTAATTGCATGCAAACCTTGTTGCTGCTGGCCACAATAGAGACAAATTTGGCGAAAATCGACGAAAAAGGGCCATGGGCACATGGTGGTTCCGGATATACAATGCAATTTGTTTCGCCTTCTGGACGAGGTCTACAAACATGCCTTCCTTCCCCCAGTCCTCGAGGAGGAGGTCCAAAATATGTGCACAACACCCTTGAGTATATATGTGCGGGTACTCATCGTTGACCTTCTTCATTGCCCCCAACATATTTGAAGCATTATCGGTGCACACTTGGACCACATTCAATGGTCCAACCTTACGGATAAAACTTTTCAATTGGTCCCCTATATATGCCGTAGATTTCTTCATACCCGTGGTGTCTATAGACCCCAAGAAGATATCACCCATTGGACATACGAGCATGATATTCATGAGAGGGCGACGTGTAACATTGTCCCACCCGTCCGAGCATAGTGTTGCCCCATACTTGGCAATATCTACGCCGGTCTTCTTGTCCACAAGGTCTTTCACTTTTTTTTTTAGAGGCTCAATGTATGTCGTCCTCATGGCATTGTACGATGGCGGTGTATAATCGAAACCCGCCTTTGACGTTGCGAGGGTGGCCTTGATGAAGGCCGGATGTCTAACCACGTTGAATGCAACGTTTGCTTCATAAAAAAAATGTGCCCATAATTCGTCCAACTCTTTTCGTTTTTCTATTTGGTAAGCCTCTGGAAAGCTCCGTTGTCG